>OZ004602.1:13504538-13974164 GCA_963924605.1 Malthinus seriepunctatus | reverse complement strand
AGAAAAACATAGTAAAATAGAGGGAGTTTAGAGATAGATACAGAGATAAGGAGATAGATAGAGAGGCTGATGAAATGCGGTATAAAAATAGGAAAAAGAGATAGATACAGAGATAGATATAGAGATAAGGAAACAAATTGAAATGCGATATATATAAATAACGGTAGACAAAATAAATAGATAGAGAGATAGAATTAAAGATAAAGAAAAAAGTGAAATGCGATCTAAAGATAGATATAGAGATAAGGAGACAGATAAAGAGATTATAGAAATGAAATATTAAGATAGCAAAATAGAGAGAGAAAATAGACAAAAATTGATATTGAGATAAGGAGACAGATACAGATAAAGTGTCAAATAAAGAGGAAGATAAGGAGCAGATAAGGTGAGAGACAGATAAGGAGAAAGACAAAAATAAAAAATGGCAGGACATAGGGAGAGATAAGGAGACTGTTGAAATGAGAGAAAAACATAGTAAAATAGAGGGAGTTTAGAGATAGATACAGAGATAAGGAGATAGATATATGAGATAAGGAAATAGATAAAGAGACTGATGAAATGAGAGAAAAACATAGTAAAATGTTTAGATAGAGTTAGAGTTTAGAGATAGATACAGAGATAAGGAGATAGATACAGAGATAAGGAAATAGATAAAGAGACTGATGAAATGAGAGAAAAACATAGTAAAATAGAGGGAGTTTAGAGATAGATACAGAGATAAGGAGATAGATACAGAGATAAGGAGATAGATACAGAGATAAGGAAATAGATAAAGAGACTGATGAAATGAGAGAAAAACATAGTAAAATATTTAGAGTTAGAGTTTAGAGATTGATACAGAGAAAAAGAGACAGAAACAGAGATAAAGAGACAGACACGGAGATAAAGAGATGGAGAAAGAAAAGTCCCGGGGACTTTTTTTCTGAGGCTTCTGTATCTCTCTTTATCTATTTCCTTATCTCTGTATCTATCTCCTTATGTCTGTATCTATCTCCTTATCTCTGTATCTATCTCTAAACTCCCTCTATTTTACTATGTTTTTCTCTCATTTCATCAGTCTCTTTATCTATTTCCTTATCTCTGTATCTATCTCCTTATCTCTGTATCTATCTCTAAACTCTAACTCTAAACATTTTACTATGTTTTTCTCTCATTTCATCAGTCTCTTTATCTATTTCCTTATCTCTCTATCTATCTCCTTATCTCTGTATCTATCTCTAAACTCCCTCTATTTTACTATGTTTTTCTCTCATTTCAACAGTCTCCTTATCTCTCTCTATCGCCTTCCATTTTCCTATCTTAATATCTCATTTAAACAGTCTCCCTAACTGTCTTCTTATTTCTCTATCTGTTTTTTTATCTCTTTCAATTGTTCTATCAAAATATCTCATTTCAACAGTCTCTTTATCTCTATATCTATCTCCCTTCATTTTTTTATATTAGTGTCTCATTTAAACAGTCTCCATATCTGTCTCTTTATCTATCTCCTTATCTCTATATCTTTCTTTCTCTACTTTTATATTTCTATCTCATATCTATCTCTCCCTCTCTATTTCTCGATGTTTCTGTCTCTCTCTAAATATCAACGATCTTCTCATCTGCCATACTCATCTGTTAATTTATCGTCTTTTTTTCTTACCTGTCTATCTCCTCTGTCTCTGTTATCTCATCTGTCGAGTAAAGAAGAACTCTTTGTGTTACAGAGTTATCCAGCTGGACTTTATTGTCTTATGTACTAAGACTTCGTTTGCCTTTAATAAACTTACTTTCCACTTTTAAAATCCAAATAGTACTGGTCTAATTTCTTTAGAATTGGGTTTTTTAAGAACTAAAGAGACTGTGGATAATAATTAAAGACTTGGATTTTAACGTGTAAGGCAATCAAGAGATTAAAGGAGTAGGAGAGGGAATATCTTTTTCAAGGTAAAAGAAGAAGATTATTGAGAGAGAGAGAGAGAGAGAGAGGTGCTTTTACCTCTGGAAAAAAAGTCAAGATGTAATGTACATGAGTTTACTGTTTATTAAAATGAAAAAATACACAAAAATATCTTCTATTACCTATAATATACATATTAAATATAATATGTCCACAAGAAAATTATAACAATATACTATTAATTAATTTTACAAATTCAAAACTAATTATTTGTAAACAATTTATTATTGATTGACGGACCAACGCTTAGTAAATCACCAAAGCGAGATTCAAGAGACATAACAGTCCCTTTAATGATTCAGTCTTGTGCCCTAATCGATGTATGCAGCAGAAATTAAAAATTGTAAAAATAGCTATACCATTAAAAAAAAGATTAAAGGTTGCAGCCCAGGGCATGGGCTGCAACAAGTCCACCCCTCGTTAGATTTGGAAAGAAATAACTGTAACAAATAAAACTTGAGGAGTCATCGCTTGAGGAGTTCGGCTCATCAAGCGGTGGCCCACAAGACATAATACATAATTAAAGCAATAAATAATTACAAAATATGAATTAATATTAAAACAGGTAATGGCTGCTTATCGGGTAGCTGCTAGGTAGGTGGCGTCGCTTCAACCCTGCACCTTGTCCGAGAGAGTACGAGGGGTGACACCCCCGTCCACCACTGGGGGTTGTCCTCGAAATTGTCGGTTGTTGCTCCTCCTCCCTAGTCTCTAATGCGCATGCGCGTGGACTCCGTGTAGGAGTGCGCATGTGCGTTGGCGCCGGGCGGGGAGGGGTAGGGGGGAGGGGACCGCCGACCCCCCTCCCACCTACCCCTCCCCGCCCGGCGCCAACGCACACCCACATTCCAACATGGAGACCACGCCCATCGCCACATTAAAGACTACGGAAGAGGAACAACCTTCGACCAATTCGAGGACAACTCGCAGTGGTCTTAGAGGTTGCTTCCCCTGGCGCTCTCTTTAACGTGGAGAAGAGCTGTTAGAAGCAACTTACCTAGCTGCTACGTCTTCGCTAGCGATGACCAGTAAATAGGGGTAGCTACCCTTCTAAGCAAGCAATGAACTTAAATTGAAAAAAATTAATTTAAAAAAAACTAATCGAGAGGTGTAGCTACCCTTCTACTTAAATACAATCCAAAATAAATGAAAAATAAATTAATCCTCGTCCATCCTCATGTTGGGGATCGTCCAACCGTCCATCCTAATCCTCATCCTCATGTTGGGGCCAAAACAAAAAGGCACTGTCGGTGTGATGAAGGAAAGCATCTTTCCGCGTCAAAGGTAACCTGAAACTAATTTAGAAATGTCGTAGTTTTATCTACCTAAGGGCACAAACTGAATCGTTAAAAGGACTTTTGCTTCTTAAATTTTAGTATTAATCGCCCAATGATTATTTACAATTAATTAATTTTTAGTAACCAATAATAAAAAATACATATTTCGATTCAAAATATCTCGAAAGCCCAGTGAGAAAATAAACTTAGGTAAAATAACTTCAACTTGGTTTCATTCAGTTTTCTTGTAATCCTCTTCATGTGGACCAAAAGGCACTGCAGTTACCGGATCATCTTTCCAAATCAAAAGATCGAACGTCTACTGAAATAAAATGAGAGATGTTTTAATTATTATGCTTTAATTAATTTTTAATTTGCAAAATAAATTAGTAACTTAAAATACAGTAAGCAAAATGCTTCAAGAAACTGCTATGATATACCGCTTCAACATTAATAAAAATTGTACGTAATTTAGAAAATATCGTTAATTTAAGAAATAAGGTGTTTAAGATTTAAGAAGAAAAAACCGAAGTTAAAATTGTTAAGTTAGTAAATAAAAAATACGTGATTACTTCAACAAATAATTTTTGAGGAAACTAAATTCGTCTAAATTGGTAACCCAGTTGCAAATAATTCTAATCAACAAAATTAAGTTGGAAGAATCTGCAGATTCTATATTATGGTAGTAAAGAAGGTACCGGAAGAAAGAAGTTATTAGGAAAAAGGGGATTTACATTTGATTTGAGACAGTTTCTAAAAAAAAGTTAATTGAAATTTTTATAATCAATAAAATTTTTGCTTAATTTGTACATGGTTTTAAAAAAAGCATTCACTACTTTAAGAGCTTGTAATATACATAAAATTGAGTAACAGAAGTTATATTAAGGGGTTGGCAATACTTCATACTTTTTGTGACCACAACTCGAAAAGTATGAACTATTGGACACCCCTCTGTACGCATTAAAATGAGTAGAAAAAGTTATATTGAGGGGTGTTCAGTAGTTCATACTTTTTGAGTTGTGGCCGTAACTCGAAAAGTATGAACTATTGGACACCCCTCAATTATAACTTTTTACTCATTTGAATGCGTACTACACGGTCTTAAAGTTGTGAATGCTTATTTTAATTCCCTGTATGTTTAATAAAATTTGATTTTCTGTAAATCATAGCAATACTAAAGAGTTAAGAAGAGAATTAAATTATACATTTAAACGTGCAATAAAAATTAGGAATTAAAGAAAACAAAAAATACGGGTACCCTAATTTTGGTTATACCCTGTAATTCTTTACAAATATTTCGAAAACTCTTTGAGAAAATCATACTTACATATAATAAATTCATCTTGGTCCATTAAAATTTCTAGTAATCGTCTTGTTGTGGGGTCCAAGGTAAGCGTCAGTTACGGCATCATCTTTCCAAATGAAACGTTCAATTGAAACTGAAACGAATTGAGAAATGTTTTAGTATTATGTTACGACACAATTTAATTAATTAAATAATTAATTAATTGATTAAAAATATCTAAAAGCATGAATGAAATAAATTATAGGTAGGTACTTACAATAACTTCATCTTGGTCTATTAATATTTCTTATAATCCTCTTGATTTGGTCTAAAAACTGTTAAGTTAAGACGGGCATTAATGGAACATCTTTGCACGTTGAATGTATACTGAAATCAATTATTAAATATTAGAATTATGTCAGGTCACAAATTTAATCATCAATATATACTTTATACTTGTATGAATTGCAAAGCAAAGCCAATGATTGTTTCAAATTAATTAAATTTAGTTTGCAAAATTAATTAATTAATCACAAATAATTATTTCAAAATCTTTCTTAAACCCTGCGAGAAAATTTTTTTAGGTAGGTAGTACTTACAATAATTTCATCTTGGTCCATTAAAATGTCTTGTTAATCGTCTTGTTGTAGGGCCCAAGGGAAGCGTCAGTTAAGGGAGCATCTTACCAAGTGAAACGTTGAATTAAAACTGAAACGAATTGAGACTTGTTTTAGTATTATGTCACGTCACAAATTTAATCTGCAAAAGCATTAATCACTAGTGCCTTTTATATTTATGCTTGTTTGAATTACAAAGCAATTCCATAATTAACCAATATTTATTTATTTTTACAAAAAAATTAATTAATTAAAAATAATTATTTCAAAATCTCGCTAAAACCCTGCGACAAAAAAAATTTAGATAGGTAGTACTTACAATAACTTCATCTTGGTCCATTAAAATTTCTAGTAATCGTTTTGTTGTGGGGCCAAAGAGAAGCATCAGTTAAGGGAGCATCTTTCCAAGTAAACGTTGAATTGAAACTGAAACGAATTAAAACATGTTTTAAGTTTTAGTATTATGTTACGACACAAGGTGAATCGTCAAAAAGCTCTTGCCTTTTATATTCGTGCTTGTTTTAATTACAAAGCAAAGCCATAATTAACCAATGATTATTAATTTTCATTTGCAAAACTTAATTATTAATTAAAAATAATTATTTTAAAATATCTCTTAAACTTACAATAACTTCGTCTTGGTCTCTGTTCACTTTCTTGTAATCCTCATGTTCTGGTGTTAAGAGCACCGGCACTTGGAACGATCCTTCTAGCACGAAAGTTGAATTGAAACTGTAAATAAATTACGGAATACTTTACTATAAATGACACAGAGTGAATCATAAAAATTGTTGTATTTTTTTAATTTAAACTTTTCAGATTTACATCACAAATCACAACGTATATGTAACGTTTATTGTTACTAAGAGCTCAACAACAGCAAGAACAAAAGTTACGGAAAAATATGAAACAATATTATTTTTTATGCTGTTTATTTATGCACAGACTTTTTTCTAAAACTAATGAATCACTACTAGAAATATAATTATGTAACGTACTCCACAATTGGGGTTCAAGAAATGGAAACAATGGTTATAGTACAAATAAAACTAGTAAAATAAAAGATTGATTATTTTATACTGTTTTTAATTAATTAAAGGATGTTAATAAATCCAATACACCCTATATAATTACAAATGACTTATAATTAAAATTATAATTACTACTACAAGCATTTACAATTACCTTAAATTAAGAAATAATTGTTGATCACAATATTTCAATTTTTACAATAAATTAATTAATATTCGGTGGAAATACTTATAATAATATTACGAACAACTTCCAATTAAAAAAAATTCGAAAATTGCAAGTTGATTTTCACAAGAGTAACCCTTATTTTTCTAAAATTTGCTGATCTGTGTTACTGATAAGAATCTGAACTTATGGCAAAAATCGGACTTATATTAACTTTCTCCTACTCATTCCCTACCACTAAAGAAATATCATCCAATGATATGAGAGCATTTAACTAAGGGGATATGATGGGCGCAAATTGCTTTTCACGTTAATTTATTTCTTAAAAAATTATTTCAATTCATAATTAATTCTAGCTGCTAATTAGTTACACCAGAACTTAAAATTTAATTTTTTTAACTTATTCTAATGATTATGTTAAATTGTTTTAGTAAACAAAGAAACATAAAATTGGTTGTGAACTTTAGGAGGCTCACAATTTATTGTTTGAAATATTAAAACGAAACTACAAGATTTATAATTTTACTACGCTTATCAAACTGAATAATTTCGGATATTTTTCAAGTTAATATACAAAAATGAATTTAGACGAGTGGTTTTCTCCCCGTTAAGTTCAATAACCGCTTATGACAAACAATTACAAACATTACAGAAGAAAATTAATTAATAATTAAAGCATATATGTACCTTATTAATATTTCTATTCCTTGCTGTGTGTAGATATCCTTGTTAAGAAGGGAAATTATACTTATTACTACATGTTAACACTTGAACTAACAAATATAGACTGACGCTCAATCGACAAATAAAATTAATAAATTTGTTATCTGTGGCAAAATAATGACAAATAATCAGGTATGACTATTGATGTTTTTGAACTTTTTTATTTATCATTTTAAAAGTGAACAGTTACGTAATAGTCAATGACAGACCTTATGCTTTGCATATTTTTCCACTTACATTAAAAAGAGCTTATTGTATAATCGACTGATTCCTCACAATTGTTAAAACATTAAAAGAAAAGTAAATTAAAAAATTACAAACTTTATTTCTTTTAATTTAGTTTCTTCGAACTAATTGTAATGTTTTTATTAATTTCGTTTTGATAGATAACCCACAGCTTTTACATTTCAAAATTAAAAATGAAAGTTAGAAAAAGAATTAACAGAGTGATAAATTATGGAACACACCACTAAATTAGTATCAGCAATAGATTTATATTAATTAATGCTACTCGTTATTATTTAACATCCAACTCCACTTCATCAGAAAATATTATTTATGCATTTAGGAGTGACCCGATCCGACGCTGTTAAGTTAGTGGTGTAGCAATAAATAGGCTTCCTGGAGCAATTATTTTGCTACCAACTACAAACTTGATAATTAGGTTGCTTTGTCAATCGTTGAATTATTTTTATCTAAAAGCACAAAATCAATTAATTTTCGAATTATTAGCAGATCTAAAATAAACTGGAAGTTACAAAATTTATATTTCAATGGCAATTAAAGATTACAAAATGAAATTTACCAGAATGAAACTCTCATAAAAATATTTAAGTTTGAAAAGTTACCTTTATTTACGTCCTCTTTCTTCTTCCTCCTACCAGGTTCAGTCATTTGGCCTCTGTCAATTGTATTCGTTTTCTAGGTGTTCCAATTGACGTTTTTTCTTTGGACCTATATTTAGCTAGGTACTTCTTATAAGTTATGACCTTCTTCTGCCTTCAATTTTATGTAGGTGTTCCTCCCCAGTTAACTTTTCATGGAATATAATTTGATAATATTGCAGTTTCTTGTAGCCACTCATCTTCTATTGTACTTGTCTACATTGTAGCCTTCAATATTTGATACTTCCTCAAATTTGCATATTAGCAGAGGACGATACTGCAAAAACCATTAATTAACAACCAGCACATAAGAATTACCCTATAAAGTAGAGTAGACTATGTCTCTGTTGCAGACTTGTAAACTTTAAAGAATGATTGTATCGACTTATTCTATCATCCCCGAAATTCTTTGACGTTGATTCAGAATCACCCTGTGTAGTAAAAAAAATAAAGCTTTTTATTCCGTAATCGAACAATACATGTTATTTGTATTAAATTGTGTTATTTGTGTAAAGATTAAATTACTAAATATTATTTAAACTTTTCAAATTTGCAATACTCACTGAAAACTACTGCTGCTGCAGTAGGTTGACGTTGGAGCTTTGCAAAGGAGCTCGGAATACCATAACCAGTTCCATGTTAGATCACGGGTACTGTACCAGGTACCTTCTTCAATGCTAACTCGAACTATTCAATCTGTATGCTAACTCGAAATATTCAATCTGTATAATGTATTGCAAGATGTTCAAATGCTATAGATCATCGTCATCTTTTCTACTTCCAACTATGCCAGGGAATTATTTCTCATTGAAAGTTTTACTTTTTTTTCTACATGCTTAAAACTAATTTTGTTCAAGTCGGTTCATTAAAATAAAAGAACGCTTACTAGCAAATAACATAAACTTAACTTTGAGTGCAACTTTTTCTATACATTTTCAAACAAACTAAACAAATCAGAACTAACTCCATTACAATTATTCTTTCCACAATATTAATACGCGGTGACTTACTACTGTCGGTAAATTTTAACATTAAAGCAACCATAATAATTAAACGCCAACAATAATTAATCGAGGTTATCACCTTCCCAGGTTGTTGCCGTCTTCTTTATTTATTGTGTAGTCTCCAACTGTCCAATTCGTTTATTTTTGTGTAACGAATATAAAAATAAAATTACAGTTTTTATGTATATGTGAGATTCAGGACGATTATTTGTGCAAGAAGAAATAAACACTTACAGAGAGTTTCACATGTTTGCTTCTACTTCTAAATTAACTGACCAATTGGAATAGAATTTGAATTTATTCGATACTTTACTTCTGGATAGGAATATCAATTGGTGGGTTTGTAGTTTAGATCTTCCAAAAATTTGTTCAAACTAATTGTTCATTGATTGTTCAACTTTTCAATTTTATAATGCCCGTATTACAAGCTGGGTACTGCTTTCTTCTTTTTTGTCGTTTAATTTGAGATTCGTACATTTTTGTGTAAAATTATTCCCTGTGAAAAACAGAAGTAAATTACTACAAGATTTTACTAGATATAATATAGTGCTTAAACCCTACATACTTTACATCCTCATTGGAATCCTATTAGCGGACTAGTAGGTCACATTATCCGAAAGTGTGTGCAGACGTCAAACGAGTTTCTCATCGATTGTGTGACAATTACGACAGATTGCTCCTTACACAGATAATTGAGTAAGGCTTTTAAGTATTATAATTTTATTCTCTTCTAAAAATGACCAAGATTTGCAATACACACACGTAAGCTTTTTCAGTAATAATTAGTAAGTGTCCTTTATTTCATCTCCATTCAGATTTATCTATTTACTTCCTATTAATACAGCAACACCTAAAAATAGAGAAAATTAATGAAGTTTTGTATGAAGCTTTATTACGATATTGCAAGTGGAACAAATAAACCGGAAACACCTGTTTCTTGTTAGATGATTAAAATACATAATTAACACGCAGTTAAATTTACACAAATTAAGGTAATTCCTAACACAAATTAGTTATAAGATAAAGAATAGCTATCTCTTAATTTTTTTGAAATTTTGTTGACACTTGACACTTAAATGTCAAACTTTATGAAAGGCAAAAAGCTATCTGCGTTATCGGCATCCATTTATTATTTCCTTTTTTTACGCATAGATGTCACTAAAAAAATGTCAGTAGTTCATTTGTAAAGTGCAAAAAGCCTACTAAATTTGCTCGTTTGTCTAGTAAAAATAAACAAATAAGCTACTGCAACGAAAGAACTACGAACGTCAAAATTTAGTTTGGTCGTGGTTTGGTCTCAAAATTCATACAATGAAATTTAATTTAGAGAATGACTTAAAATAACACTTGTTAAATAATTTTAATTGTTATTACTATTTGAAAAAATATTATCAGAGCATAATCTTATTGTTATTAATAATATTAAATACATATTAGGAGAAATAAACACTTACAGAGAGCACACGTTTGCAGTTGTCTTCGTTACTTCTAAATCAACTCATCAAATGGAATATAAATAAATTTGTGGGCTGGTAGAAGGTACTTTAGAACTTTCAAAAGTTTGTTCACACTAATTGTTAATTGATTTTCCAACAATTTCGTACATTTTACTTTTTATAATGTCCATAGAAGCTGGAAACTGCTTGTCTTCTTTATTTATTCTGATTCGTTTATATTTGTGGGGAGTTATACTCTGAAAAGACAGGTAGTAAATGACTGTAAGATTATTTAAGAATGTAGAATTGTAAATATTAACTGACTTATACTTCTTTGTTTACTTATTGATTATAAAAATTAAAAAGTAAATGCCTTCATGAATATGTGAGATTATTATTTGTGCAAGTATAAATGAACACTTACAGAGATCTCTACAAGTTTGCTGTTTTGATTACCTTGAGATTGAGATTAACTGACTAATTGGAACAGAATTAGAATTTATAGAATACAATTTATCTGTAGGTACTTGACATCTTTATTGGAATATCAATTGGTGAACTTGTTTTTGGTAGTTTAGATCTTCCAAAAGTTAATTTATTGTCCAACAATTTCGTACATTTTATTTTAATAATGTCCATTGAAGTTGGGAACTTCTCTTCTTCTTTATTTATTGCATAGTTCCCAATTCGTTTGTATTTGTGGAAAATTATTCTTTGAAAAGACGAATAGTAAATGACTGTAAGATTTTAATTAATAAAAATTACACTGTTTAAAAATTTAGAATTGTAAATATTAACCGAGTTATACTTCTTTGTCTGTCGACTATAGGCATTTCAAACTAAGCGACACGGAGAGTAGCGTGCCTTACACAAAGTTCTTCCATCGACTCTCGAACCGAAGTGTAGCATTAAACTGACCTTCAACCAATAGAAATACACAAAATTGTAGTAAAGCTCAGCTTAACGGCCTTAATGCCACACTTCAATTTATGGCTCGATTGAAATCGATAAGAATTCTTCTTTAGTCATTGATTGAAATACTCGGACTTAGAAACAAGACAAAGATTGTGTAATCCTCAAGTTTTCGTGACAAATATGACCAAATCACCATCATTTCTTACAAAGATATTTGTGAACAATCTAGACTTTTATTTTTATCAAATCGAGCTAATAACTAAAACGTTTGGTGGATTTATGTCCAACCTAAGAGGTTGAGCGGTCAGTATTATATTTTGAGATATACTTTTGTTCACGAATTGCCTTATTTTGGGTACCTAATTATTATGCAACAGATTTTCCCGGATTGGCGGATTAATATTTGAGGTCATAAGACGAGAGCTAATATTAAAATCTAGAAAAAAAATACCAAAAATTTTGATAACGAGTTATATTTGAAATAACTATTTACAAACTTTATTTTTACAAAACAAAATTGAATAGAACAAAATCAAAATACCTACATATAGTGACAAGGTTCCTTATCACAGGGACAAAACTTCGAGTATAGTATTCTTTACAAAAATAAAGTAAATACGCGACGACACTCGATATCTTGTCAAAAAATATTTAAAGTTATGATAGTACTCCCATCTGAAAGAAGTCAATATCATACATAAAATTGTCGATAAGGACTTTATCACAGCCAAGATAGCGTTACAATGCATTTAAAATTAATGTGAAAAGCATATGTAACAATATTATTTCATTAATACTAAGTTCACATTTTAAAATGCCGAACTACAGCTCAGAATTTACAAAACTGATTACAAGTTGTTTCACACATTTTACAATTTTAAAACATCCTGATTGAGCACACGGTGTTGACAAAAAAGTAACACACATCATCTTCTTCTCAGAAACTTTCATCTCTTCTAAAAAATAGCAAAGCAAAGAAACAAAAACCATTTTTTTATCGTGTGTGTGCATAATAAAAAAGAATCTTACATTCCTTTACAATACTGAGCAATAAAATGTTAACGCTTATTTATAATAATAATCAGTGGAAGTGTAAGCTATCATATTTGTTTCTTAAAATAAATTACCCATGGGGTTCATCGACAACTATCGACTACATACACGTCAACAATTTACAATAGATGTACATCAAAATAATTTTCTGCGAATTTAGAGAAATAAAAAATTATACTACCAGCTACTAGAGTAGTTTTTTAATTTTTACGCAAAAACGATCTTTTGATATTTGTTTCAAAAGGTTATTTCAACTTAAGTCGGGACGTTAAAAATTGCTTGCGATACTTTTGTTTGACTAGTTTTCTAGTAGCAAGCACAAAAAGCAATTCCCGTATTTTAATTAAAATGAAAAAACCTTTACTTAAACAAGTTTTCAATTTAAAGAAAAAGCATGCTCGATGATATGTAATGATATTTTTTGTAAAAATGTACATGGAGTTGAAGAATTGAAATTGTATGAGTGACACGTTATGACGTTATTTAAAATAGTTCTAGCCACTCGGTACAATTTTTAATGTTTTGTCTACGACAAAACATCGACGTTTTTACAAAAAATAAACAATTTAAACGCTAATAAGTTTTTTTAAATGTCGCAGTAATGAATTGTAGTGAAATTTGCATCATTAAAATAACAATTAGGTACATAAAAAAGTCTAAAATGTTTGTTGAAGTAATTTTGTACAGTCAACCTCACAATTAATGGCCACCCTAGCTATATGTTTAGCACGAGTTGTGGATGAAACCATCATAACACTCTCTAATTAAATTCAGGGGTAATTTTATTTTGCCAACAAGTAGCAAATCAACAACTTGTATCCTTTTGTCATTGCTGGCTAATAACCAGGGTGGTTATACAGGGTTAAGTATGGAAACGGTTAATAAATAAACGTTAATATTCATTTTAGAAAATAATGTTCAATATAAAAGTTTTTTATGCAATTTTTATCTGTATTTGAGAATACTTGAAAATTTTTTTTCTTTAATTGTTTTTGAGTTACGCCTATCCCCTAAATTTTTTTAAATGGAAAGGTATTAATTTTATGCTACCATTCAATAGAGCATTTCATTCTCTTTACAATAGTATTAAAAAAAAAATTTTATTTTATTTTTTTAGCACTTTTTCGACGAAATGTCCAGTTAAAGTATTTAGGAATAGTCTCTATATCGAAGCGAAACAAAAGCGGAGCGATAAACAAACTCCTGTGAGTAAACAATAACCAATGACAGTTAACTGGCTCGAGTTTGTTTATCGCTCCGCTTTTGTTTATCTTAGATGTACCTACTATTGCCTACTACTCAAAAATACTTTAACCGGCATTATGTCGATAAAGTGTTATAAAAATAAAAATAAAAATTTTTTTTTTAATACTATTGAAAGAGAAAAAAATGCTCTATCAAATGGTATCATAAAATTTATACGTTACCATTTAAAAAAAAATTGCGGATAGGCATAACTCAAAAACAATTGAAGAAAAAAATTTTTCAATTTGTCTCAAATATAGATAAAAACTTCATAAAAAACTTTTATATTGAACATTATTTCCTAAAATGAATATTTATGACAAACAATCACCGTTTCCATACTTCTAACTAACCCTGTATAGACGAATAGCTAAGGTGGCCAATAATTTTGAGGCTGACTGTACAAATAATATGAATTAAAAAGTCAAATGTTTCAATGTGGTAGTTTTACAGAAGTTAAAACTCGATGACTAACAAACATAATATCCTGTAGATGAAATTAGTTAAAAATTGGAATAAAAACACATTAAGAGAATCGTTAAAAATTGACCTGAAAACTTCAATGATCCCACAGATTTTTTTACGAATGTTGAATGATAGTGAGTTTCAAAATGATTAAAACTGATGGTATCGTATTGAATGATGTTACAATATGCACAAACATTTTGGAATAATAAGTGGAATACAACTTTAATATTTTAAACATCAATAAATTTAATGCCAATTATTATAAAATAAAATAACATCTTTTTCTTTTAATATTTAGAATATTTAAAAAACTAACAAGTGGCCAATATAATTGTCAAAATACATTCTTTTGGCATTTCTACAACTCTAAAAGTGACATCAATGTACACATTAAAAGTGTTTTATATTGTCAATTTTTTTTACAACAATCAGCTTTATCAAAAAACAATAATTTGGTTTTTTTACATTTTTTTAACAAATTAATAATAAATAAACAAAGTTCCATTGCATACTTTCAATTAAAATTTGAATTAAATTAATTAAAAGTTTCCGATAAATATGTGTTACATCTTACATCACAGACAATTTTACAAGATTTAATATCTCCTTCCACAAGTTCCTTAATTAGACTCTCCGCTTAATTAGTCAAAACACTTAAAATACTAATGATGCCATTTGAAGAGTGATTTTGGCCTAAAAGGCCAAGAAAAGTCAAGCAAAAAAAAAACTTTTGACTTTAAAGTGTTAAAATTTAATTTATTAATTTGTTTTTTTAAGGAACCGATATAATATTGTTTTTAAATCCTAATCACTCCAATTTAAGAGATAATTAATGTCGTAATAATTTAACTATTTACAACAGAAATTTTTATTAATTGCACACCAATTTTTAACACATTCAAAATTTTACTCCTCCATCTAGGGTTTTAATCGCGTCCTTAAAATTATTTTTCCCCTTTTTTATAAAAATAAAATTTTTCAACAATAACAAAAATTAACAACCCTCGACCATAATTTTGTCACCTAAACACGCATACTACTAAATATTTTTAAACCATAAATTTTAATTTTGATAAAGCTGATTAGTTGCAGATTTATAATCCCTACCAAGTTGTATAAAATAAAATAATTGAATTTTTTTAGTAATTACAATTAATACTTATGAATTATTACTACGTATGATTCATATCAAGCATTGTACTGTCTTTTCTCCTACTTGTAAAATTTGTATCTGCTGTATGCATTGTATTAAAAGAAATAGAGCCATACAAACCGGCACCTGACATCGCAGGTAGTTCTCTAGGTTTTAAAGTAACTTTTTCTACAGCCGTCGACGACTGTGACGTAGGTATTTCGTCTTTTGGTGTCGTTTCGGTTTCGGCTAATACGGACGAGGCTTTAACCAGCCTCATTTCTTCGAATCGATTTTTTGTTAATACGTATTTGAAAAATTCGTACGTAGACCAACAAATTGCAGTTGCGGGCATTTGAAATAAAACACGTGCTTGAATACCTCTAAAATAACCCATAGGTCCACCCAACCTATATACAGTTTTAACTGCCGTAACTAAGCCTGTTGTTTGTACGCCTTGTTGCGTATTTAAGAGTGTTTTGCAAACATCTAAAGGTGTCGTAATAGCAGCTGCTATAGCACCGGCCAAAGCTCCACTTACGACATGAGCTGACGGATTATACTTTCTGTCTTTATTCGTTACTTTCTGAGCGAATTCGTACACCATGAAATGAATACTTTGGAAGGGTATGTTCATTGTTAATTGTGTCGTATAAGATCGATAAAAAGCTCCAGCACCTTCTGTTCTGTATATTTGTTTCACACAATTTATAACAGATTTATATGGGGAATCATACATTTGCAATCGCTGTTTAACCACTGAAATAAAGATCGTTTTAGTTTTTTAATTTTACAAAAAATACGAACTTACCTTCTGCAGGATTCATAATCCCATCATGCAGTATGGTAGAAATACAACCAGATAAGCCTAAAAAAATGATTATCATTATTTTGTATCAGAAACATTAAATATAAAAACAAAATAAAACAGGCTATGCACAGCTCTCAGGATGTCTGACAAGTAAAGACGACGCTTAATCTCAGATTCTATGTACAGGTCTTCCATTTTAAATAAGAAAGCTTGTCCCATTTCCGCTTAAACCGGAAGATACTGGTATCATCAGATACCAAAAACTAAAAAGCTTGTAAAAAATTTTACAAGCTTTCTAAATATTCAAAAATATACAGGGTGCTCCATTTAAAGTAATGAAGTTGGGTCTTATTTCCGGTTAAACCGAAAGTCATTATATAATTTGTTTGATATCATGAAACACCTAATTTTAAGAGCTTTGAAACTATTTAAAAATATACGGGGTAGTCCTAAAAACGTTTGATATTATTCTAATTTCCGGTTGAACCGGTAGCGTTTTGTTAATTAAAAATAGTGTCAAATATATTCAAGGGTTGCATTAATTTTAAAATTTTTATTACAAAAGAAATAACGGATTTTTGAAATGATACTTTCAAAAAATCATAACTCCGGTCCTGGATATTTCTAACTAATAAAATAGGGGCATTCGATAGAGAACAGCAATGTCTGTAACATATCCAAAAATAAAATAAAAGGCCGAAGATAATTATAAGAAAATCAATTTCAAAATTCTCACCAATTTTAACCCCTTAGAAAAGTAGGCAATTTTGAAAAAATTTCAAAATTTGATTAGGTTAGGACGAAAGCCTTATGTTTTCGTTCAATGTTATCAAATATATTCAAGGGTTGTATTAATTTTCAAATTTTCATTTTGATTACAAAAGAAATAACAGATTTTGGCAATTTTTACTTTCAAAAAACCATAAATCCGGTCCTGGATATTTCTAGCTAATAAAATCGGGGCATTCGATAGAGAACGGCAACGTCTGTAACATTTCCAAAAATTAAAAAACACGGCCGAGGGCAATTTTAAGAAAATACATTACAAATTTTTGACCAATTAGGATCCCTTAGAGGTAGGCAATATTGAAACAATTTCACAAATTAATTAGGTTAGGACGAAAGCCTTATGTTTTCGTTCAATATTGTCAAATATATTTAAGGGTTGTATTAATTTTCAAATTTTCATTTTGATTACAAAAGAAAGAACAAATTTTTGAAATTTTTACTTTCAAAAAACCATAACTCCGATCCTGGAAATTTCTAACTAACGAAATCGGGGCATTCGATAGAGAACGGCAATGTCTGTAACATATCCAAATATAAAAAAAAAGGCCAAAGGCAATGTTAAGAAAACACATTACAAAATTTTCACCAATTTGGATCCCTTAGATGTTAGAAGTAAGCAATTTTGAAAAAATTTCACAAATTAATTAGGTTAGGACGAAAGACTTATGTGTTCGTTCAATATTGTAAAATATATTCAAGGGTTGTATTAATTTTCATTTTGATTACAAAACAAATAACAAATTTTTGAAATTTTTACTTTCAAAAAATCATAACTCCGATCCTGGAAATTTCTAACTAACGAAATCGGCCCATTCGATAGAGAACGGCGATGTCTATAACATATCAAAAAATAAGAAAACGACCGAAGGCAGTTTTAAGAAAAGCCATTTCAAAATTTTCACCAATTTTGATCACTAAGAAAAGTAGGCAATTTTGAAACAATTTCACAATTTGATTAGGTTAGGACGAAAGCCTTATAGTAAGGGAGACCAGCGCTGTATACCTACCCCGATCGAGTTATGTGTACAGACTATCATTTATTTATCGAGGTAATTTGTCCAACCATGAAAAGGCAATCCTGCCTGAGTAAATGCTGCCGGAAATGTCTTTTAAGAAGGTTTAAAGTTACGCTTGTAGTGTCATGCAAGTGTCATTTAGTTTGCATGTCATCCGCAAACTTTACACGTATTTTTTGTGGTGGCGCTGGTAACAGAACCGTCAAATACGAATAAATTTAAACACATTTTGCTTTAGTTAATTTAATTTGTTTTCGTTTTTTATGTGTAATATTCAATCAAAGATCTATGCACCTATCGCATAGATGCGATATACGTTGATCTGTATTAAACTCTAAAGATTAATTAAGTTGGGTGCATTTTTTTAACTTCTTCGGCCGTAACAAGAAAACCACAATATCAGAAACGTTCAAAAACGTGCAGTACTGGTAGAAACTCGGTTACATTATTTTATAAAAATAAATTTCGCTAATTTTATCTTCTACTTTGGTAATAAATTAAAAAATCATTTTTTGTTCTCGTTTTCTTGAAGTCATCCAAAATCCTCGAGATAGATTTTGAAAACTACATTATGTTTTATAAAATTAGATACTACACAACATATATTTTTAAGAAATCCTGTCTCGTGAGAAATTGCAGGCGGTGGGTGGCAGCGGAACATATTGGGAACCTGCTCACCAACTCATTTTTGGAGCTTAAGATGCTAGACATTTCTAGTTTTGCACAAAGTGACATATCAAATTAAAGGTCTTGATGTCCTCTATCCGAAAATCCAATCCTGCCTCGTGAAAACTTGCCGGAAGTGGGCGGCAAGGGCGATAATTTTAAAATTATCGATTGTTTTGTTGAAATTTATTATTCAAAATAATTTTCAAGGGTTTATCCAGAAAAAGTATTTTTAACTAAATCATTATTATTCAAAATCTGAGTCGGAATCTGAGTCGAAATGGTCATCGCATTCATCATCAAAAATGAGTCGGTGAGCACTTGCCCCAATAACCTTCCCTGCCGCCCACTTCCGGCAAGTTATCACCAGGCAGGTTGGATTTTTCGGATAGAGGACATCAAGACCTTTAATATGAAAACTAATTTATAGCAAAACTAGATGAGTGTAGTTTCAAAAGCCCAGCGCGCGCAGACACATTTTTTAGGCGTTCAATAATACGCAGATCTAGTTTTGCCCTGAATAAGATCTCAAATTAAAGATCCAGACGTCTTTTATTCGAAAAACCAATTCTGCTTCGTGAAAATTTACCGGAAGTTGGTGGAAGGGTAATTTCTTTAAACTCGCGTTCGCCGATTCATTTTTGGGACTTAAGATACTTCACTAATCCAGTTTTCCACTAAATGAGCTATCAAATTAGAGATCTTGATGTCCTCTATCCGAAAAACCTATCCTGCTTCGTGAAAACTGGCCGGAAGTGGGTGGCAGGAGAGGTTATTAGGAAGCTCGATTGCCGATTCATTTTTGGGGTTTTATATACTACACTCATCTAGTTTTCCACTAAATCAGCTATCAAATTAGAGATCTTGATGTCCTCTATCCGAAAAACCTATCCTGCTTCGTGAAAACTGGCCGGAAGTGGGTGGCAGGAGAGGTTATTAGGAGCTCTGTCGCCGATTCATTTTTGGGGCTTTATATACTACACTCATCTAGTTTTCCACTAAATGAGCTATCAAATTAAAGATCTTGATGTCCTCTAACCGAAAAACCAATCCTGCCTGGTGAAAACTTGCCGAAAGTAGGTGGCAGGGGATGTTATTGGGGTGCACCTTCGCCGATAATAGTTTTTTTGCAATTTATTACCAAATTTAAAAATAGAATTTCCTCAATTTTTTTGACGAAATATAACCGAGTTTCTACCAAAGCTGTAATTTTTTAAAAACTTTCGAACTTGTGGTTTCCTTGCTACGGGCGAAGCAGTTAGGAAAATCAACACAACTTTTAGCTTTAGAGTTTAAGACAGATCAACGTAGAAAATGATGTGCATAGGTCTATAGTATCGCATTATACACACAAACTAGACAATTTATTTGAATTTTCAAAAAAAAATTAAATTAACGAACGCAATATGTTTAAATTATTTCGTATTTGACGGTTCTGTCACCAGCGCCACCACAAAAAATACGTGTAAAGTTTGCGGATGACATGCAAACTAAATGACACTTGCATGACACTACAAGCGTAACTTTAAACCTTCTTAAAAGACATTTCCGGCAGCATTTACTCAGGCAGGATTGCCTTTTCATGGTTGGACAAATTACCTCGATAAATAAATGATAGTCTGTACACATAACTCGATCGGGGTAGGTATACAGCAGCGGTCTCCGGGACTATTATGTTTTCCGTTCAATATTGTCAAATATATTTAAGGGTTGTATTAATTTTAAAATTTTTATTTTGATTACAAAAGAAATAACATATTTTTGAAATTTTTACTTTCAAAAAATCGTAACTCCTGTTCTGGAAATTTCTAACTAATGAAATCGGGGCATTCAATAGAGAACGACAATGTCTGTAACATATCCAAAAATAAAAAATAAAGACTGAAGGCAATTTTAAGAAAGTCCATTTCAAAATTTTCACCAATATTGATCCCTTGGAAGTAGGCAATTTTGAAACAATTTGATTAGGTTAGGACGAAAGCCTTATGTTTTCGTTCAATATTGTCAAATATATTCAAGAGTTGTATTAATTTTCAAATTTTCATTTTGATTACAAAAGAAATGAGAGATTTTTGAATTTTTTATTTTCAAAAACTCATACCTCCGGTCCTGGAAATTTCTAACTAATGAAATTGGGGCATTCGATAGAGAACGGCAATGTCTGTAACATATCCAAAAATAAAAAAGGAGGCCTAAAGCTGGCCTTACATGCCAACTTCTAAAAGCTAGCTTTTTTTTCTAAGCCAATAGAAATCCTGCATTTCCAGCGGCAGAAGCTAGAAAGTTGGTTCAAGTTTAACTTCTAGCGTCTGCCGCTGGAAATGCAAGGTTTCTATTGGCTTAGAAAAAAAAGCTAGCTTTTAGAAGTTGGCATGTAAGGCCAGCTTAAGGCATTTTAAGAAAAGCTATTTAAAAATTTTCACCAATTTTAACCCCTTAGAAGTAGGCAATTTGGAAACAACTTCACAATTTCATTAGGTTAGGACGAAAGCCTTATATTTTGGCTATACAATGCCGTTTTGAGATTTCCATAATAATAATTACCGCCTAAGTTAAAAGGGACAAAACCACGAAATGGGACAATCGTTATACTGGCCGCCATTTCGAATTAAAAAATTGGAGAAAATATGTATTCAATTAGGGCCAAGATGTACTAACTTGGAATGAACAAGTTAAAATAACTTAAGTTACGAACAACTTTATTTTTTTTTATAAAAGTGTATGAACATTACACTATTGTAGGAGGGCGGATTCATACGGTTAGCTCAAAATGTTAATTTTTTACACTTAATTGTTATTTGTTTCTGATAATTGCAAAATGCATTCCACTTACTTTGCGATAAAAAGTTTATTTAAAATGATTGTTACAACACAATTGCACAATCTAGTGGTTAATGAAAAGATTTATGTACTTGTATTAAAATCGATCTAATCATTTCCGAGTGAAATTTTGCGAGACATTCCGTGCATATTCTAGTTTTATTTAAGCCCATGTTGTGCTGATGTTCTAATACGCTATTGTGTGCAGCTATCTACCAGTTTATTCTTCTATTTTATTTAAAACTACAGGATGAACCAGAAGTCGTGCCATTTAGCATGTGAACATTATTATAGTAGCAATTACTCGTCATAAACCACCTCATAAACCAATTCAAAATTTATAATTAATTAAAACTACTTTGTTTATGGAGTAGTAACTTTGTATAACCATGTTGTTTAAATTTCTTGTAGTTGAGATAAGCTATTAATAAATAGTAATTTACTCGATAAAGACATTATGGATAATTAACTTAACGATTTTAATTTTTTCTTCAAGTGCAATTTGTATCAAGGAATTGCAATTGAAGGAATCAAACAAATAACGTAAAATATTTGAAATTCCATTCGTTTTAAGAATGTTAGGAAATGGCTAAAATGTAATCGTTAAACTAAATTAAAAAAATTCGTATCACATTAGCTTTATAAATACTGCCAAACTGTCTTAACTTATTAGAATTGTAATCGATACGTACTTCATAAATAAAATTTTTCCCTGCCATTGAGACGTAAATAAGAGAATTATCAAATATATAGTAAATAACTCGTTACAATCAAATAAGATAAGAGACAAACAAAGATATTACACAAAACATTAGCAAAAATGAGAGTATCTTGTTTTAATAATAATTTTACAAGCTGTCGCTACTTAAGTTATTTTTGTACCGTGCAGTTAAATATAAATTTGTACACTAACGAGCCACTAAAAGGGCAAAACTAAAATTATCCTTCGAGAAGATCCTAATGTTATCAAAAGGATTAATAATAATTAGAAAAAAGCGATATCTTCTCATGTGGTGTAAAGTAAATATTGATAACCATCAAATCCCAAATGATAATTTCTAAATATAGATATAATTCAGAGTGTAGCCATCTACAATTAAACATTATGCAATAAAGATATGTACTGATACAATTACCTTTTATATCAAATTTAGTATTATTAAAAGTGCAAGTTTGAAATAATTTAAAAAATCTACACCTATTTCTGGTAGTGGCAAAACCTATTGTAAATTGGAGTTTCCAAATTTTAAGACATTAGAAGTAACGTATTGATTGTGAGAATGTATGGCATAAAAAGTAACACAAAAACGTTAGAGAAAGTTGTAACTCTTCATTCTCAAATAATTACTCTAGAACTCAAAACTCAACAATTTCTATATCAAAAGACTTTTGCTTACAACTCACGACTCAAATATTTCTAAACTCAACAGTCTTAAGCATAGGTTCTTCTCTTTAAAAATATTTTGTGCAATAATTAACAGAATTGTAGGTCACTTGTATCCAACAACCTAAAACACCCTAAATACATTAATCAGTTGCTTTCTAAAAAACAAGCTATCTCAGGTAAAATAAAAAGAGTGATAAAATAGAAAAAAAAATTACGTACATAAAAATAAAACAGGGCTGATTTAAAAACTTATCATAATATCCTGTTTTTAGTGTAATTATTATTTCGAGAATATTTCAAAGAATAAGTTTCTTATCATCATATTAGAATGCAAGTCACCTTTTAATTACTATTATCTTTTACACTTCAATTAATTGAATTAAAAGAAAAAGAGGTAATTTTGCAATTTGTTTACTTTTTTTACGTAAAGAAAGATATAAGTATATATGTTTACGTAAGAAAACAAAACAACACAACAATACACGACATTTTTTTACCAAAATTAGCAAACAAATTGCTCATTTGCTTACATTATAATGAGCAATGTTTTTCAAATAAATCAAAAATATGAACAAACCAAAGTTGAAATGCAAAAAACTTCATAATAAAAGCTCAATTAATTTTTATAAAACAATTCTAATTATTTAATTTGTTAATTAAAAATATTCAAACTTTAAATCTTTTAAAAAATGTAAAAGTGCAGTAACCTTTTCAAAGTTTCGTATAAGTTTTATTGAATATTTTCGAATTAAATTAAAACGAGTTAACGATGATAATCTTTCGACTAGTTTTAATTTATAAGTCAAAAATCAAACGTTTAAAAAGTGAAAGAACAGGTTATTAATTTGAAGGTCATTCATTCAAAATATTAAATAATAACAGCATGAAAAGGCCAATTTAAGGCTTAACATGATTACTTACCATATATAACAGGATGATAAGCCGAAGAACTATTAGTATAATGTATCATTGTATCTTTTAAATACTCGTAACTACTAAAATATAAAGCGTGTGCTGGTCCAGCTCCGACAACCATCGCAGGCATACCCCGAACTGGCCTAAATATACCTTCTTGTTGTATCATCTTTAATAAAGTCTGGCTAACCCCTTGATTACTTGATGGTATAAGAAGAGACTGCATTCTTGTCTGAAATGGATTTAAGTTAACATAACCTAATTTTTTTAAAACTTAACCTTACTGTCAGTGCTGACAGTTACTCAAATTTATCTTATGTAACGTAAAGTTCATTTTATGTATTTTTAACTTACTTTTACTGAATCAAGGGGGTACATTACACAATGTTCCATTATTCCGGCAAAGGCTCCTGCGGTCATATGTGTGATAACACTACTCGTAGGAAGAGTTTCATAGTCTTCAAAATTCATAATAATTTACTATATTTTAATGATACACTATTTCAATTAACAATAAAGACTCGTTTTTGTTGAATGTCAAAACTAATTTTTGATTTATTTCTTAAATCTTTCTTGATAATCCAACTGAAATTTAGGACATACAAATCAACATGCTCGAACTGTTCTCTACAAAATTGAAGTGGGGGAAGTTAAATAATTCCCCACCATTTTGATAGGCTTGAGGACAACAATTGAAAATCGCCACAATTTTTGCGCAAAATTTAAAATCTTAAAACCGCACTAAAGTATCCTTATTAACAAATATTTATTTTAAACTTAGTTTTTTGAAAAAATTTTTTAAATGTTTATAGATTACTAATCAACCGATATTTTTAATGTAATATTTTTAACCTTCACCCTTTATAATTAATTTTTTACGTAAAAACATGTTTTTGCATTGCAACCATTATTAATATGTTGATGATTGCTAGTTTTTGTACCCAATTAAATAATCATACATCAATTAATTATAACTCAAGGACGTACCAAAATTTGCAAATTCCTCATCATTCAATACGTAAAGTACAAATGGAGGTATTTATCTTACATTTCTTGATAAGAATAAAGTACCCAAAGTACCTACTATTAGATTAATTTACGTGCCAAATCAAACGTTGTGAATTCGATTCTAAGAAGTCACAAAACTAATTTATTTTTACATTCAAAATAAATACTCGTTATGTTTATAAATCGCAAGTTCTTATAAATAATTCAAATGATGACCTTCTGTGGTTAAATTTTAGACTATTGTAATAGGTAGATAATGTTCACACAGATATTTACATTAGTAAGTTTTTTAACACTAACCACGGCGTATCATTCAAACCAAATCATGTGGGTTTTTTTTATAAAATTTGCGTCAGAGGCTCTTTGAAATAAGCTCGTAATAGCTCGTATATCACTATGTGTTTTGGTTTATTTAACACAAATGAATATTAATGGAATACCTAACAAATTAAATTGAAGTAAACGAACAAAAATAACATTTTTTAAATAATTATAGTTTGGATGCCTTAGCCTAGTGGTCAGGTCATAATAAGGGTATGTTACTTTACAAAAGGTCATGTAGTTTTGGATTTTGGATATGTTGTATGTACCTAGTCCCTTATTAAAAATAAAAAGTTTTGGAATTCGGTGCGCTCTTCAGTACAACCACTTTTGTGTCACTTTTTCAGTTTTCGCTCGATAACTCTTTACTAGTGCATCCAACAAAAAACATTATTCTTACCTTCCTTCTAGAGCACAAAATTTGCTACAATTTATCCCAATAACATGTTTTTCTAAACCTTACAGTTACCGAAATACAGAGCTTCAAAGCACACAAATTTTCAAAACGTTAGAGAAAACTACCACAAAAAGACAGTGTTCATCATCTTAACGCTTTATTGGCTCAATTTAAAGACAACATGAGTAACACTTTGTAGCCATATGATAGATCTGTGCATAAAAAGTTACAAATATGACCACTTTCCCTAACTTTTTGAAAATTTTTGTGTTTTGAAGCTGTATTTTAGTACTTATCTGTAAGGTTTAGAAAAACATGTTATTAAGATAAATTGTAGCAAATTTTGTGCTCTAGAAAAAAGGTAATAATAATGTTTTTTGTTGGGTGCACTAGTCAAGAGTTATCGAGCAAAAACCGAAAAAAAGAAAGTTATTAATAATTATATTCTTTATTTAGAAATGAAGTTTAAATTCTGAAAAACAATGCATTAAGAATTACGGTTGTTTAAGAGCAAAACTTTTGAACATGTCTTCCAGTTTTCTGGTCGACAGTTGTGGAACAAAGTTGCTGAACATTTTAAAAGAAAAAAATGAATTTAAACGTACAATGAATATACTGTAATATTTATTTGAAACCTTTTAGCTGTGCTCAATTCACAAAATATTTAGCTACACATGTTTTACAATTTCTTACAAATTAAAATAAATAATAAATTTATAATAGTCAAAAATTTACAAGGAGCTTACTGTTATAACATTCTAGAATTTTTTAAATGCGTATTGTTTTAACAAATCCATTACATTCGTACTTTATATAAAAAAACATTTCATATAAATACTATTTTATAAGCAATATTTTAAAATCACTAATGAAATTTTAATATTTAAGTATTATAAAAGGCAGCTGTTGAAGTAAGCTCTATTTCTTTCAATAATTAGTAATTTTTCGGCATTTGGCATAATGAAGCAGTTATTAAAGCCTAAAATTTGCAAAAAATTGGTTTCTATCTTCGACTAGCCCAGTAAGATTAAAATTAAGCCATCTAAATTGGGTCAAAATAATTTAAAATTTATAAACAAATATTTCTTACAACTAAAATAATAAAGAAACAAAAAATATGAAGCATCTTCTATATAAAAGCGATATTTAATTACTTATAGTAGTATTTCTCTTTTTTTTTAAATATTAAAAATTTTAGATCATAACATTTGTATGAATCTTTAGTTTTCTTTTCAATATCACCCTTTAAAAATTTTTAATTAATATTACATTTTTTTGGTTTTAAATTGCAGGTATGTGTATTGCTAAAAAATATTCAATTTCTTTTTGATTTTGCAATCTTAACAAAAAAAAGTATCATTTCAGTTCTTCGATCAATGACACTTTTTAAAAATTGTATCTGCAACGCCGTAACTAATTAATTACTCACACAACTCTTATAAGCTAAAAATACATAAATTATGTAAATCATCAAAATTTTATCATAAGACTAATACAAATGGTAATTATGGCAAATTAATGAACAGTGTTAATCTTGCAAAAACGTATTATTTAATTGTAAAATTCAAACTTATGTACAAGAGGAACTAGTTGATAATCTTATGGTAAAATTTTGTGCGCAAGTCCAAATTTTATCAATCAAATCAAAATCAAAAGCCTTCGTTATTAAATTAAAATAGGCGAGCTCTACGTTTAATTTCATTTCTGCGCCATTGAGGAATTCTATAAAATTCATTTCTTCCACATTGAAATATATCTTCAAATTCCTTATCAGAAAGATGTCTCTGTAAAATCATCATTAATTGTAAGAATTTAAAAAAAATAATTGAATACGTACTTCTAAGTTACATCTATCGACATCTGCTGGTAATCGATAATTAGTTATTAGAAGAAGATGGTACGGATAAATTTTGGCAGGTTCGTTTATCAACATGGTATGGGCCATGTTCGGTAGAGATCGTCTTACTTGTGATGCGTACCCTCCCCGGTATGCTCCTAGACCTCCCGTGTAAGTTGTCGAAACTGGCATTTCTGAATTCTAAAGTCATAAAATCAAGTTAATTGTTACCATCTAAACATAGACTCTAAAATGCGCTCTTAATTTGTAATTAAAGTGTTTCGAGTGCAGAGTATTTAAGTGTAGTAAAATAAAGAAAATTTGTTAATGCTAAGCACATCTACTATTATTTAAATATTTAGTTTAAGGCATCAATTTACATACCAATGCACGCCTTTCAACATCGGTGATGGATCCAGTGGAAACTGCAGAAAAAGCACATACAATTATGTAAAAACTGTTCAAGTCAAGTAGTATACATTCAAAATCAGAAGAATTTAAATTATAGATGTTAAGATTAAGTCGAAGAATATTTTTTGTGTTCGTCTAACCCAAGTTTATTATTACGTGCAAGCGTTGTTAAAAGTTACCCAAAAAGAAGCGGAAGATGTAAAAATTGTGCTGTGTTAAAATAATTCCATACAGAGAATACTGTGGTCTCTCATTGTTTTGGTCTATGGAATATGACTACTTAAGACATTCTGTGATTATTGCAAATGGCAAAACGTGGAAAAAGTGACACCCTTCATTAGGGTGGTCCTTATTTTGTATTGGAAATTTTTTTTTTTAAACAGGGGCATTTTTTCTAGGCACAATTTTTCTAATAGAAAGATAAAAATCCCTGTGAAATTTTAGCGACCCAACGGCATTGGCTGATTTATTTATTAAAATTTTCAAAAATACAGGGTTTTAAAAAAATGTCTCAACACTCTTCTAGGGCATGTTGTGTTCTTTACTTAAAATTAGATCATGAACGCGCGCTACCTCTTCTCTATCTCTCTATGCTTCTTTTATCTATGAATATCATCTGTCAGTCTAATATTATGTCATATTGTCTCATCTGTTAATCGTTTCTGTCACAACTGTCAATCTTCTCTGTCATATCATCTCCTCTGTCATTTAATTGAATGTGTCAGTGGTATCTGTCAGTTTTATCTGTCATCTCATTTGTCAATCTCATCTGTCATCACATCACATCCTATCAGCAGGGCTGGGCAGTCACAAAATACATGTATTTGAAATACATTTGTATTTTAAAAAATTTTATTAAAGTATTTTGTATTTGAAATACAAAACTGTTGATGATTCCGTATTTCAATTACAAAACAGAAATTCAGGTGCGTGTAACGCAAAAGATCAGTTTTTTGTCAATTTTACACGAAAAATTTTATAAAATTAAAAAAACAGAAAAAGATGACAATAAAATCAAATACAGGGCAATTTACAGTTCGAAAGTTTGATTCCTTATTGCAGCATTTTTATTGTGCAGAGGAATAAAACTTGTCAAATTTATTCAAAAATCGCACATCTACGCATGCACGCAATTAAAATGAATTTTATATTTGAAATACTGTATTTTGTTCTTGTATTTTGGTTGAAAATGAAAAAAGTATTTTGTATTTCAAATACTGTGCTTCGAGTAGGTACTTTGTATTTGAAATACACAAATAGACGTATTTTGCCCAACACTACCTATCAGTCAAACTCATTGAATAGATGAAATGACAGGTTTGATGACAGATGAAATGAAATATGGGATGACAGATATACAAAATTCTCTATGATATACAAAATGACAGATGAAATGACAAATGGTATGATAGAAGATCGTCCATGTTGACAGATTAATGTTTGACATATAATAACTATGGTGACAGATTACCTCTAATCCCCATCTCTCTAAACCAATCTCTAAAATGACATAAGGGATGACAGATGAGTTGACAGGTGGAATGATAGATAACTCCACCTGACATGTGAAATGACAAATAAAATTCACATATGGTGACAGATGACCTTAACAACATGTTGGGTGACAGATGAACTCTCCTCTGACATGGACATATAACATGGTGCCAGATGACGACATTGACATATGATAACTATGGTGACAGACCAATCCCCATTTCTCTAAACCAATCCCTATCTTACTTTCCCCACTCCCCATTTCTCTGAACCAATCCCTGTCCTATTTCCTTCACTCACTCTATCTCCTCTTTTTTATATCTCCTTCTCTTTTGACCTTACTGCGCATTTCCAATGATCCATGTATTTTTTATTGTGTGGATTAGGGTACACGTATTTTTTGGTTTCTTCAATTTCGATTTTCTCGGGACGTGGAAGCCTCTGAAAGGGGGCTCCAAAAACACTTTCTTGCGCATATTTTAGAAGCTTCTTGACCGATTTTAATAAGACTTGGTGTGCGACCTAACCAAGCACATTAGCATAAGTACTAAATCCTAATTTTGTAAAAGTCGGTACAGGGCGCAAGTGGTATTGCAATAACTTTTTTGTCCAAATCATTTTTGTTTATTTATTACACATTTAAACTTTGACTTTAGTAAACTATTCTAAGAGTACATTCCACTAAGCGATCGCAACGATTGCAAAGTCCGCAAACTCGTTCCACTTAACGCCGAGGTCGTTGCGTTTGCTGGCGGTGACGTAAAAATAAAATTTTGTGGGTCGGCGTGAGCGTTGACATACGCTCGTATCACAGCTTCTAGAAGTCAGCCTTTTTTGCACACAAATAGAAGTTAAACTTGAACCAACTTTTAGCGTCTGACACTGGAAATGTAAAGTTTCTATTGGCTTAAGCCTGGGTCACACTAGGCTGCTGATCAGCGGCGGGCAGTAGCAACAGCAAGCAACGGCGGGCCACCTAGTCACACTGCATGCTACTACTCGCCATTTTGTTTAGTCGCTTTCAGCAAGCATGTCGTTTGTGGGTCCACGTAAACAATGGATTACTCGCCGCTGATGCGATGCTTGAGTGGTCAGACTGCGCTGCTCGCTGGTGGCAGCGGGTGCTAGTGAGTCACGTGGCCTGCTACTTGCCGCTGCCTGGCTTTCAAAATAGAACAGGTTCAATTTCACCAGCCGCTGATAAATACTTGTCGGCTGGCGGCGCGACCGGCAAATTTTATGCTCACACCAAGCCCATTGATGGCTGACAGTAGCGGCTTCCACAACTCGCGGCTGGCAACCAGCCTAGTGTGACCCGGGCTTTAGAAAAAAAAGCTAGCTTCTAGAAGCTGTGATGTAGGGCAAGCTATGAAGGCAAGCTTACGTTGCCATATCAAAGGATTATAAATTTAATTCCAGGATTAAAATATAATTCATCTTTATGCCCTTTATGCGTATAAATGAAAATAAGAGAGTGAAAGCAAATCAAGTACTTAATTGTGTAAATAAGGACCACCGTACCCTCCATCTTATACCTACGCTAATTTGCTCCATAGCAAAGTCAAAAGTTCTAATTCTAAGTAAGGAAACTTTCAAGTATTACTTTGAATTCTAATTAAGCTAATTTTTAACTAACATTAACCACAACCACAGTGTAAGCTTTTAAAGTAAAAAAAATATCCATCTTACCATCACCAAAGATAATAAATTCCGTGTGCAAACAATAAAGAAGTACTAAAATACTTACTATCAGATTTTCCACTGCTAAAATCTGTGCTATGAGTTTTAATTCCAATTCCACTAAAGGAATAATCCCCCTGTGAATAAAATAATATTAAAATGTAAAACCAAAACATAAACTCAAAAAGTGTGAATAACGAAACAAGCAACTAACTACTCAAAAAAATTATCAAAATAAAAATATTAGGTGCTTCGAAATAACTGAAGTTATGAGAATGATCACAAGCAATTTATTATTTTTTACAAACGTTAAAAAAAATTATGATTTTAATAAAAAAAAACACATAAACAACGTCCATCGTTATCTCACTTACAGGAATGTGTGGATAACTACCGGCAGACGAACTGAAGGTATGAGATCTCGGGGCTAAACCATAGCCCGGTTTAGGAACGTGACGTAGAGCACTTACAACTGCATAACAAATGCATTGTGAGAAACAACAAAAACGTCGCATTATTAAAGCCCTAATTTAATCAACCCTAAGTGTATGTGATGTGTTTCGTGTGTAACAAACATTTCTGGCATTATTTTCCGTTATAATGTCAAAAATATTATGCATTTAAACTACTTACATAACCATTTCCTGCTGGTAAAGTTGCAGATTTTAGTCCGTATCCAGGTCTTGGTACAAAACGAAGAGATGATACTACTATTTTACACAATAAAAAATAAAAAAAAAAGTTAAAAAAGCGCCAAATAATTGTTTTGCTATTAAATATAAAAAAACATGCGCAAAACGCAAAAATATAATTTAAAAAACTGTGTTTTTGAGAGAAAAAAATTGTAGGTAGTAAAATTACAGTGCAGGTGCGTTTGGTGTAACTAACATCACCGATAACATAGAAGTTACCTGTGCTAATATTAACACCTAACATCAAAAGTTTTATAATATGAACAAAGCGAGTTTTATACACTTCTAGACTAATATTTAAATTTAAAGAGCTTATGTTTCATCAAGCTACGTTCTAATGCTCATAAAGATACGAACACATTAAAAAAAGCTTACTGAATGAAGGTGTTTCTGTAAAATTGAACACTCTGGAGGTTTAACAAAATTTATTGGAAGTACAAAAAGCTTAAATTCACGAATATTTTAGTAATGGTAAATATTCAAAATTTTAGATAAATATAAGCACAAATGTGTTTTTCTTAAAAAATACAACACACACTTAAAAATCATGCATCGTGAAGCCTTTACAGCTCTAAATTTAATTCAAAATTTTTGTTTCGCAATTTTTTACAACTTCGCATGCTCTCTCACCTTAACGAATTTACTGCCAATTGTTGCTAAAAATTCAACTTTTTTTTTAAATCAATAAGTGTATGATGTTTTTATATCACATTTTAACTTAACTATCAAAAAAGTTTTCTTTTATTTGAATTAAAATATTTTTGAAATAAAAATACACTCAACTTACCATTATAATTAGGAATTTGCCCTACTGAACGACCGACTGAAGAACGACAACTAAGCGACCTATCAAATTCCTCTTCTTCAAATGGCTTTGGATGATCTGCATTTCTAGATGGACTTGCTCCAACTGGCGAGTCGTATCTCAATTTATAATGGGGCTCTTTATTAGCCGACGGAGTCCTATTACAAAATACACAATTTAAACTTACAGTGTGGCTAAAAGATGAAATAGGCAAGAACTTTGAACTATTTTTACAACGCCCATTACATCAAATTTTAAATTTTGATAAAAAGTATAGTTTGAAAATACATATAATAATTCGACTTCTATAAAAAGTCAAGAGTTTTCTATTTTAAAAATTATAAACAATTATAACAGAACACCCTGTATATTTTTACAAATATAATATCTAAGTTTTACCAGAAATTCTATAAGTAAAAATGTATAGGGTGTTCCATTTGAAAATAACGAGTTATGATTTGAAAATGAGTAACTTTGGGTCGCTTTAATGAACACCCTGTACAATTTAATGCAACTTTTTTAATTTCAACGCATAGATAATAGTCATAACTACCTAAGAAAAAAATTTCGTTGTTATTCATTGAAAAACGGCTTTAGTACGATTTTATAAAGCACCGCGTGTTGTGAACATTTTTTAGAGAAAAAAATTAATGACCTGGCAACACCGCGGAGAAATTAAAAATTTTTAATATGGACACATAGGCGACTTAATGCCGAGTCAAAATATAGAAAAATATACAGGGTGTTTCATTTCAAAAAATTAAAAATATTCTCGCCGAGCAGTAATACGACACCCTGTAGAGATGAAAATAATTTTGGGTATGCTCCTTAAGAAGTTGTATAACTTTTGTATTTAAATGTATGCCTTATTTCAAATGGCTAGGGAGCTATTGAAGACGGTCATATCAATGAATCATCCTGTATTAAATAAAGGATAATGAGTATTTTCGTATACTTACCTGCTTAGGTAAATATCTAAAAAGGTATCTAACTTAAGAATTGTCACAGTACAATGGGTGATAGGGTTATTATTGTGTATTGGCATAAGCTGATGAGCAACTGTTGACTTATTGAAGTCGAGTTCTTATATGTATTTTCAAACTATACTCTTCTTCGACATCAACTACCCTGAAGGGTGTGAAAGGACCGTTGTTACACAAGTGGGAGTTCTGCTAAATAACTAAATTGCTTACCGTGAAGCATTTCTGGGATCTAAATGAGCTGCCTTCCACTGTTTCATCTTTTCTCTCTCTTGAACATTTTTTAGGAACACCTTACCAATTCCGGTAGCAATTTTACTCAATTCCTCTTCTTCCTTTTTAAGTTGTTTATCTTTTAATTCTTGAGCTGTAGCGTCAATTTCGTCTTCTCCATCGGACTCTGGCACACCCTTGTAACTATCTGACCATCTTTTCCTCCTTTCTGTTAAAAAAAATAAATTCAACTTAAACTAAAAACTTAAATTTAATCATTACCTGGATCTGTATATGGATAAGGCGGTGCAGGAAAATCGTCCCTTTCAATTTTTGATTGTTCGCCAGGTTTGGGTGGTTTAGCATCTGGATAATGGGCAAGTTCGATTGGTTCTTCGTTGTTCATATGAGGTGATTTGGATCTAGGCGTATCTCTTCCTATCGAATCGACTAATACTCTCATACCCGGTTTAGAACCCGGTTTATATTTGCCTTGGCTACTTCGAAAAGAATTTTGCGCTACAAAACACTAAAATAAAATTTAAACGTTTAAGAGTTCTAAGAAACTTACAACTAGGCCTGTGAAAATGAGGTGATATAGGTGCCTTATCGTACGGATCAATAGGTCTACGTAAATAACCAAAAGTAGGCTCTTCTGTAAGGTAACTATACGTGTAAATTCTCGAAACGTCATCACCATAATGATGTTTATTGTATTCACGTAGAACTAAGCCTGGTGATGGAGTTCGGTAATTATAGTGCTTTAAAAAAATTTTATTTTAATAATTATTTATAGCGAACAAGTTCTTTGGATGGCTCAAATATTACAACAAACAACATATTATGATTCATAAGTTATCATGAACCATCCAATAATTAAATGAATTTCTTATTTACAAAAATAGTTAACAGTTAGGGCTGTTTTACATGGACTAAATGTCGTACTAACTTGTTACTACTGAATCAACTCAAGGAGCAAAAGCACGGAAATCTAAGCTTTAACGTCGTGCACGGTCCTTCGTCGGAATTTCTGCACAGTAGTAGTAGAACAGTAGTTAGTACAGTACTACACTCAAAGAGCAAAACACACAACTCAAAGAGCAAAAGCAAGGAAATCTAAGCTTTAACATCGTGCACGGTCGTTCGTCGAAATTTCTGCTCAGTAGTAGTAGAACCACAGAATAGCTAATGTACTATATTAACCAGAAGCGGCCTGCTGTACGCACGTCACTACGCAAGTCGCACGTAGGAACACCGCTAAAACGCCAATCAAAACAAAGTAGCGAGAGTACTAACCCGAAACAAACCGGAAAACCACGGTGGACCTTTAAAATGGTTGTACTAGGTTGTACTATTCCATCTCACTCTAAAATACGCTTCCTTGTTCAACCGTCGCTTCTGGTTAATATAGTACATTACTAGCTATTCTGTGGTAGAACAGTAGTTAGTACAGTACAACTCAAGGAGCAAAAGCACGGGAATTTGAGCTTTAACGTCGTGCACGGCCGTTCGTCGAAATTTCTGCACAGTAGTAGTAGAACAGTAGTTAGTACTCAAAGAGCAAAAGCACGGAAATCTATGCTTCAACGTCGTGCACGGTCATTCGTCGAAATTTCTGCACAGTAGTAGTAGAACAGTAGTTAGTACAGTACTAACTTGTACTCAACTTGAATCAACTCAAGGAGCAAAAGCACGTAAATTTAAGCTTTAACGTCGTGCACAGTCGTTCGTCGAAATTTCTGCACAGTAGTAGTAGAACAGTAGTTAGTACTCAAAGAGCAAAAGCACGGAAACCTATGCTTTAACGTCGTTCACAGTCGTTCGTCGAAATTTCTGCACAGTAGTAGTAGAACAGTAGTTAGTACCGAATCAACTCAAGGAGCAGAAGCACGGAAATCTCCGCTTTAACGTCGTGCACGATCGTTCGTCGAAATTTCTTAGTACGACGTTAAAGCTTAGAGTCCCGTGCTTTTGTTCCTCGAGTTGATTTAGTACTAACAAGTTAGTACGACATTTAGTCCATGTAAAACGGCCCTTAAGCTCGTATTCTATGACTTAATAATTTTATATTTCACAACATATTACTGGATATTCTATTAAGCAAAGTAACTAACTAAAAAACATAACTAACCTTTCTAGACATGCTAGTGGGGCTGTACAATGACCCATTTAAGCTAGGGGTACGCGAGCGCATGGAAAACTGAAAAAGTCATGCACACAAAAATAAACAAAAAAAAACACACAAAAAGCAAACAATAAAATTAGTAAAAAACACCCACCTGCATTTCACTAACACCAGAACTACTCATCCTATCAAATTCTCTTCCAGAAACGTCGCCAGTGCGCGATTCACAATCAGTTAAATGACCATTAGTTTCTCCGGTACCGTTTAAAACTTGTCCATTTTCGGTTGGACCTGGACCACACCGAGGATGCCATATTGCACCTCCTTGCAAATACATTTCTTCACCATCTCCAAAAGGATCGCCACATTTAGTACAACGAGCACAAGTTGGATGAAAGTGATGATTATCACCAGCCTATAAATTACTCATTTTAATAACAAAAACATAAATTGTAAAAAAAATCCCACCTGTAAAACTTTACCACTTATAAAACGCGTACAATAGGCGCATTTAACACCAAATTGCTGTTGATAATCGCGTTCGCAAAATGGCACACCGTCACGTCCCATGTATTCGCCGTGCAATACAATTCCACATTTACCACATTTAAAACACCAAATGTGCCATTGACGATCTAATGCAACTAAGGCTTGGCCCTCTTTTAATTCTTCATGACAACCGGCACATTCTAAAATAAAATACATTATTGAAAGAAAAAATAAATTTGATTAAATTGTAATTGACAAAGTGCAAAATTTAACTGAACAAATAAGTCTGATTCAATAATATGATTGGATGAGTCAAATTGAACTACTCATTCAAATATTGAAGTTGATAAAATTACATTCGACAAGTGCTATTAACTTTAATTAACTTAAAAACACAAATATTGTATTAACGATTGTCTTTACAATGTTAAAAATTTTACAATATTTTGTAATTAATTAATGACAAAAACAGTGTATTAGCCACTTTTGAATTATTTTTAGAATAAAATTAATCCTTTATATGTTTACAAAACAATACAAATAGAATAGAAAAAAGATAAAATATAACAATCTTATAAAAAATTTATATCTTACACATTCCGAACAAAATAAGTGATCAAAAAAGAAATAAATGTCAATTAGGAATAAAAATATAATGATAAATTTACAGGTTTATAAATTATTTATATAAAGATTATAAACGATTGCTACTTGTTTATAAATTATTAAAGCTTAAATTTTGCGCTAAATTAAAAAATCAACTTGTTGATCATAATTTAATGCTCGGTTAAATTTATAAAAGCTTTTAATAAAGTCATTAAATCAATCAACTCTCAAGGTACAACACTAATTCCAATAACATTTCAATTAATCACAACCATTCATCCTATCGAAATAGGATTTAATGAAAAATAACTCATACAAAAGAATAAAATAAATTATAAGAGCTGTAAAAACAGGTTGAATTCGAGCTTTGTTAAGAAACTCGAAGTATTAATTATATTTTATTACCATTTGGATTGTCCGATGTTGGACTTCTTTGGGTTGGCGTAGTACTAACACGAATTGGTATTTTGACACATTTTTGGCAAAGCACCTCTTTTCCTGTATAGGTAACTTTTTCACCCGATGGAAAAGGCTGACAACAACGAGCACACTTAAAACATTTTTGGTGGTATGTTTTACCTAAGGCTGTTACAACCTACAAAAAAGAAAAAATTACAACAAAACGAATTTAAATTAATTAATTTCAATACCTCTCCTTCAACGTAATCTTTACAAGTTGCACACTTTGTACCGAAACTGTTTTGATAACAGTTGGTACAAAAGTAAGAGCCATCCTTTTGAAAAAAGCCTCCTTGCGCTAACGATTTACTGCATTTTTTACATTTAAAACACGTAGTATGAAAATATTTGTCTTGAACACGTAAAACTTCTCCTGAACACTTTTTTCCACATGCTTGACACAGCGTTTTACCTGAAAATTAAATTATAATTAGTTATGAGAAAATAAATTTTTCAGAAGAGCGGCTATGCCATTAGTATGTGGCCATACGAGAAACTTTTTCCTGAACCGCCCTTTTAAGGGCTTTATTGCAAAAATTCAAAAATATGTTAAAGGTAAAGGTTGAACTTCGAGACTGATGGTTTTGAGATTTCAATTTTTCGGGCATTTATGCTTCGAAACGAGGCTTGCAAAATAGTAAAAAATTTAGGTATTGTCATGGTAGCAACGTGTGCTTATTTTTCATTACTTTCTATCGAAAAAGTGAATTTCTTTTCTAATAAATGCCAGTCTTAAACAGTAGCAGGAGATTACAAGAATAATAAAAATTAGTTCCATTAATAAAAAGCATGAAATTAAACATCATAATGAAAAAAATTTGTAAATTAATTACAAACGTCGTTCATCGCATGCACGATAGTGTCAATTGCGAAATGTGATGCATCATCCTACGGTTTTCAATTATAAAAAAAATATTTAATGTTTACATAAGCAAAATAATTTCAATTAAATAATTTTTAAACAAATTAACCTTTGGGGAGTGTTTAATAACGTAAGTATTGTTGCAAAAATTAGCAATGTGCAACGTTGGTTGCATAACGTCCGGGCGTAATTTAAATCACAACTATGGAAATAATTTAAATAAATTATAATTGAGGCGTATCTATTACGATTTTTTAAATGTTAATAATAAATAAAATTTAAATGTAATTGAAATCAACAAATTTGACTGCACTGATAAAAGTTAATAGAGAAAAATGAGGCCACATGACCCTCGAATAAAAGAGCCCCATTAATTTGTTTAAAAAGCCTGTCGAAAATATTGATCATAAAAATTTTAGAGCGTGATGATCTCTATACGTCGAATTACTTCCTTATTTTAATTTAAAAAAAAATTATAAAAATAGAACACACTTTACAAACCACAAAAAGAATTTTTTCGGAACCCTTTGGTTGTGGGAGTTCTGTTTGAGTTGTGATAAATGAATTTCATAACTCGTACAAAACATGAATGGGTCTCTTAAAATAAATAGCAAAAACAGATGTAGGTACAAATCTTATTTTCAACGCGTAATTTATAAAAATAGCATGTAAATGCAGTAATAGACAAAAATTTAACAAAATGTTTATTATAGGTGTTGTTGGATTTGTGGGTGCAATTGGAATAATTTAAGTTTCATTTGCAATTATGCAACTTGCACCCACTTACGAGCAAAACAAATTAACGAAGATTACACTTTCTCTCGTGGAAATTAAAACCAATTAAGAAAAATTATATTTGTTGTTTTTTACATAACAAAAATCAAAATGTGAGTCATTAATTAAACATTTTTGGTACAATTCCAAAGTTTTAATTTTCTCTAATTAGGAGGGTTTGTGGGAAAAAACTTTGCAAAACTCAAATTAATAATCAACTGAGTAAAAATTAAATCGTCAATTTGTTGAGAAAATCGAGTAATTAATCTTATTAAGTGTAAGATTATGTCAAAATAATCATTTTTTATTAGTTGATCAAATTATGAATAATTATCTTTTGATTTGCTATTTTTATCAACCGAGTAAAGTGCATTAAAGTTGATGGTTAATTTAGGCAAGTAAAAATAATATGGTCTTACATAAAAGATAATTATTGTTATTTTAAATTAATTGGATAATTGGAGTACTCGTTACACAATAAAATTTTTATTAACACAATATTTTGAATTATTTTATTGCACGATTTTAATGCAAATAACGATAGCAGGAGCAAAGTTTTAAATCTTGTGTCGTTAATATTTATTTTTAGAAAATCATTTATTTTTAAGCTTAATAATGTCCTGCACTACTATTAATTAATGTGCTATGTAATTATAAAGGTTCTCTTCAGAAAATTTTAATGAGCCATTCATAGGAAGAGGAAGTTAAAAATATACAGCAGAACTAAAAGAAAAATTTAAATTTAATGCTACTGACAAATGGGTATAGTATTCCTATTAGATATTATACTAACATAAAGGCGAATTATATTTTAATACGAGAATTAGATTTATAATCTTTCGATATAGCAACATAACACAATAAATTTAATACATAAATGTCAAATTTTGACAAACTGTATTCAGAATTCAACACAAAAATAACTTAACCTCAAATTTTAATTTTAATTTACAAACGTCAAACTTTGACATTACAGTGTGTTACGTAACCATAAGAATTCTAAATCTAATTCTCGGATTAAAATATAATTCGCTTTTATGCAAAGCGCAAGTAGATTTGTTAATAATAAGTGGATTATTACAACTTATCTTGAAGTTAAAATAAATAGTATAACAAACGTCAAATAAGTACAAGACATAGACACCAATTCGGATAGAAATAGAAGAGGAAGAATTTTTTATAATAACTTAAAAAAATTCTTTTACATATTACATATCTAAATTTAACTAAATTCGATCCATCTTCACGCCGAGATCTCAATTACAACACCTCGAAGAACAAAATGAGTTATTAGAATCATTAATATCAATGTTATACAAGATTAGATTATTCATACCTATCAACCTTCATGACCGCACATAAACTTTTTTTATAATGTAAATTTTTTAAGATCTATCCATAGATGTGTTTATATATTTGTACGCTTGATGGCCTGTCTAACCGCATTTAAAACAGGATATCAGAAAATTGTAATCTTAATAGAACCGCAATGATGTAAAATGAAAAACTTATAAGGAAGAGGTAATTAAGGAAATAGACGAATACGAATCGATAAAAGTATTTTGTAATTGCTGGAAAGAGGAAAAAAAATTATTCGTGGACTTGTAAGGAAATAAATTGCAGTAAAATGCATTAACAGGTTCAACGGAATTGTAAGAAAAGGAACAAATTTTTGGAAAGTTTGTAAGACTCCTGATAGTCTGCCTGTAAGTTCATAGATCACAAATTTCTAAATGGGTTCGTTCAGACCAGAGAAGAGCTGAATAATCATAGCCTGAATGACGTACGTTTCGAATCGATCATCGATCCTCATCCTCACCATAAAATAGACTGCCAGAGAGATAAAGGGCTTAATGTCTTTTAAAAATCCCATCTAAATAAAATATACTTATTTATGCTCAAAGGCCATTTCAAAACGTAAAGGCCCATATGGATACGACACTACAGTCATGACATTAAAATGCGCTAAGCACTTCCACTACAAAAATCGTAAAAATTTTGACATTTTGTGTCATTACCTGACAAAAAAACTACTGTGTAGATGTCATGACTCAAGGCACTACCTCATGAATGTCATCGTCAGAACGAGCCTTGTCATTGTCACTTGTCACTAATGTTGTGACACTGCAAAATAAGTAAATCTTCGGCATTTTTTGTATCATTACTGTGACATTATAATGTCAAACAAATTGCTGTGCAGATGTCATGACAGCAGTGTCTTGACATTCAAGGCTCGTTCTATGGATGGCATCGCGACCACGACATTAAGTTTCATAACATATACAGCGCTTGTACTGTCAACACCGTAAAATGATCGTCATTTTGTGTTATTATTGTGGCCTTTTATGTCAAACAAATTACTGTGTAGATGTCATGACACCAGTGTCATCGTCAGAACGAGCTTTGTCACTAATGTGACAAACACTGCAAAAAAAGTAAAATGTTCGGCATTTTTTGGAATCATTTTTGTGACATTATAATGACAAACAAATTGCTGTGCAGATGCTATGACAGCAGTGTCTTGCCATTAAGGATTCGTTGTATCGATGACACAATGCAGTCACGACATGACGATTAAACCGCCGTTACGACTTTAAGTTTCCTGATATAGAAAGTTTTACACAACTCGATTTACACTGCATAAAAAGTAAATGTTTGACACTATCTGTCAAACAAATTACTGTGTAGCTGTCATGACAGGAGTGTGGTGACTCTAAAGGCCCGTTGTCACGATGAAGCTGCTGTTACGACATTAAGTTTCAGGATTCACGACAGAACGTTTACAACTCGGTTTACACTGCATAAAAAAGGAATATCACGACAGCAGTGTCATGAGTGTAAAGGCCCGTTTTGACGATGACATCGCTATTACGACATCAAGTTTCATGATTCTTGACATACAACGTTTACAACTCGGTTTACACTGCATAAAAAAGAAATGTTTGACATTATGCGACAAAAAAAATTCTGTGTAGATGTCATTACAGCAGTATCGTGACTCTAAAAGCTCGTTCTGACGATAACCCGCTGTCATAACATTAACATTCATGACATAGAACGTTTACACCTCGGTTTACACTGCATAAAAAGTAAATGTTTGACATTATCTGTCAAAAAAAATTACTGTGTAGAAGTCATGACAGCAGAGTTGCGACTTTAAAGACCCGTTCTGACGATGATACCGTTGTAGAGACATTAAATTTCATGATTCATGACATAGAACGTTTTGCACCTCGATTTACACTGCATAAAACGTAAAGGTTTGAAATTATGTGTAAAAAAAATTACTGTGTGGATGCCAAGACAGCAGAGTTGTGACTTTAAAGACCCGTTCTGACGATGATACCGTTTTAACGATATTAAACTTCATGGTCATGATATAAAACGTTTCCACCTTGGTTTACACTGGATAAAAAATAAATGTTCGACATTAACTGTCAAAAAAATTACTGTCTAGATGTCATGATAGCAGAGTTGTGACTTTAAAGACCCGTTCTGACGAATTTCATGATTCTTGACATAAAACGTTTCCACCTCGGTTTACACTGTATAAAAAGTAAATGTTTGAAATTATCTGACAAAAAAAATACTGTGCAGATGTCATGACACCGCTGTCACGCTATTAAGTGTCGTGATTCACGACATAGAACGTTTCCACCTCGGTTTACACTGTATACAAAGTAAATGTTTGACATTATCTGACAAAAAATACTGTGCAGATGTCATGACACCGCTGTCACGCCATTAAGTGTCGTGATTCATGACATAGAACGTTTCCACCTCGGTTTACACTGTATACAAAGTAAATGTTTGACATTATCTGACAAAAAAATACTGTGCAGATGTCATGACACCTCTGTCACGCCATTAAGTGTCGTGATTCATGACATAGAACGTTTCCACCTCGGTTTATACTGTATAAAAAGTAAATGTTTGACATTATCTGACAAAAAAAATACTGTGTAGATGTCATGACACCGCTGTCACGCTATTAAGTGTCGTGATTCATGACATAGAACGTTTCCACCTCGGTTTACACTGTATACAAAGTAAATGTTTGACATTATCTGACAAAAAAATACTGTGCAGATGTCATGACACCTCTGTCACGCCATTAAGTGTCGTGATTCATGACATAGAACGTTTCCACCTCGGTTTATACTGTATAAAAAGTAAATGTTTGACATTATCTGACAAAAAAAATACTGTGTAGATGTCATGACACCGCTGTCACGCTATTAAGTGTCGTGATTCATGACATAGAACGTTTCCACCTCGGTTTACACTGTATACAAAGTAAATGTTTGACATTATCTGACAAAAAAATACTGTGCAGATGTCATGACACCTCTGTCACGCCATTAAGTGTCGTGATTCATGACATAGAACGTTTCCACCTCGGTTTATACTGTATAAAAAGTAAATGTTTGACATTATCTGACAAAAAAAATACTGTGCAGATGTCATGACACCGCTGTCACGCCATGAAGTGTCGTGATTCATGACATAGAACGTTTCCACCTCGGTTTACACTGTATAAAAAGTAAATGTTTGACATTATCTGACAAAAAAAATACTGTGCAGATGTCATGACACCGCTGTCACGCCATGAAGTGTCGTGATTCAGGACATAGAACGTTTACAGTTCAGTTTATACGAGAGACGCGAGGTGCTCAAGACGAAATTGATCTCGAAATTTGTTTTTACTGATTTATCCTCCAAAACGACTCTTTTTCGCTCCATTCCATTTCGCTTCTAACATTTAACGTTCTTCAGTTCATATTCATACCAGTCCAATACTTTGAAGAAAGTATTCTTTCTCACATATTGATAATTCTTTTCTCGCTTGAAATGAAAATTTAAGCCTTGCTCGATAGGAATCTCGTATCTAATAATAGCACTTAGTTTAAGTCGGTTATGGACACGGTGTGAATGTATCTTCCATCTACTTGAAATTCACAATGGGTAACAACGACATTATTAGGTCAAAAGGTGTCAAATGCTTATTTATAATCAACGTGGAAGGCGATAATGTCTACATTAACATCACGATTTCGGTGAACGACCAAATAGATTACAGAGATAATAAATTAATGTCTCTCTTGTGCTAAAATCATTTTTTGTAATACCAAATTTGCGAGTCATCGATGAAAGTGTTCCAAATTTCTCAATTTTAAGTTAAAAGCTTCCACAAGAATGACTAATATAGGGTTAATTGCATTTAAATGCCACCCCCCCCCTGTTCAGCTGTGCTAAGTATGTACTCCTTCAATTCTACTTTCACCAACAAGTGATTAGGGAAGAAAAAAAGCGTTATTTCCAATAAACCAAAATAATACAAATAAATTTATCAACGTCCTCACGTCCTCAGGAGGAGTGTTCCATCGCCTACTTGTCAAATTGTGCGGTTCTATTCTTTAGATCGTTTGTTATAATACACCACGGCATGTTAACAACGTATCGCACACATTGGAATTGTCGATGCCCAGTAACCTAATTTAATTATCTAAAATCTTAATTTGCATAAAACTACTTAAATCCAATCATGCAACGACATCGATCCAAACCAAATTAAACTGTATGCAGAACATTGTTGATACAATACTCCAGTTTAGAATTTAGAGAGCCGGCTGAATAGTAATAAATTTTATCAACAATGTGTAATCATTTTAATGCATGTTAATGACTTCCTCTACGTGTATTGTTGAAAATGTCAAATTTTAAAGTTTTATTTACCATGACAGAGGACAATCAAAACCAATTTCTCCAAGAGTTGACGTTGGAGAAATTTATGAAGTTTTTTTTCAATACGATTTACTTTCAACGAGTATTAGTACAATCCAATTTGTTAGGAATTCCAAAGAAGAAATTGTAAACGATAATTATCCACTTTAAACAACAACCAGGAACCGTTTTACATAAAAGTGTGTTAAAAATCCAGCTTCTGCCATTAATTAAATATTTAAATCGAAAAAACTTTTTGTTTTTTCGCCAGATAATTACAGTTTGACGTGACCACGTAATAGTAAAGAATGAAGAAACGATTTAAACAACATCTTATAGAAACAATAATAAATTCCCACACATCCATGTAAAACATAAAAGCTAACATGAGAAAACTATTTAAAAACAATTACACTTAATAAGTCTCATTCATAAAAAGACAAGCATGTACTTAGTTATTTAAGAAAATATATCATCATCCAAACGATCCACCTCCTAATTGCGATTATTAAAATCTTAAAACAATGTAGGTTTATGTGCCAGACACACCTCCTCAATATAAACTTGTAAAATAGACCAATAATTAAAATTATTTTTAGAATTTAAATCTCCAGTTGTACTAATAATCATCTAATAATTAAATAGCCAGTAAAAGAAAAGAAGGTTAAAGTGAAACGTTTAAAATGATATTTTACTCGAGTCGATGTGCAATGTAATAAAATACCTATTTAACAGTAGGTAAGTAGATTAGTTTTAAAAATTACATAATTTAATTACAGGTGCGGTTGTGCATGACATAATTTGGTATCAATAACTATTTAATGTCATTTTAAACTATTCCTATTCAAATGCACCAAAAAGGAACCGACGACACAAGCTAATAAAATTGTACGACTTGAAATAATTGTAACGCACAATAAACTTAAATTGATTATTATATGCGTATGTAAAGTAATTACTGTAATTATAAGTGATTTAGAATACGAATTCAACTATTTATAATTACGATATGCCCCTATAATTGCGAAGAAAGTACGTCATTACTAGTTTTTTAAGTAGCTCGAAGTATAAGGAAGATTTTTTGGGTATTGGCACAGTTAAAAATTCCAATATAAAAAATCTGAGAAAAAATTCTGAACTTTAGCCCAGGCTAGTTTCTTCCTGGGACATCTAAAATTCAGTCGTACATTAAAAATCGAAACCAATAGATCCAATAAAGCTTATATGGCACCATACGATGCAGGCACGTAACTACGGGTGGGCCAGGGTGGGCTCTGGCCCACCCAAAATTATTGCTGGCCCACCCTGGAAAAATGAAAGTAAAGATAGCGAAATCTAAGCATTTTTGTAAATGTAGGAAACACAAACCTACATTCGGCACGTTTCAAAAGTAAGCAATTTATTATTTTATAAGAATCCACTGAATTCGGATGCCAATGACTTTTTATATAGGATTATTTTTCTAAGATTGCGTTTTTGACACTTACCGGAACAAACCTAAAGTTGGTTAGCAATGTGAAAATACAATGCAGTTAGGGACTATTTTAATTTGGCATCCCTGTACAGAGTTGTCACATTACAATTTAATTTGTTTGAAATTCAATGTTTTTTAGCTTGATTTGTTGATATGTGGCAACCCTGCGCTGTCATTATGAAACTTCAAAAACGCAATTTTAAAAAAATAATCCTATATCTTTGTATAGGTACTGCCAGTGAGTTACTATAAAAATTTGAGCCCAAATACTGTCATGTACCTATTGCAAAAAGCTAACTTTTAAGTTCATTTCTTTCTTGGGAAGCATTCTGAAGCATCCATCAAATTAGGATGTCAATGACATTTTTTGATCTTGTACACTACCAGTGAGTTACTATTAAAATTTTAGCCCAAATACTGTCGGGTATTTTATCAACTCTTCACACACAACTTTTAATTAGTGAGGAGAGCGGGCAAGCCACCAGAGAGGGAAGCCAAATGCAAATTCTTAGTTGTTAGGTCAAAAATAGTTGATTTGCCAAAAGGCAGCCCGAATACTGTTTGGGAGTTGTATAGTCTGAAAATGTTGATTTCGGCCCAACTTCAACGCTGAGTAAGCCACTGTGGAGGGATGCCAAATTTTTTAGTCTATCAATATCATCTAAATGAAAGAATGGCAAAGTGGCAACCCAAATACTGTAAACTTTTTTACCGAATATTTTTAACAATTTCATTGAAGGACTGTGAGCGCTTAAGCCAGTGTCCACGGAAGCCAACCAGATTTTCGTGTTCTGTGAGTATCAAATAGCTTATCCCCAAGAGCTCAGCCTGAATACGATCATCCCGTTTTTTCTGTTAAGGGCCCACGGTCTATAATCTTTAAAAATTTCGTACTTGTACTTGGCCCACCCAAAAAAAATTGGGCCCGGTCTGGGCCCACCTGATTTTTTAAAGCTAGTTACGTGCCTGATACGATGGTTACAAAGTAATTTATCATAATTTTTCCTTCAAATAAGTACATACATTAGCTATGGTTGGTAAACATGGTAAACGATTGAACGAATCTTTCAGAATACTTATATTTAACGTAAAATGGCGTAAAATCTTTAATGAGACCTAATAGAGAAAGCTATCGAGATCATCATCGCAAAACGTAAGCAATAAATGTGTGGGGTATTCCTAGGGGTCGAGTTCAAGTCGAAAAAACCATGTGGAAGATAAACCAACTGACGAAGGCTGTGAAATGATTGGAGTTTGTTTCTGTGTTTTTTTTATCGTTTTTCCTAATTTTTTCCTTTCCACAGGTTAGTACGAATCATAAAAGATTGAACGAAACACTAAAAATACCTTTTTAACGTAAAATCGTTAATGTGGCCTAGAAAAAGCTATCAAAACAACTGTAAAACTGAGGTAATAAATGTTGAAGCAGGTGAAAATATTCCTTGAGGCAGGTAAGTCAAGTCAGGTAAAAACCATGTGGAAAATTATAAAAGTCATGAACAGAGCCGAGATACGAATCAAAAAGGTACTGTAAATTAATGAAACAATGTGATGTCTGAATATAACATTTTTAAGGCTATATGATTGATGGGACTAAGACAGGTTGTTCAAAATCTCGGAAGTAAGGGTACGAAAAGGGTACAACTTTTTTAAACCAAGTGCGTGGCCACTAAGACGCACCGCACCTCGCATTGCCCCTAGCACCGCACTTAGCATGTCATCGACAAAACAATGCCAAAGAACATAATAACAAAGCATTGTTTTATACGAATCTGTGATGTGAGGGTCGGTGCTTCAATGTGACCAACACTGACTGAGAGACGAGAGTGTGAAACTAAATTATTTTCTTCCCATAACTCAATTAAATATTTTGAAAAGATACAAATCAAAGCCACTCAGCACTTTTTTGGCATATAAATTAATTCATCGTTGATTGCAAACAATTATAAGAACAGAAACATTTTATGAAGTTAGAAATGCAAAAGTTAATATAAAGACATTAACATTACGACCTACTTATAAATTACATCTAATGAAGTGAAACAAAAGCTACTTTTAATGACAAAATGCATATAATTGTAGGTGGTAATTTAAAAACGTTTTTATACGATAGCAAAAAATAAAAATAAAAACCCATAGATCATCCCTCCAAAAAAGATGTCAGATTTTGTACAGTCGTCAAGGATAAGCCTTGACACTTGGATGAGTATAAAGGTCGTATCTCGTATTATTATTCACAAGTTTAAATGCTATAATGAATGGTTTAAGTTTAAATCGTATAACAAACCACGTCTCAAGGCAAAATACATTACATATTGCATAATTAGAATTTTTACAACTATTTTGATAATAATTAATATGCAAATATGTCACGAATGGTGAATAGTCGAGCAAGGCTGGGCAATAACATGAATCAGATATCGAATATTATATTGATGCTAGATCGTTATTGATACTATTCAAAAGTATAGCAAGTGCCGAGGTAATCAAAAGTGTCGAAATACCCAAAGTGTCGAAATATCGAAAGTGTCGTGGTATCAAAAGTAAGTTCTGAGATACCAAAAGCTTGGATGTATCGAGATATCTAAAGTATCAACGTATTGAAAGTAGATACCGAGATATTCGAAGTATCAAAAGTGCCGAGGTAACAAAAGTAGGTACTGAGTTCTCAAAAGTATCGAGATATCGACATATCGCAAGTGCCGAGGTATCGAAAGTAAGTACTAAGGTATCAAACGTAGCGAGATATCCAAAGTATCGAGATATCTAAGTATGGAGGTATTGGAAGTACCGTGGTAAGTAAATAAGTAAGTATTTAATTTATTCCTTAAAATGCATAAACAATATAAATTATAATACATAAGGTATTTACAATAAAAAAAGATAGCATTCCATAAGGCATTCGGAATATTGATTAACCAGCAGAGTTGAGCGATCAAAATAAAAACAGAACACGAAAATAAAAAATTCACATGGGCCGCCGCGAGCAGAGCACCTCAACCTACTTCACCTAGGTCGAAAAACTCGTCGTAAAAACTATGCGGCACCAAATACTCTTTTAACGACTTCTTAAACGCTACTGGATTGTTTATAGTTTTGATTGTTTCAGGTAGTCTGTTGAATATTATTCTCCCCATATATAAGGTCTGCCTCTCAGATACCTTAAGCGTTACCAGCGGCAACTTTAGATAGTCCCCTCCTCTGGTATTGTACCTATGTGCGTCTCCAACCCAATCCAGGTCTGCCAACCTCAAGTATAACTCCTGTGCAACCCTGTATATGTAAATGTATATATGATGCTTGTAGACATTCATCCAATGTCTCTGAGAACCCCCTTATTGAAATTAGATACCGAGGTATCAAAAGTATCGAGATATCGCAAATTCGCAAGTGCCGAGGTATTAAAAGTAAATACTAAGGTATCCAACTTATCGAGATAAGTGCTGAGGTATTAAAAGTAGAAGTGACGAGGTATCAAAAGTAAGTACTGAAGTATCAAAGTATTATCGAAACATCAAAAGTTTCGAGATATCTAAAGTATCGAGATATCGCAAGTGCCGAGGTATCAAAAGTAAGCACTAAGGTATCAAACTTATCGAGATAAGTCGAGTATCAAAAGTATGTACTCAACTATCAAAGTATCGAGATAACAAAAGTTTAGAGATAAGTGCTTAAGTATGGGAAGTATCGAGGTATCTAACGTATCGAGGTATCTAAGGTATCGATCGAGGTATCTAAGGTATCGATCGAGGTATCTAAGGTATCGATCGAGGTATCTAAGGTATAAATCGAGGTATCTAAAGTATAGATCGAGGTATCTAAGGTATCGATCGAGGTATCTAAGGTATCGATCGGGGTATCTAAGGTATCGATCGAGGTATCTAAGGTATCGATCGAGATATCTAAGGTATCGATCGAGGTATCTAAGGTATCCATCGAGGTATCTAAGGTATCGATCGAGGTATCTAAGGTATCCATCGAGGTATCTAAAGTATCGATCGAGGTATCTAAGGTATCGATCGAGGTATCTAAGGTATCGATCCAGGTATCTAAGGTATCGATCGAGGTATCTAAGGTATCGATCGAGGTATCTAAGGTATGGATCTAAGGTATCGATCTATCGCAAGTGCCAAGGTATCAAATTACGGAGGTATCGGAAAAATATGGAGATTTCTACAGTATCGAAGTATCTCAACCTTATAGCTACAGTCCGATACAGCACTATTTCTATTTGATTTTAAAGGAAATTAGTGGCAAATGTTATAATTATCATGGTAAAAGTAACCACATTAAGCAAACCACATCCACATATACTATTATTTTTATTTAATTAGCGCTAAACGATATTAGGTCTTAGGTCAACAAATCTTAAATTAAATCACATACGTAAATCGTAAAGCACGAGGTGCCCTTGAAAAAGTATTACATAAACACGACCGACAACTAAAAAAAAAATTTTTTTTGCAAAAACCAACTCACCCTTTTTGAGCTTTTTATCAATCTTCCTTCCCAAATCGTTATTTTGAACCTCCAAAAGTGGCTTGTTCACAATAACTTGTTCATTTTTTTGTTCGGTCAAAATAAAATTTCGACTCGCCAACTTATTATCCAGATGATTTTTACTTTTATTTTTCATTTTCACTTATTTTTTAATTACAAAAAAAAAAGTTCGTTCGAGTCGAAAAAAAATCGAAAGTCGTTTTTGTTTTCACAAAACTTCCCGTGTCTCGTTAATTAATTCTTTTACACAATTCTGAAATTTTTAAAATTCATCAAAGTGAAACGAAACGCAACAGGATCAAAAAATAACTGAGTTTGAATTTGTAAACAAAAAGTTTGATTTCAATTTTAATAACTCCCCCTCTCCATTAATTAATAATTAAAAAAAATTAAGATACGTCATTTTAACAAGCTATGAGTCATACTCGTTTATTTACTAATGTATTAATGGTATTAACTATTTATTTAAAAGTTCAAGATGCTTTTGGAATTAATTGTTAATTAAGACGTTAAGAGTTTTTGAATAAAAAATGAATTATTTTGTACTATTATTAATTTATTTGTGAAAATGACATTGCTAAAAAAATTTCGAAACAGATTTACAGTTAAAATTTATTTTTAATTATTACAGTATTAATGGTATTATCAATTATTATTGTTGCATAAATTTTTAATTATTAAAAAAAATGGATTTTTTTAAATGCTTCAAGGGTATTTGAAGTTTAATTGGTTTGTTCAATAATAAAATATAAATTAAAACAATTTAAAACGGAAGCTGCCCCTTTCACTTCTACTCGGATAGTGGTGAAAAGCCCTATAAGTGACATCCTATTAAAACGAATTTTCATACAAAAACTCTTTTTTTCCTTTTTAAAGCTAAAATTAACAATAGTTTAATGGTTTAAATAAAAATTACCCATTGGGCAATTTGCCCATAACTTCCTACTTACAGTGGTGAAAAGCCACAAAATAAAAATTTTTGAAATTTTTGAAGCAAAAAAATTGTAATCAACTTTCAACGACTATTTAAATTGGTAACACATAAAATACCTCAAACAGTGCACTTCAATACAACAAACACTTGTTAAAAAATCACAAAAAGACCACGTAAAATTAGTCGATTGGATGAAAATTATGCGAAATCAAAAATTGATGTAATAACAAGTGGGAACACTCCTTCGTAAGCAACATCGGTTGATGACTAACCAGTTTAGAGTTTATGCTACAATCATGAACAATTTTATGGTAAGGGGAATGGGAGAGAAGTACAGAGAATGTAATTTAAATTGTCAAATGTCTGACCGTTCGTTGCACGCACGAAGGTAATTTTAGGTTTACCTTTCAAAAATACCGAATTCTTTACCAGTTCTATATCACTTTAAAAAACAAAAGAAAAAGTGATATTTTCATAATCGGTCATATATATTTTTATACATTCCAAATTAATTTTATTATTACCGAGTAATTAAAATAACATCACTTTAATCTATTATTACCTTATCAAGCAATAAAATTGCAGATAACGACTCGACTTGTATAATTATCGTATTTAATCAAAACTATTAAAAATACGTTTTTTCAAACTAGAAAATTTTACAGCTTTTATGCAAATTAACTTATAATTACAAACATAAAATGTCATATAAAATGAAATTTTCTTCTGGCTGTAATAGTAAAAGTAAAATAAGGCGCTCTCTAAAAAAATAAAACTTTTTATTAGCAAGAGCCCAATATGATCAATTAAAAAAACATCAAGTTGCCCTATTACGAGTTGATGCAAAATAAGAAGCTTCTGAAAACAACAGCTTTTTTGCCATAAGCTCAAAAATAATTGAATTCAAATTGTAATTATTTTTTGAAATGTTGATTTATAATTTCTAATTAAATTTCTTGCAGTTTCCTTTATGGGTTTTGTGTTAAAAAATTTTAATAGCCGCCTTCACAGCGAGGCGCCAGTTAGAAAAAAGCAGGTGTTGGTCATTTACACCTATGCTCGACACAAAAACTTCAAAGTAAATTTGTCAAAATAACTAATAAGTGGTACCTACATTAAAATTAATTACCTTACATAAAAATATTTTAATTAAAAGATTAAAACATTGAAAATTCCTCACTGATTGGTATTTAGTTAGAATTTAAATTTTTAACTTTTTTGTAAAAAACCAGTTTATGGAACGACGTTTAATTAACATAAAATATAATTTAATTAACGACGTAAATTAACTTAAATTGCATTATGCATGGGGGGCTTGCCGAAAAAATACAAATACATTAGAGAATTTCATCAAGTTTTTATCAGATTAAAGTGCTTCGATCCATCGACAAATAATTTTAAGTTGGTTCCAATGTTGGTTCGACCTAACGGAAAAACATTTTAAATTTTCACTTTGAAAAAACTTCCTTTTAAAAGCTTACTTTAAAAATAAGGTCACATTTTAAGCTTAAAAAATCGATATAGGTAAACCGTTTAAAGGGCGCCTGTCTCCACTGAGGTGAAAATGTAATGATTGTGTGAAACAAAGCAGACCTAAACATGAAATGCAATGAAATTATTGAAAAACAAGAAAGGTATCAATTAAACACAGTGAAAATGATTTTGGAGTATCTTTCCCAGGAGCTATAGAATAAAAAAAGGTCAGAAGGCAAAACGAGCCCGCCGTTAAGAGAAGATCAACTGAATGTTGATTCTTTCTCTTTCCCACCGATGACATTAGCAGAACAATCTACCTATGCCAGCAAAATCGCATATAGAAGAGAGGCTGGAAATCAGTTCCTCTCTCCCTGGATAGATCAAAGATCAAAATGTATTGTAAATCACCTCAACAAAATACTGAAAGACTTTTGTGAGAAGCTGACTGTATGACAGAGCTGCTCAATGATGACATAAAATCTGCTAATTAATCTTCAGATCGAATAAATATGGCAGTCGAGGTCTTCCGAAAGAAGTCATTAAAGACCCTTATGGTTAGAATACTCGGGCATCGACATGGTTGTTTAGGTATTTATTTAAAACCACCACTAGCAGTTGTAGTACACCAAAAGGTGTTAAAAGAATGGGAAGGCTTAATAAATTGTAATGTGGTGTGTAAAAACACATGAAGTCTCTGGCAAAAATAATACTCAGCGTTAGCTCTAACTTGAAAACTGAAAAACCTGGCTGCGAAGGTCCTTATGAAAGTGAGAAAAGTCGTCGAATCGCTGATGCAAAGCAATCCTCAGATTGGAAAGGCACAACTGTAGATGTCTTCTAAAAGATTTCATTAAGACCTTGAAAGGCTGGAGTACTCAGCCATCGACGTAACTGCTTTAGTTTATTTAAATCCTAAATCACCCACTAGCAATAGCAAGCAAGAAGAGTATAAAGAATGGGAAGAAAGCGTAGACCAAGTGAACTGTCACGTGATAAAAAGTTTTGAAGTATTTTTAAGAAAGTCTCTGACAAAGAAAAACTCAGCGTTAGCTCTGAAGTGAAAGCTAAAAAAACTGGCTGCGAAGATTCTGAAGGAAGAAAAGTCGTCGAATCTCTGATGCAAATTAATTCTCAAATTGGAAAAGCACGACTGTAGAAGTCGAGGTAGAAGTGTTGTATTAGTCTTCTGAAAGATTTCATTAAGAGCTTGAAAGCTTGGAGTACCTACTCAGCCATCGACATAACTGTTTTAGTCTTTATGAAGAAAAGGACTCTCGGTTGTAGGTGGAATATTTTTCAATTTCAATAAAACAGGATGATACTTTGTCGACCAGTTTCGGCAATATATTTAAGTCATTCTCAAGACTGCAAACAAATTCACATAAAGTCACCAATTAAACAGAAAATCGTTTACATCTGCAAGCTACCATTGAACAATTCTAACTCTTTTTCTACTTTACACTATTATTAAAAATTTTAGAAAATTTAAAAACTTTAAAATCTTTTCACAAGATAAAACTTCTCAGTCCAATCATAGACATATCTACTCACCGAAAAGATCGAAAAAATTAAAGAACTTGACCGTAATTCACCGTCGAGCATCGTCAAACACGTTTTAGTCTTTATTTAAATCCTAAATCACCCACTAGCAGTAGCATGCAAGAGAAGTTTAAAGAATGGGAAGAAAGCGTAGACAGAGTAGACCGAGGAGTAGACTGTTACGCAATAAAAAGCTTTTAGGTCTATCTTCAGGGTTAGATCCGATGCCATAAGAACTGCAAAAATGAGCAACATTACTGCAAGACAATTAATAGTCCACCTCGACCCTTTCTACGTGGTCTAAGTCGTCCAGTCTACAAAGCAATCCCAGACCTCTCCTAGGAGGGTCATATGGCTGCAGAAGCGTTTTGAAAGAAGCCATTAAAACTGTGATACAATACTCGATACTCGAATATCGATATGGCTGTTGCAAGTCTTGAGAACTGAAATAGTAGTTCGGTCTCGGAAAGGCAACACTCTCGGCCTCAGATACAATACCTCATCGAGTCTGAAAAATTGTAAATTATAGTTTTGAAAAACATCACCTTCTGAGTACGTATTTCGCGATTTACTTGACTCAATACGTTCCTCCTCTTTTAAGGAATAACAAAACATATTGCAATATGTGAACAAATCTAAATTTACGAATATTATACAAAAAACGTAAAAATAATAAATGATATTCCAAAATAAACAAAATAATAACTCGCAGACTAACAAAACGAATAAGTGAACCGTTATGATGGCAAAAATCCAAAAAACTTCACCAAAAATGTAGTGGTATCGTCGTATCGTTGACTCGAGAATAAGTTGAAAAAAAAAAGTGTTAAAAATAAAGTTTTTCGAAAAGAATGTAAACAGAAATATGCAATTAATTTTTTTCTGAAATTTTAATTTTGCATAATAAAACTAACATTCTCTGCCCACATCTTTTCTAAATTCCTAAATATGTTTGTATTTTTCTAAAATATTATTATTTCGAATTTAAAATAAACAAAATTCTAAAAAAATATATAACTTAGTTTAGATGTTTATAATTACATCAAAAGAGTAGATAGCAATTTGAGTGGAAGACTTAAAAATCACAACTTTGGAGTGAAAATCAATTTAAAATATAATATTTAATTTATTTTATAGCTATAATAAAGGTAAGCTTTTAAGCAGTAAAGATCTAAAATCTAATGTTCAAAGAATAGAAAAATTACATTTTTATGCCTTCTTTAAATGACCTCATAAAACTCTTCAAGAGAAATTTTTTAAGTAAGATAGTTTTCAAAAGTTACGTTTCCATCCGAAACACCAAAAGCATGCAAATGAGGCGAACCTTAAAAAAAAGAGCTCCTGTCTCATCAAGATGTTACGAGACCTTCGAAAGTCACACGCAGCAGAAATGATTCAGGTCTCAACTAACGATGACCTAAAACACTATTTGATATACGGAAAATATAGCCAAAGAAATATCTGATAACTGAGTTGGGAAGGATTAGTTCATCAACTTCCAACCTCGAACTCACCCCTCTCGAATTTCCGAATCAATTGGGTTACTACAACACCTAATGCTACTATTTCGAGATTCATCGAACAGTTAAAAAGGTCGTCCTCTAAAACACATGCCCATCACTGCCCTATTGTCGGTTTACTGACAATTAAATGAGAGTTTGATTGAATGGAATTTGTAGAAGACCCTATCTGTAAAAAATGTAATTGGCCTGACCATGCTAAACAGTTTTTTGATACCATCAATGTCAGAATGTCATAGAGAAGCGCCTCAATAAGGAACTAGTCGTCGAACATGGCTTGATGAATGAAGAGAAAAAACTGATGCATGTTACTGATGTGCACGAGAATTATCTGTACTCTCCAGCCTGTTGCAGCTATTAGTGTTGGGGCGGTCTATTTTATACCGTTACCATAGAAACGTAGCCAGGACAGACTGAGCTTGCCCTGCAAAATTTTAAGTCTGTTCTAGCCAGAGCTTGCTAAGGATTTCGCAATAACAATAAAACGATAATACTACGCTAAGTTCCTAATTAGTACCGAAGAAGAAAACATTGATTTGCAAACTTTGAACAAAAAACTTCCATCCTCAGAAGAGAATACAATGGTCAACAGATTTTTGTAAACTCAGATGAGAGTAGGCCTTAATTTTGCCCTGATAACACAGTCTGGCTACGGCCCTGGCCGTTACGAAGCGCGCATTAGAAAAAATTGCAAGTTAGGCCGGTCTGCACCACTGTGCAAGAAGTGCAAACCAGCCTTAATGACTTAATTTCTAGTTGACTACAAAATATGTAATTAGACAAGCCCTTTTAATGAGGCTTTTTAATTGCCATTTAAATACCTCTTTAGGTATTTAAGTACCTCTACTTTAATTGTAATTTAAATTACAATAAAAAGTGTCAGAAAATAATATTTTTCTTTTCCTTCTTCGTAGCTTCACATCTACCTTTTTTCAGTCATAAAAGTTGGCTTTACTACATAATGAAGTTTATTATTGTTGGACGATTGATCCTTAAATTTACATTTCAAATTATGTAGCTACCAATTTCCTTCGCAATTTGAATTTCCCTTATTTTTCTTTCATGTTATATTTATTACATAAATATCCACTAAATAGCGCTCTAGTAATCCACGAAAAATTATATTTCACTTCTCATACGTTACGTATAATAAATTTATTTTGCAATGTTTAATTCAACCTTCCTACACGAGTAAAGGGCATTGGAAATGACAAATTGATTTATCGAAGCGTTAAAATTTCCCATTATCGCTTTTGTATTTCTTGCAATTGTTCAATAGTGCAATTTTCATTAATTTTTGAGAACTTTAACGATCATAAATTCTGAAATGTTGCAAAAACAAACCATTTATTAATGTTTAACATTTCGAATTTTGAAAGGGCTTTTCTCCTCACACGACAACGTCAAAAAATCGATGTAAATGGGCTGTTTATAAACACATTCTTGTATTATACAGACAACTCGTGATAAAATGCAAATCTTTCATGAATGCGAAATAAAGCTCAAAATGTGATGCTATTTAAGCTCATACAGAGCTCGAGGATATTAACAAAATTCCAAATTTGTAAAAAAGCCAATTTACATTCTGAAGTCTTTGATTTGCTATTGTGTTTATAATTTGCTGTCTATTTCAAAAGGTAAACAAATCTGTTATTAACTTTTTTTTTTTAAAGAAAATGATCTAACAATGTCTGGCGAATTCAAATTTAAATGGTTATGACTCACACTATTTCTTTTTTTAGTTTTCACATCAATTTGTTTCTACTATACAAAAATCGAAAGTGACCATCTGTTTTCTATAGCTGCATCAAATTAAATTCCATTGTGTGCAAGTGTGTTCCATTTTGGGCCATACGAGTAGGTGGCTTAATAGGTCTTGGTTCATTGTAACAGTTGTTCAGAATCGGTTTCATTGTTGGACAGCATTTTTGATTTTGGATAATGGGTCTTCCATGCTTTTAGTGACCTGCTCATATCTGAAGTGCTTTCTTCAGGGTACAATAATGGAATTACGAAACTTTCTGATGAAGCTCGACATTACGTATATGATGAAATATGTGAAACTCTTGAGAAAGACTGCCATCTTTTACCAAAAGGCTGGCGTTTGTATTAACGTTTTGATTTCTGTTTCTATCCATTCTGCTTGCAAGAAATTCTGTTCCTTCCTAGTTGTCTTCTATAAGACAACTTGTAGTATGTCATTTTGATGGAAACCCCCATTCAAATTGATATTTACTTGTTTGAAGTGGACACGATATTAGTGCATTCGTGCACCATATTCTGTTACAGCAAAGAAAAAAATCATAAGCTCAGTAACTCAGTTCTTCCCTCCCAACTTTCTTCGAAGGTTTTCCTAGATAACCTATAGTTTTATCCACACCCGAAGCTCCTTCAAAATTCGCAAAATTTCCATTTCAAAACGAAAGTGTTTGCAATACTGCAATTCCTGAATTCCACACATTCCTGAAACATATCAAACGAAGACCTTCAATGACTTTCTACATGTGGAAGATTAATGGTTGGAACTTTTTTGCAAAAATTCTCACCCTCGTTGCTCGTGGTAACCAAATAGCAACTAAAGTAACACGATCCAGAACTTAATGGTTAATTAATTAGAAACAGAAGTAGAATTGGAAATGGATACTTTTGAAGACATGTTAAAGTGTAATAATGGTATTTTAATTGAGATTTATTTATATATTCCAACAGCGGTTTCTGCATTTAAAATAAACAAAACGTGTCTTAACGTTAATAATACTATAAGTCTGTAACAAAATCCATTTATTTATATGCAAAATTATGCAAATTTAACTAATTTGCGATTTACTTATACACTGTTCTATAAGACCAATAAGAAATAAACTTGAAAAGTACAAATATTTGCGATTCTATGATGTAACTAAACGTCATTTCTATTTTTGTAAAATTGACATAGGTGGGAAATAAGCAGCGACCTTCTGTTCATTGTGTTTTAAACGAAATTCAATTTATGTTTTTTCCCATATTTTTTCCACAACTCGTACTTTCTTACTTTTCAAATGGCGATATCTGAAAAGTGCACTTTAAAACGATCCGAATAAGTAATTACAGGTTCTTCAACCAGGAAATGAAAGTAACAAGTAGATGATCTCTTCAAATGGATTCAGAAAGTGAAACCTGATCGGTAAATGAGACATACTCGTTTAATAACATTTTTATAACTCGATTTGTTTTTAGAAAAACTAGTCCGTTTGTTACGTTTTTTATAACCGACACGATGATGTACAATTTAGTAACATATTTTGTTATCTATTATTTTTAGGCCAAGGTAAACTATGTATTACCATTATTATGACAACGGAGTACTCCAATGTGTATGTTTGTTTAACTTTCGTTTTTTTAACGAAAATGTCAATTGCAAAAACCTCCTCCCGCTTGACTTCCAAGTGTATAGGGTCAAAATTCAACGTCACCAGAGGTTTGATTTGCTATCTTTGATCTTTGGGGTAAGGGATCCTCGTGTAAGGGTTGATCGACAAAAACCCAATTATTACAAATGGGCAATTCAGATAGGTCACATCCCTTAGGAAACCACATTTCGACCTACTAATGAACTAACGAAGTTCCTCATCTAACACCTACTGGGATTTGTGAAATAGAAACACGATATTGTGCTACGCAAAATTACACCTTACAACTAAAAGCATTGAACTGGCGATCTACTAAAAAAAATCAACACACGTTACTCGTTCTTGTAATACCCATTTTTGTATCCTTGGCCTTACACTTCCTCAGGTTAAATTGCGGCTTTTCTTTACTATAATCTCAAATATGTTTACTACAAGCGCAACAAATCTATCTCAAGTTAAGAATAAATTATTGAAAGTCTTCCGACAGGTAGAATTTATATGGTATCTAAAAGTTTATGTCCCGTTGTCATTGGTACAGAAAAACACCACAAGAGAATGGACGATTTATGTATTCAACCAAAAAAACTTCATTAATCTAGTGTGTAAACGATTGCTTCTATTTTTCGAAAAAAATTTAAAATATTTATGCCGAAATTTCGAGATTTTCTATTTTTATCACATTGGATATTAAACGAAAGAAATCAAAGCTATTATGCGAAGGCGGTAGATTTATGATTTTATCGGAAAAAACGATAGGCTAGCACGGGTTATTTATCAATTATCACAATGAAATGTTATGAAAAACGAATTGCTAAGCTTAATCTATGAGTAATAATCAATAGCAAATCTATATCTGGAATAAACTAAAATATTCTAACATAAATGAATTGATTTTACTTATAAAAATAAATTGTACTATGGACTTGAATGGAATAGCGACTAAATATCCGCCAATGTTTTATTTTGCAATCTTCTGAGAGCTATCGCGCTCCATTTGCTATTCTAGATTCATGGCATTTACTTAGGAAGCGCCCTGTAAGTAGGTACAGTCAGCTTCACATTAATGGCCACCCTGGCTTACGTTTCGCACGTATTGTTTAATAATTGGCTAATAACCGCCCTGGCGTATAGCCAGGGTGGCCAATAATTGTGAGGCTGACTGTATGTACAGAGTACCCAACTAACGACGGGTCTTTCACCAACTGGGTTCTCACTACTGGCTACACTTATCATCTCCACGAAATAAAGCTATACCCTATAGCAGCAATCTGGACTTAAGCAAGCCATGCACTGAGAATTCAACCCAGCACAGCTATCCACTCTGATGAGCAGAAGCTGTCCTGCACACGCAGAAGCTCCGGAACCATCAGCAGTAAGATGGAGCAACTTTCGGAGATTTACTCAGACATAATATCTCTCTTCTCCTCTTCTACCTCAGCACACCAGCCGAGGTGCAAAACATCCCACCTGGTCGCTAGCAGCAAGCAGCGCTATTGCAGCGACCTCAAATTACACACAACCATCACGCAGTAGTACTTCAAATCTCAATACTCCAATCAACTACTCTCAACGGAGGAGCACTTACCCAAGTACCTTGTACCTACTCGCTGCAGCAAGCAGCGCTACTGCAGCGACGCAACCCCACGATGCGAAGAGCTTCCCTACATAACAGGAAATCTCGATTCCGATCACCCCCAAACGTCCAAGACGACTGTCAAACCCAACCCTTATCAATCAACCCCACGGTTTCAGTAGGGTACGTAGGTCTCTCCACCAGTAAGCACGACGCTACCTGAAAGGAAACTTAGACTACCGTCAGAGCGACCTGCCTTAGTAGTGTCTCGCTCAGAGGATCATCCTAACTCACACCTACTGCCCAACTTGTAACCAATCACTACACTTCTTGCTGTGATTTAAAGCTCTCTCGGGGGGCGAACACACGGGTCGGGCAGAAAGCTTAGACTACCGTCAGAGTGAACGGTTCTTGGCACGTGTTCAACCTCCTGAACCTGGGCCTACATCACCCCTCTATGACTCTCCTGAAGAGCAATTTCCCCTACTACGTCGCACCCGCCGTGTCCAGGTATCAGAGCCACATCTGATTTCCGTACAGGTCCTCACTGAGCCCAACAAGGGTTCTCATCCCTAGACCACCAGGCTCAGAGTCACTGGAAAAGTCTATCTAGGCTGCTGGTGACAAAAATCTGTCCTGTCTCCTCCTCCTGACATCAGGCTCAAGTCGCAACTGGACTAGTTTATGAATTATCCCTGACAAGGCATCGACTGCTGGTTGTGACCTCCTCGCATCAGTTTCGTGATCTTTCTCGAAACCACAACATCGTTCTCTTGACAAAGCGGTGGAGACGCGACTGGGAAAGTTTTAGAGGTTAGGACTTGATCTAGAGTAGCTCCTTTCTCTAATCGGGCAAACTATTAGTTAACGCTTAACTCCACAGACAGAGCAAAAGGGGCGGCTAAATAGGCCCGGCACTATCGTCTTCTCCATTAACAAAAGATGTACAGTTGCAAACTCAAGTAGGATGTGCTCTAACAGACTCAGGACAGGTTGCAAACTTGCATGCTAAGCTCTTGGACCAAAGATTGCGGTAGAAGCAACCGACTCAGTCGAATATCTGCTTAGCCGAACTCACTTGATATTCGCCAGATAATTAACACTTCCCGCTAATTTTTTGAGTGTGGAGGATGGTGGTGTTCCTCTTGCCTGTAGTTTCCAAAGAAAGAGCATAAATCTTCGGTGTTCGGTGGGCTTAGACGAAAGTCAGAGCGGGCTCCTATCTCGTTGAACGGCCCTTTGAGGGACTCTCTTGGAGCGACTTCAGTATGATGGTTGCCGAAATAGTTTTGTACGTACAGAGTTAAAGTTAGAACATTGAAATGTTCTTCAACGTCTGCTAGCTTTTTATATTTTTAAAATTAAAATCTTATCCAAAGAGAAACGCGAAATATAGTTCAGCCGACGATAGCTTTTGGGTGGGAATTCTGTTATAAATGGAAAATTGATATAGTCAGATATATTTATTTCACTTTAATAGCGACATATGAAAGAAGATAGCAAGGTCTAGCAAACGTCACTGAAAATTGAAATATAATTATTGTCAATAACGTATACCAAACATTTCATAGCGCATCCCCACCCAAAAGCTATCGCTGACTGAACTATAGAACCTTATCGATCTGAAGTAAATCTCAAAATCCACTTTTCCTCTCAAATTAATCTGTATATGAACACTTAAACTCGTAACTCATTTTTCCAACAAAAATAGAAGCCTTTCTCATTATTTGCAAAAAAAATAAATAATGCCATTTATGACAATTAGCTTACATAACCTCACTTCAACGTTGAACTATTAAAATTTTTACAATTCTGTTGAAATATTCATTAAAATAGTTTTTCTTTAAACGTCAGAAAAAGTCGCCTTTGTGTCACTCAATAGGTAACGGTGAAGTTTAACTTTCCCGCCGAGGCAGGAAAAATTGTCAGAAAAGTAATTTTTGTCTGTCTAGGAGGGAAAAGTAAAATCTTAACCGCACATTATTTTTATTTTTAACGTAAAAAATGTTTTTTAAGCATTTGTAATGTAAACAATTTAATGTTTTTTAAATTTTCCTTTATAATTAGTTCGTTGCTTTTAATAATTAGCTTTTTTTACAAATTTAAGTTAATTTAAAAAAATATTTGAAAATTGAACTACAAGTAATTGACAAGAGATGGTGCTCTTTCAAAAATCAAAATTTTTAGTTTTACGCTTTACGTTTGCAGAAAAAATTTAATGTTTTATACGGAGTCAAAGTAGTTTTGTGTGACTCGCCTGTATTGCCTGACTCGCTCGCTACGCGCTCGCTCTTCAGCCAAACACAGTCTTGTCACACAAAACGTCACTTTGTCTCCTTATAAAACAAATAACTATTATTACAGAATTTATTTTATAGTTAGATCCGAGGGGTTGTCCACTCTCTGCAGTCAATGTACAAAAGTTGAGCTGTCAATGATAGTCATCTGCAGTCAATGGCAGTTATAGCATTTGCAGTCATGGGCAGTCAACTGCAGTCATTGTACAAATTCAGAACAGTGGTTGACCCCTCGGTTAGATCAGAATAATTGTTAAATTAATGGATAATTGGTCCCTTCACGTTTTAATACAATTTTTGACAGCTGTCAAATTTACAAAATGTCACGATGGCGTGAGGTGCTTAGATACTTTTAAAAATTAATTTTACAAAAGTAAATACCTGTTCTGGGTTCATTTTCAGCTACATTAAAGTATGAAGAGTAGGTAATAATTTTTCTACTGATAGTAATTAATGAGATTAAAGAACATACAAAACGTATATCCAATAATATCTACATCATTCATTATGCATTTATAGTTTCTAAAATTTAAAACAAATGTAAATTTTGCTTGTAACTTGCTCGTAACTTTATTTATTGCAGCATATCTTACGTCACAATTACAAAATAATTGAATATCGCTGCCTGACTATACATAATAATTTAACAAAACGTAAAAAATTAGCGAAACGAAATTCAATTTTAAAATTTTTCTATGAGGTTAAACGAAAACAAGCAGGTCAAGGTTTTTGATATGCAAAATTTTTATTATCAAATTAAAACACGACAAATACGTCTAAAAATAGGCTCAAGCTAAGCCCTTGGTGTTGGTTGAAACTTGAAACCCTAAATCAATCTCAAAAAGTTTTTTTTTGAGTAACAACTAAAATGAAAACATTTATTGAAAAAATATGTAAATTATGTTATTTTCAAAAGGTGTCTTTTGTAACTAACAATCGTGCCAAGGGTTGAAACTAAAGAGGGTGCAATATAAATGACTAAACTTGTTTTAAAATCAATTTTTTTACCAATTTACTTAAACTTACACTTATAATCATTTAAGGATAAGCAAATAAAAAATTATAAGATTAGATAAGTTAAATATTAATTTAAAATTTTGCAAAGTAATTTATAAAATTATAACCAAACACCGGTTGTGAACTTACCCATTATGAATTAAAATTAATTGAAGGATACAACTATAAATGTTTTATAATATCACATACACAAACTGTTATAACATAATTATAAATAATAATTTTTAAAAAGTCAATATTAATTGTTAAATTGGTTAAATTTGTCTCACGTCAAATGCGACTAAACGGGCGAGCCCACATTTAGTACTAAATTTTGTGAAAGAGGGCGGTTTTAGCGGTCTCTAACAAAAAATTCACTGATGCGCGCTTAATACAAAAAAAATTCCATAATGAGTTATTTATAAAAATACACCAAAAAAAATGTTGGAACAACATTATAATTAATTTATTTATAAACCATTGTAACGAAAATAAAATTCCCGCCGTAAAATATTCAAGTTTTAAATTCCTTTCTTAAAACGTTTAATCAGCACTTTTATTTTTTAATTAAATTAATTTATTGTAGATCTTCTACAATTTTAATTCATGGTAAGTGATAAGATTTTGCCGAGCTTTTGGCTCACCAATAAGCCTTGATTACATACTAAACGCAATTTTAGAGATTAGATTTTATTTTTTTAATAACACACTTCTGTTAAATATATTAACAATAGTATATATTTAAAATTTCGTAAATTTCATAAGTTCTTAATTAATAATTTTTAAAACAAACTCATTACCTGTTAAACAGTGGATTTGAAATAAATTAAGAAATAATAAATACGGATACAAATGTACAACAGCCCATATAGATTATTATTATATACATAAAATGAAATAAAACTTATTTTTTTAAAGCAATGTACCTCGAAGCGATTAAAAATTAATAGTCTTATTGAAAAAGGAACCAAAATTATAAATTTGGGTATAATATTTAACTTTATAACAAGTTCTAGAATAAACACTTTTTTCGAATGCCATAAACGTAGGTACACCCGATTTCTAAAAAATTATCAATTGACAATATTACTTTTCTCTATAAATTGTACATTAGAGGCAGTATAATACTACATGTTTCTTTTTCTTTTACTTTAAGAAAAATGTGATGTAAAATTTACATATAATTATTGAAGTGACAAAATGTATAAGTTATTTTATTTCATTTTACAAATAAAGTATCGATTTGAGAAAAAATTTGAATTTCTATAATGTATCTACTACACTCTTAAAGCCGAAAAGCAATTTTTTATATTATATCTCTTCAACCAAAATTAAATTATTGCACTTCATTAATATCTTAAATGTGAAAACAATTATATTTAAGAGAAATCCATAACCACAATTAAAAAATTATTAGGACAATGTGCTTTCAGCAAAAATTGCAATATTTATTATATCAACTATTTTGTGGGAATTAATTGAATTAAAATATTATTCGAATTTAAGGTACTAAGTAAGCATCATCTACATTCACTAACGTGCAACTTTAGGCACGGTTTTCCATTTTTGTTATTCATCATCTGTATCTCCTTCACTGGAATAATCTTGAGGAATTGATGGTCTTGTAAATGGTGCAGATGTCATTTGCCTATAAATAAAGCAAATATTAATCCTACTCCTACTGAAAACTTTAGTTGCCAAGAGAAGCTATCGTACATCTTATTCGTTTGAAATTTTTTCAACACTGTAATGCTCTGAAATTTGTCCGCAGTTATATAGCGAATATAGATTTGCATAATTTAGAGTACCCTAAATTCTATTTTGCAGTTTTAAGTTACTTTAAGATACATACACCAATCTACGATAATGGTTTAACCATTCTTCAACCATTTGAGCAACAAGTAAAGGTCGCTTATGTAGAAACTGTTGTGCAACTAAAACACCTCCTTCAGTTTCACAAACATCCAACCACTGCCTCAAAATTGTTTCTTCTTGTCCCAACTGAAATTAAAAATATTTTTTAAACGCCTAATAAATTAGGAAAAATGTTACCTCGGCTTCTGTTAAAAAATGAACGTGCAATAATTTTCTCTCTCTGTCCATTAACGGTAAAAATATACTTTGTAGTTCATTGGGATGATGAGTTTGTGGACGATCTAAACGACTGCTGTAAGGTTCCAGAGGTACAAGAGCAGAAAAATGTCCTCTAGTATATCCAAGCGCAATAGGCGTTCTTATACAAAAACTTTGTTCCCATAATAAGGGCAGGTACACACCTAAAACGACAAGATGACTCAATAAAATTTCTTCAAACTTTTTAAAACTTCACCTTCAAATCGCGCATATCCCAATGCTTCTCCTCTAAAACTCTTAACAAATTTCACACCATATACAATAATAGGACGTCTTAAAATGTGAGCAAGAGCAAAAATATGCAACTGTTCCAAACTATTACCAGGTTGACTCGCTAACGATAATAACGTTGACCAATCCTCTTCCCACTGTGCATCATCTAAAGAAAAATGAAGTAAAGATGCTTGCGTAGCTTCATATTCTTTCCATCGTGGAAAAAACCTAAAAATTTGTATTACAAAACAGCTGCGAGTTAACTATTTTAAACTTACAATCGCGCTCCTTGACTAAGACTTTCAGCTAAAGCTCTTCTCAACGTATTATCTCGATCAAACACACCCCAAGTAGCTTGCATAACTGAATCAAGTAAACAATCACCAGCTGAACGATTCCATAAAGCGTATAAACGTGAACCGAGCCTAACAGTAAGTTCTAAAGACCAATTAATAACTGCTGGATCAGTTTCAAGCTGCTCTTGTGCATCTTTATCTAATAATTCTGAAAATAATTGTTCCTGTATAGGTGTAGGTAATTCTTCAACTTCAGCCGGTAATGTAAAAGTAGGTAACTCGGTAACAAAATTACATTGAAAGCTGCCCTTTCGTTGACGTAAAGTAGATGCAAAATGTCTCCTTATATCAGCTGCCAAATCAGGAGCCACGTAACTTGGAACACGTTTAACTCCCGAACCCGAACCTTCAATTTGAGATAATAATACAGCAAGTAAATCTTCTCTTTGAAATCTATAAATCAAAAAGTAAAAAAAGAACTACTTTAAAATAATTTTTGTACCTTATAGCTAAATGTACTAAAGTATGACCAACATCAAATGCTGATGATCTATTTAAAATTGCTACTTCGGCTGCCGTTAAAGATCTTGTAGGATTACCTCCAGAAGATAAATATGCTTCAACAGGATTTGGATCGCCGTTTATTACACCTAAACAAGCGTTTAACCAATTCCAATCTGCTTGCCTACGAATTTGGCGCATTTTACGTTCTGTATCATAATTATTAGAACTTTGAGAGATTGAAATATCTAGAACAGAAGTTTACCCTTTAGATATCAAAAATTTCGTCCGGGATCGAACCTAGAACTTCTGCGTGTAAGCAGAATTTTTAGGCATAATCTGTCTGAAATACTAATTTCATTTTTTTTAATTAGGCATAAATTGAAGTTCAAAATATATATTTTATATGTTCATAAAGCTAATTTTCCAAGCTATCAAAATATTGAAAAATATACAGGGTGTTCCGTTTAAATTAAGAAATTTGATCCCATTTCCGGTTAAACCTGAAGTCAAAATATAAAGTGTTTCGTATCGTGTAATAGTTAATTTTACGAGCTTTCAAAATATTTAAAAATATACAGGGTGTTCCTAAAAATTTTGATATTGTTGTAATTTCTGGTTTAACCGGGAGCGTTTTTTAATCGGAAATAGTGTCAAATAATAGATATTCATGGGATTGACACATATATCCATTTTAAAGTTTTCATTTTTATTACAAAAAAAATTTGAGATTTTTGAAGTTTTGACATTCCAAAAATCATTACTCCAAAACGGCTCGAGCGATATTGATAAAAATTTATATTTCGATATAAAATTACGTTTTCTGTAACATATCCAAAAAAGAAAAAATATGGCAGAGGGAATTTTGAGAAAATCCGTTTCAGAATTTTGACCTATTTTGGCGCCTTAAAAGTAGGCAATTTTGAAAATTGACTTGTTTAAGACGAAAGCCCTATATTTTAGCTGTACAATACCGTTTTGAAATTTTTATAATAATAATTACCGGTCAAGTTATAAGGAAAAAACCACAAAATGGGACAATCGTTCTATTGGCCGCCATTTTGAATAAAAAAATTAGAATTTTCTTTTTTCAATTAGGGCTCACATGTACTATCTTATAGCCAAGTAGAAATGAATTTTTGATCCCATTTTTATATTTTCTTTATTTATTGTGTTTTTATAATGAACTTCCAGTTATAACGTACCAAATTTTTCGGCCCCTGATAGTACGTTATAACGGGGTTCTAATGTATTTCTTATTAAAGCTATTTTTTCTTCAAACGTCAAAAAAAGTTGACATTTTGTTATAGAACAAGTAAGGTTAAAGCTCTACTTTTACATCCTAGGAGATAAAAGTGAACTTCTACCTCCTAGGAGGTAAAAGTAAATTCTAACCCTAAATATTTACAACAAATTGTAACGTAAAATGATATTTCTAAGCATTTGTAATGTAAAAAGGTAATGTTTTTATAAATTTTCTGTTATAATTTATTCGTTGCGTTTAATAATTAGCTTCTTTTTACAAGTTAATTTTTAAAAATATTTGACAATTGAACTACAAATAATTTTCAAGAGATGGCGACACTTCAAAAATTTTTATTTTTGGTTTTTCTAAGTTTTACGTTTGAAGAAAAAATTAAATGTTTCATACGGAGTAAAAATACTTTTTTGGCTCATCAGTAGTTGTCAGACTCAACTTCGTTTCGTCTGACAAGCCCTACTGACTAGCCTAAAAAAAGTGACATTTTTACTCCTAATCAAACAATCTACTATTTGCCGATTAAATAATTTTTTATTATACTTGCATTATAATCATGTTATAATGTTATATAGTCATGTTACAATGATTATAACAACTTTTTCTTGAATTGGAAAAAGTTGACAATAAAATTAAAGAAATTTTTCTTATTGAAGATAATTAAGTTTATTAAATTTTACTTCTTTAAAAATGACCTACCATGAAGTCGGGCGTCATGATTGATATCTGGATCTTTTTCAGGTGATGATGTTATGAGACTAGAAGCTTGGGAACGTTGTGAATTATTGGGAACACTGCCACACATTGAACATTTAATTGATTTTGGCCAATTTTCATAAGTACATACCTAAAATTCAAATTAATTAAATAACAAAACAAATGACACAACAAAACTTTTACTACTAATTAGAGAAATTTTAACATAAATCACATACTAAAAGTGATCGATAGTTAGAAAGTTGATAGTGAAAGTTATTCAAAAAAAACAAACTTACCATACACATCCATTTTTGAGATGTCCGTCTACTATTTTCGATGTTAGTTAAACTTGTAGGAGGGCTATTTGTTCGAGATTGTAATAAACTTTGAGCAACATCTGAATTTTGGGTAATTCTTAAAGGTTGCATGTGTTCGTGTAAAGTATTAGGTGACAATAAACCGGGTGAACTGCACTCATTACAAGATTGATCTTTAGGTGCATTTAAATGCATACAAACTTCACACGACCATTTGCTGCGATTTGTTTTATTTTCACAAGCTCCTGCAACCAATCCAGGCAAATTTGTATTTGATAGTGATCGTTCGTCATTTCCATGTAGTTGATAAATGTCTTCGCTAACAAAAGGTCTAGGTCCACGACACATGGTACACTTTGCTGAAGATGGAAAATTTTCATACGTACAATATTCGCATGACCATTTTAATTCCGGCGGTTCGCTCATGTTTATGAAAATAAGAAACTTTACTTATACCATTCAACATGAGCAAATGTAAATGTACTATTTTGTATTGTTAATTAATTTTGCAAACTAATTTCTGTCATGAAATTAACATTTTTGTATTTAATTCTTGTGGGTTTGGAAGTGGAGTTGGTATTATTAAAAACCATCAAAACGAATTTTCTTCATATCTGAAACACAGAAAGAATTATTTTGTTAAACTTGTCCAAGTAGTTTTGGTAACAGTTAATTTAAATTACTATTTGTTTGGCACAATAATGTTAATTCATTTTGGGTATGTCAATGTCAAATATTTATAGATCTGCATAAATTTATTTACCTATAAATGTAAAAAAATCAAACAAATTTTGGAAAAAACGATTAACCTACATAAATAATTGTTTGAGAAAAATTTGTTGAGCAGATGATACGAAATCGATCGAGGTGTAAAAAAAATAACAACAATAATAGGACACGGTCATGTGAATGATTAAACTAATTACCTTACCTTGGTTAAATATTAGAATAAATGTTTAAATACTGAAGGCACAAAGAATAATGATTTGTAGTGAACGAAAAAACAAATAATTTTGATACCATTGGTAAGAATGTGTTCGATGGTTGTCAACTCAATCTAAACTTTTTTTTGTTAACTTGGTTTTGTGTCAAACGTTATAGGGATTTTTGAATTATCTCTCTTACAGTTGTCATTCCTGGTTATTTTTAGTGATTTTTAGTTACGATATTTAACACCGCGCGCTTTTCAACTAATATTTAAAAAATTTATAAACAATAAAAAAACGATTAATAAATAAGTACAAAGTTATTTGCTACATATTTATATTCATAATTAATTAATTATCATAAAAAAATTAAAAGAGAGAAGCTGCTTGAAGCTCTCTGACGCGTTCCTAGTAACGTCATTTAGTGAGGTTATGTTCGTCTAAATATTTTGTTGAGCAAGTGAATTTTATTAATCTTTTCCAAAATTAATTCGTTACTCACAAATAAAGAATGACGTCCCAAGCTTGTTTTGTAGATGTTTGTCCAAATACGCGTGAAAATTGCAGCGCGAAATTATTTTTAACTGTACCACAAAGAATTGAGGTTCGTCAGTTATGGTGGAAAGTAGCAAACGGACATACCAGTAAAATGCCTAAGATAAGTAACAGCAACACTAACATGGTTTGTTGCGAAGATCATTTTGATGTACGTTTATCAACATTTTTAACTATAAAATAGCTTTGTATGAATATCGATTGCAGCTTGAAAACGATAGTAGTAACTGGATGTATTTTAAAATGATGGGTGGAGCCATAAAACTTAAAGAAGGTGTTGTACCAAGTCGATATATTAAAGAAGCTCCTAAAACTCCACTACCACCCCTCTTGTCTGATTCAGCGAGACTACAACAAGAACAAAATTATAGAAAACAAACTGTAGAACGTTACAATAAAAATCTCAAGGTAAACTTTTAAACATCTTAGTAGCTATAGCTACACATGTGCCGGTAATAAAATTCTATTTGCAATTTGCTTAAGTTAAGTTTTCTTTATAGACTACATGTTTATTGCTTTGTAGGTTACTCAGCAAGATATAATTCCAGTAACGATAACAGATGATCCTAAGTCTTCAATTACTTTTGACGAAGATGTTGTGTATGTGCCACCAGGTAATGAAAACTTAATTTTTAAATAATAAGCTATAATTTACTTTTTTCTACAATCAAGGATCACCAGTTCCAGTTATATGTACTTTAAAAGATCGAAAAAGTGCACAATCAAAACGAAACGTAGAAGATGCAGAGTAAGACTAAAGTCATTTTTTATTATACTGTTTAATTTGAATAAATTTCTAGATCACAAGATGTAGGAAGTTCTAAAAAACTGAAAAATACAGTAATTAGTTTCGTTGTTGTTAGAATTCTAAATGTTGACACGTTATTTTATAGGAAGTACCAGGCACAGTTGATAGTGAAGCAGACGATGTTCCAATTGACATTTTGATTCAGATGTATACCGAGTTAACAAAAATACCTGTACCTCAATGTAAATGTGTTCATGCAACAAATGTCAAACGACGTTACCAACCAAGAAAAGATATAATTAGAACACAATCTTTACTTATAGAACCAAAAAAAGATATAATTAAACCACAATCTTCAGTTATTGAACCAAAAAAAGATATTAAACCACAATCTTCAGTTATTGAACCAAGAAAAGATGCAATTACACCACAATCTTCAGTTATTGAAATTGAATAATTATAACTGTAACTGAAATAATAGATCTTTTTAATACTTAAAATATAAATGTGTATTATTGGTATTGTAATTCAATTTTAACATTTTAAGCTGCTACAATAAAATTTTTAGCATAAGTTCGTAATCCCTTTTTACTTCCTTGAGAAGAAATAGTGCAATTGAGTTCAATGTTAAGTTGAGCTTTTCCTTCCTTGCGTTATTTTAAAGTTACTTCAAGTACACATTTTTAAAATAACGCCCACATCAGAAACAAAGTGCAATTAAATCACTTTTGCCTTCTCAAATTTCATGGCTAATTAATTAAAGTAATGAACCGACATTACGATTATTCAAATTATTGGTACACTGTATTTCATGACTTATTGTTCAATACGTACAATTTTAACAAACTCGTGGAGGCTTAAATAATATTTCATAAATTATCTCTTTAAGAACTTAACGATTTTGAACTCATGCATAAAATAAGTAATAACAGATCAATATTAAACTAAGTTTAACAAATTTCTAACAAAGATCCAACAATTATCTTACAAATCTAAAACTTAATCATAATAGATTACACATTATCATACATTATTTAAAATCGAAAAATATTATCGAGTTAAAATTTACACCGATTCGTATCTAAGCTGTGATCGTTTTCTAAATGGTAAACCTTTTTCAACCTCACTTTGATGTTTTAAAAACCGCTTCACTTCAACATTTGAATTAACATTACTTCTAGTAGTTCTTAAATGTCTCGATGGTATCGAAGCTGATAATTTAACTTCATTTTGTATAGAAATATCTACTACACCTGTAGAACTAGGTTTTGGTTTTTCATATGATTCTGATACACTATTATTACTCAATTTAAGTCTTTTACTTCCAGCACTTAACTTTCTTTTATTTTTTTTTCGTTTTCCATTTAAATTAGTCTCCTTTTTTGGACCATCGTTAACAGAATGAGGTTTTCCTGATTGAGTAATTTCGCCCGATTCTTCGGGAGTTAGTACTATCGAATCTGTTAATGTCGAATTTGTGTTTGTATTTGAACTTAAGTCGTTACTGGAAGATTGTGAATCTAATTCATCAGATGTTGTTGAGGTAACATCAGTTTCTTCCGTGTTTAGTGAGATACTTTTCGATTTATTTATTGTGGTGGGCGATAAATCTTGTGATTCTTTTGTCTAGAAAAGTTTACAATTATTTAACGAATAATTTGTACTTTGCTGAACTTACTGGATCGTGATCTGAACATACAAATCCTAAAAGTTTGTCGTAACGAACATTGCCTTCTGAATGAACCGGGCAATAAGAGTTGATGCATTTAACGCAACAACGAATTGTACGTTTAGTACATATATTGCAGTTGTGCCAAGGACATACCCATTTACCTAAAAACAATAATTAAAACTTTGCGTTAATTTAACTTAATTTAACTACCTTCAGGCCACATTTCTAAATTTACACACTGTAAGTGGTAATATTTAGTACAAATTTTATTGTGACAAGCAGCCACATCGCCTATTTCACCACATACAAAACAGGGACCACCGGATTTATTACCAATTTGTGGTGTTAACAACTGCTTCTTTCTTTTTTTCTTAGAACTATTATTTTTCTTTGATTTTTTATGAGATTCGTCCTAAATTAAAAAGATTATCAACTTAAATATTTACATTTTAGCAAAATTATTTACTTGTTTACTCTTAACACCTATAAATCCACTACAATTTGGAGCACCACACCTGCAAACTTTTTTCTCTTTTCCGACACATTCCAAATTGTAATTAAAAGTTAATTCTGTATCAGCTGCAATATCGTCCATGGCGAACAATCCAACTCTAGTATCGCCATTAACAGTCCATTTTTGAGTTTCACAATTTGGCTGACAGCAATGATTCATAAAACGAGCCAAATTACCTACAAAAATATATTTATAAAAATAGAACTAAACGATTAAAAAATTAAACAAACCTTTTGGTCCTGCATCAATAATACGATCTTTGTCAATTGTTAAAAAGTAATAATTTTCATCTTTTTGCTCGTGCATTTTATTAATACGCCTTTGATATTCCTGATCGTCAATTACCTCTCCGACGTATTCTATAACAAAATCTCCTTTATGAAGCTGTGCGGTGCATTTCAAACCCCATCCTCTTGAAGCTGTTTTAAAAGCCACCAAAGGTGGGTATTGTCGTTTTTCAAAGCACTGATTATTACATTTGTCTTTAGCTGGACATACATTTGGATCACATTCAGTTAATAATAATCTACAATTAACAAATTTATAAATAAGCAGTTTAATTATTCAAGAATTTCCTTGTACCTATTTAAACAATAACCATCAGGTCCGCAGGGGTTGGGATTGTTTGGATCACATTCACAAGCTGTGGTATTACTAACATTACCATCAAACTGACTAAAATTACCATCAAACTGACGAACATTTCCTACCGGTTTGTTAACTTTAACTTTTATATAAGGTGGCGGTTTTAAACCCATTTGTATTTCAGCTTCTTGCTTCAATTTAAACACTAAAATAATTCCACGGTAAAATTTTTTTAATTAAAACCCAATAGCACAGTCAAATAAGATGAAATAAAGGGCTAACCTCGGAATGAAAGTTACAAAGCTAAATATTTGCATAAACTCATATTTTGACGTTCTAAAGACTTGCTCTAAAGTCTCATAATCTTGTGTCCGCGTCGCTAGATATTCAAGATCACAGAACACAAAAATCGTTTTTTGCAAATATCTCGTTTCCCATGCATAATACGTCGTTAGAGGTTCTTACCAAAATTGTAGATCGTAAAATTCTCTACAAATTTGATCTAGTTCATTTTTTTGTACGATTCACCGTTCTTGAAATATCGTGCGTAGAGTGGGAGGCGCGCAAGCTTATATAGGGTTAGTTAGAAGTATGGAAACGGCGATTTATTGACGTTAATATTGATTTTAGGAAATAATGTTCAATATAAAAGTTTTTTTATGAAATTTTTATCTATATTTGAGAATACTTGGAAAAATTTTTTTCTTCAATTGTTTTTGAGTTACGCCTATCCCCTAATTTTTTTTTACATGGGAACGTATTAATTTTATGCTACCATTCGATAGAGCATTTTATTCTCTTTACAATACAGTGAAATCTCCCTTTACCGACACCTCCAATAAGCGGAAACCTCTCATAAACGGACAGTTTTTTAGGAACCAACTATTGAAGTAGTTTATATTTCTATCTCTATTTAGCGGACACCTCTTATAAGCGGACAATTAAAAAGCGACCAGTGCTGTCCGCTTAAGAGAGATTTCACTGTACTATTAAAAAAAAATTTTTCATTTTATTATTTTTTTAGTACTTTTTCGACGACATGGCCGGTTAAAGTATTTGGGAATAGTCCCTACATCTAAACAAAACAAAAGGGGAGCGATAAACAAACTCGTGCGAGTAAACAATAACCAATCACAGTTAATTCGCTGGAGTTTGTTTATCGCTCCGCTTTTGTTTCTTAGATGTACCTACTATTCGAAAATACTTTAACCGGCATTTTGTCGAAAAAGTGTTATAAAAATAAAATTAAAAATTTTTTTTTAATACTATTGCAAAAAGAAAAAACTGCTTTATCGAATGGTAGCATAATAATATTAATTTAAATTAAAATTCGCAAGTAGGCCAAATAAGAAGCACCCTACGTGTATAAGATATAGAACAATGTAAAAAGCATCAACGATAGGTATAGGGAATTAGCGCACCTCTCACTCTCCGCGCAATATTTCGAGAACGGTTGATCGCACAAAAAAAAATTGGATATAATTTATAGAGAATTTTATGATCTACAAGTTTTATAATAACCTCTAATGACGTATGATGCATAGAAAACGAGATATAGGATTATTTTTCTAAGAATGCGTTTTTGACACTTACCGGAACAAACCTAAAGGTAGTTAGAAATGTGAAAAGACAATGCAGTTATCATCCCTGTACAGAGTTGTCACATTACAATTTAATTTGTTTGAAATTCAATCTTTTCTAGCTTGATTTGTTGGTATGTGGCAACCCTGCGCTGTCATTATGAAACTTCAAAAACGCATTTTAAAAAAAATAATCCTATATCTACAAAAAACGATTTTTGTGACCTTTAACCTTGAATATCTAGCGACGCGGACACGAGATTTTATGAGACTTTTGAGCAAGTCTTTAGAACGCCAAAACGTGGCCAAAACATAAGAGCCGGTTTAGATGGACTAAATATGGTACTAACTGTTAGTAACTGAATCAACTCAAGGGGCAAAAACACGGGAATCTAAGCTTTAACATCGTGCACGGTGGTGCGTCAAAATCCCTACGCACGACGTTAAAGCTTAGATTCCCGTGCTTTTGCTCCTCGAGACAATACTTAGGGCGTTTGAGATGGACTAAATATCGTACTAACTGTTAGTAACTGAATTAACTCAAGGAGCAAAAGCACGGGAATTTAAGCTTTAACGTCATGCATAGAAATTTTAACGCACGACCGTGCGCGACGTTAAAGCTTAGATTCCCTTGCTTTCGCTCCTTGAATAGATTAAGTTACTAACAGTTAGTACCATATTTAGTCCATCTAAAACGGCCCTAAGTCTATGCAAAAATGTTAGCTAGGTTAAACTCTTATTTGACTGGAGTACAAGAGGTAAATTTACAAGTAATTTTTATTTTCTTACCTTTTTTAAATTGATAAGCCTCTGCAGCTTCTTTTATTGCTTTATTAAATATTAAATTTGCTTTGGTCTTAGTTGCAGTTTTATTATCACCTTCGTGATAGAGAAAAGAACATCTTCTATTAGCCCAAAAATAATTATTAGATCCAAAAAATCTGACAGCAAAATCGCCTTCCTTATGAGCCATTTTCAACAACTTTTCAGGTACTTCATTTGGAAATAATATTAGAGCTGGCCACCAACGAAAACTACGCATCTTAACCCATACAATTTCATCATATAACAAAAAGCGTCCCGACTCACAATCGTCACAAACAAAAGTGCCGTCTTCTAATAAATTAATGTGTAAACAATTTGCGTGGACACTCGTAGGACAGTTTTCACAACATATCAATTCACCACCTTTAGAACATATTAAACACCAAGGGGTGTTTACGGCGGTACTCTTTTTAAAGTGCTTAGGACATATGATCTGAGAAGAAGTGAGTATGTTTGAACCGGCCGGTACACAATAATTGGTGCTGTGAAATGTGGCTGGACAACATAAACACCTTACAACTTTATCGCTAGTACAGCGAGATGCAGCTACATGAGGGTTATCAGAAGTGCATGTGTGACAAACGTGCATCGGGCATACAAACGTATCTAGGATCTTTTCAGAATTTTTATGTTTTGCGGTCGATATCAATGACCATTGAGTTTGAGGCCATTGTTTTACACATACGGGATGATAAAATTTTCTGCACATGTGTAAAGAACATTTTTGTAAGACAGAATCATCATCGTTCAAGACCTAAAAAAAATAATTTGTAACTGTTAAAAGACTTTAAATTAGACTACTCACTTGTTTTTGACATATAAAGCAAGGAGGGTCAATTCCTAAACTACAAAAACCACATTTAAATTCATCTTTGGTGGGGTCCAATGCACTTCCGGAACTTGATGCTGCAACTTCTTTCTTTTCTTCATTTAAGTTATTTTTAGGAATTGTTTCATTAGTTGAATCGGTTCCGTTTAAACTACTAAAACTGACACCATCAGCGGTGACGTGTCCAACATTCACATTTAGAGTAGAATCCTCAGAACTTGCATAATCTGTTGTCGAATCTGCATATCTTGTTTTTTCTCCAAAAGTTTCCATAACTTCGACCATTTTTAAATCGATTTTTTCCAAAAGTGTCATACGTTTAAAATCGTCAGTAGATACACTCGGTACTGCCGGTATTAAAATATTATCATAGTCGGGATCATCAGAATCGGAGTCGACTTGAACAATTTCGACGTTATTAAAATCCACCTTTGATAAATCGAATTCTTCCACTTTAATAGTTTGAACTTTTACTAACTTTTCAGTTTCTTCCAAATTTTTTACCTCCTCTTTAACTTTTATATTTTGAACTAATAAATTGTTTGCACAATTAATATGAAATAAACCGTTACACGGACCTTTACACTTAATAACATCACCTGGTTTATGACAAACTTGACAGACTCGCTCACGGGTTATACCTTTAAATATGTTGCATTTTTTAAATCTTGCAACTTCTTTTTTAAACATATCAGACACCGGACCGTTAGCACTTGATTTAGATAAGGTATCTGAGTCAGAAAAAGAAGTGTCTGAATTACAATCATTTAAAGATTGAATTAAGTGGCGTTTGTGAATTTCGGTATCGGGCAATACGACTTTAGGTAAAGGTTCGTTTGAATCTTCCGGACTCTTTTCCTCAACTTTCAATTCTTCGACCTTAACTTTTTTCTTAATAGATTTCATTTTAATAGGTTTTGAAGCTTTTATTTTAAGAATTTTTGTCTTTTTCAATTTTTGTTTCTTGATACGAATTTTGGTTTTCATTTTTTTTGTTTTTAATTTCAACTTCAAAGGTTTCATTTTATTGTTTTCTTGTATTGTATTATTTGATTTTGTGGCTTTCTGTTTCAATTCTTGATTTTGATCATCCTCTTCTTTGATTTCCTTTGTGGTTTCAACTTTTACTATTGACGCTAATCTTTTTCTTTCTAATTTTTCTCTTTTACTTGCAAACATTTCGAAGAAGAAATCAAAACGTTCTTGTGCAGTACTTGATTTCAACAATTCAGCTTCGTCTACAGCAACTATCCATTTTTTCAACAGTGGAGGTTTTACACTATAGTACTGACTAAGTGCTTTGTTCTACAAGTTAAATAATGCCATTACAAAAGATTAAAAACAACGGATGTGGCCATACGAGGAACTTTTTCCGTCCGTCAAATATTAGAGTTTTTAATTTTTTTTTCAATTAAAATTTCATTTAATATCTTATAAATAAAATTTTAAAAAAACTTTAAAAAGTGCACTAAAGAAACGTTTGGATATTTAAGTTAGACATGAAAACAGTTCCTCGTATGGCCACATCCGTTGTTTTTATTATTCAATTTATTTTTATGTTAATATAAATTACATCATTACATGATATTATACAAAATTTAATAAAAAAAAATTTTTTTTAAATGCTTTCGTCTGGGACTGAACCTAGAACTTCTGCATGTAAGCAGAATTTTTTAATTTTTTTTTTTAATTTGACATAAATTGAAGTTAAAAATTTATATTATTTTATATGTTCAGAAAGCTAAATTTCCGAGCTTTCAAAATATTGATAAATATACAGTGTGTTCCATTTAAATTAAGAAATTTGATTTAATTTCCGGTTAAACCGGAAGTCAAAATATAAAGTGTTTCGTATCGTGTAATAGTTAATTTCACGAGCTTTCAAAATATTAAAAAATATACAGGGTGTTCCTAAAAATTTTGGTATTGTTGTAATTTCTGGTTTAACCGGAAGCGTTTTTTAATCGAAAATAGTGTCAAATAATAGATATTCATAGGATTGACAAATATATTCATTTTAAAGTTTTAATTTTTATTACAAAAAAAATTAGAGATTTTTGAAGTTTTGACATTCCAAAAATCATTACTCCAAATCGGCTCGAGCGATTTTGAAAAAAATTTATATTTCGATAGAGAATTGCGTTGTCTGTAACATATCCAAAAAAGAAAAAATATGGCAGAGGGAATATTGAGAAAATCCATTTCAAAATATTGACCTACTTTGGCCCCTTAAAGGTAGACAATTTTAAAACAATTTTGAAAATCGACTAGATTAGGACGAAAGCCCTATATTTTGGCTGTACAATGCCATCTTGAAATTTTTATAATAATAATTAATGGCCAAGTTATAAGGGAAAAATCACAAAATGGGACAATCGTTCTATGAGTTGCCATTTTAAATTAAAAAAAATTCAATTTTTTTTTTCAATTAGGGCTCACATGTACTATCTTATAGCCAAGTAAAATTGAATTTGGCCCAAATTTGCAAATATGCGCCCAAAATAACCACCTTATTTTTGGACACCATGTATATACTTCTTATAAAAGCTTAGTTAGCCGATGAAATAATTTTAAAGTGGCTAAAATCAAATTTCATTAAAATCGGTTCGGTAGTTTTTGCTCCAGGGGGGAAGGCTACATACATCCTGATCTTTGTATTCAAAAAAAACCGAAATTTTTTTTTGCATTTTTGGTATCAGGGGAACTCAAAACGTCAAGAAAAAAAAAAAATTTTTAATATTATTTTTTTTCTTTCTTGATTATAACTTTTTCTTGGATTGGAAAAAGTTAAAATCACAAATATTTTACAAAATCATTAATAATTCTAGTTAAAATTTGGAATAGTTTAAATAAAGGGCAAAGCCCTTGAAAAAATTTTTACTTAGTTATTTTATAAGCTTACTTTTAAACGCAAACGAATATTGTCCAAATCATCTTTCGACGTATACGGCATAATCGTACCAGATGGTATCCACGCTCTACGTCCGTTGTCACCAAAAAACCTTATGTGATACATAGTCTTTGGTCTCACTTTTCCAACTAAAATAGATAAGTTTTTGACTCACAATAATATACCACAGTATTCCTTTAATTACCTAGTCTTTTATGCTTTTTGGAAAGCGGTTCACTGTGTATTATGCATGGCCAATACGGAAAGTTGCCTAATTTTGCCCACATTAAATCACCAGGTTGATATGCGCCTTTTTCTACAAAAGAATTAATTTTGTTACCAAAATATAAATTATTTTTTGTAACTACTTACCAACTTTAATTTCAATTTCATCTTGCGATTCATCCAATTCCATCGGCAACTGAACATCAGGAGTTACAGCTTCCTCTTTTACTTCAGGCTCTTGGTTCTCGTTTTTCTGAACAAATGAAAACGGATTTGGATGGATCTTTTTGCGGCCTCTTTTACGCTTCTTTACAGGTTCATCACTTGAATCAGATGTGACTTGTTGATTTTCAACGTTCGGTTCGGTTGTTAAAGCACCTCCTGGCTCATCATCATCATCTTGCGATGAGTGAATCTCTGTTTCTGAGCTTTCAACCATCTTTCTTAGTCCTTTTGTTTTAGACTTGGGATTTGAAACGTTTCGTAAATTAGACATCTGACGTGTTTTTATTTTGGTCTTGAAAAGTTTGGCTTCGTCAAATCTATGTAACTTCACTATAGCCTTTGATTTAAATAAATTTTTTAGACCTTTTTTAGCTTTTACGCCATTATCTGAAGTTGATCGAATCAAATTCACTTTCTTCTTAAGTTTTAAGGCCATTTCACTTACTGCAGTAGATTTCCCTTTTACAATTTGTTTCTTTTTCCTTCCTCTTTTAGATTTAGGTTTAGTATCTCCTTGCTGCTCTGCTAACGGAGACGTTTGTTGAGTTTCTTCTGACGACACTGAAGAATTTAATTCATTTTTAGCTTCCAATGGTGAAATTACCTCAACACCTTTAACAGTTTCAATATTTGGCACTGTTTGTTTACCTTTATTAAAATTAAATAATTGCTTTTTAACTTTTTTTTTTATTAATAACTTTTTACCGCCTTTTTTAGTTTTTCCAACTTCAGATTCTTTTTGTACATTTTCAAAACCAACTTCTTTTGCTTCTGAACAAAGAGGTTGTGTTTCATTAATCGAATTAATTTCATTTGATGAACTGCACGTTGAATTATCTACATCATTGACACTTAGTTTGTCTGAAACTTTTTCAGATATTTGAACACCTTCTTCATTTTTATCTTGTGTTTCTTTTGAACTTTTAACAACCTGTTCTTCGGCGGCATTAGAACTTTTCGGTTTTTCATTTATGGAATTGATAGCAGCTTCGAGCTGAAGTATTAAACTCAAATCATCTAGTTCGCTATAATTTTCAACTGGTAACGTTTTAGCCACTACTTCTTCTACTTTTTTAACTGTATCTACATTGGAGATTTTTTTGGGAGACCTTAAACGTTTTTGAGAGATTTTACTGGGTAAGGTTTTAGTTTTAGAAGATTCTCCTAATGGTTTTTTATTATCAAGCACTGGTTTTTGTAAACGAGGTGACCTTTTTACTTCAATTGTTGTATCTACTAACTTTTGTTTCTTTATTTTCGGCAATTCAGCAACATTTGTAGACGATTCTTCCAATTTGTCAACATCTTTTGACTTTTCTTCTAGATCACTTTCTTTAGGACTTTTTAAATCCAATTCCACATCATTTGAATCTGCTGAAGATTTAATGTTTAAAACGGTTTCTTTAGATTTTTGTAACCTGGGCGATCTTTTCAAATTAGTACTTAAATCTTCGTTAACTACTGTCTTAACAAGATTTCTTTTACTCGCCCTACGAGACTTTGATGGTGACGAAGATTCATCACTTTCATCATTTTTATTTACGATTTGCACGCTTTTGTCCTCTACTACTTTTACTTTTTCTTCGAGAGTTGGTGAAGTCACATCTATTACATTTGACTTACTTATTAATTTAGGGCTATGGTCTTTTGGAATTTTATTCGAAGTTCTACTCGATTTATTTACTTTAGTCGACTTTTGTGGTTTCTCTTTAGGTAATTTCTTACTACCGATATCTTTAATTACGCTTCCAACAAGCTCAATTATTTTAAGTTTACTTTGCTGTTTAATTGGTTTTTGTGAGTTTTCATTTTTCTCACTTAGTGGACAGCTTAAATCTACAACTTTCCACGTTTTATCTTTCTTTTTACCTCTTGTAACTTCTTCCTGCATTTTTACTGGTTCAGATATGTTAGTTACTGGTTTTATTTTCTTGGGCGTTTTATTACTGTCCATTTCTTTTTGAATTTTTGATTTCACAACACGTCCAATTGCACTTTGATTATTAACAGCTACATTTTTCGTTTTTGATCGATTTGTCAAATCGACAACTTTCCATTCTTTTACAGCTTCTTTACTAGTCGATGCTTGATCTAATTGCGTCGTCAATTTATCAAATTTCTTATTAGATTTTGCTTTTAATACCTTACTATTAGTTTTGTTGTATGCTTTGTTACCGTTTTTAATATTAGCTATACTTCTATTTACAGTAGTAATTTTTAATTTTGGAGTCTTTTTAGATTTCGAAATTTTAGATTCAGGAACTGGTAAGTCATCACAGGCATACAAACGATTATTCATTTCTTCACCATTAAAATCGAAGCCACTTTGCCATGGCATATCGAGCAACTGTTTATCCAAGTTAACATTACTGCTAGATGTTGACGGAACATCCAAATTATAAATGCGTTTTGGAGCATTGCCAACCTTTTCCTTTTCAATGGGAAAAAGTGGTACATCAGGCAAACCAAAACTTTCAATAGAAGGCAGCTTGTATGATGTCTTTCTTCTATTACCATATGTCTTTACAGTTGTCTTTAAACTTGATTTACTTTCAGAACCATCTGGAGTTAAATCGTTAGCTTTTACTGATATAATTTTTAGAACTTTTTCGACATCTTCCGACTCTAAACTTTCTGCTTTGGGGGTTTTTACTTCAACATTAGCGGATTCCCTCTTAAAAAATTTTCTTACAGTTGGCGACGTTTGAGACGGTGACATAATTAACTTTTTTTTACTAACTAATTTTTTAGCATCGTCAAGCACATCATCTCCTGTAACGTGAATGAAATCAGGTGAAGGTGATTTAGGTATTTTTACAGGGCTTGGTGTCAATTTTGGTGTCACTTTAGTAGATGTAATACGCTTGGGCTTTGTTGTTGGGCTAATTTCTTGAATATCTGGATGTTCAAAAATTGCATCGATGTCATAAAAGTCTTGAGACACTTTTGGTTTACGAGTACGACCATAACGACTTTTATTTGAAATATTCGACTCTGGACTATCAAGGCTGCTTGATGAAGTGTTTGCATTAAAAATATTTGTTTCTGGAGAAGTGTTTATGCCTATAAAACTAGGGTCGCCCTCCATAATAAAATCTAAAACGCATAAAATTGAGGTTATAGTTTAAAAGAATAATTAAAAATAATTGGCGATCGTTAAAAACAATAGCAAAATAGTTATAAATTAGAAATAGGTCTAAATTTTACACTAATTTACATTAAAAATTAAAGCTACATCACCTACACTTCACAGTTAGCATAATGTTTAATACTTACTTTAAAATTTTTTATTTTAAAATGTTAATAATAAAATTAATTAATTGAATAACAAATAAGATGGATTAATTATAACTTTTATTAAATAAACACATAGTTATTATTTACTGAACTTACAACAAACCAATTCCAATTGACAACAAAATTAATCGACTGAAGTTAGTCGCTAATAAAATTTTTCCCGCTTGTCATAATAAAAGATAAAAGCACCAAACTAATGCTTCCCTCTGATTGGTTGATAAACGCCATTTTAAATTCAAATTGTAAAATTTTACAATTTCAATATAACTTTATTAATTATCTATTTACAAATGAAATATAACTTTAAAATAATTTAGTTTTATTAAATATAAATTTATTTTTAACGTAATTAAGAAATATCAGTTAAAATTAGTTAAATACTAACTGGCGATTTGTAACTGTCAGTTTTTACAAATTTTGCTATTTTTTCGTATGAACTCTAATTATTGTTCAACAAGTTCTTAAAAACATTATAATTCACTAAAATAAAGCCATAAAATCAGTATAATTTAATTAATCAATGCTATTTTAATTGATTTTACATATTTAGCGTTGTTTGAATATAAACTTTGATAAATGCTCTAAACAGAAAACAACTAGGGCAACAATTTTTCCAAAAAATAGCAAATAAAAAGCGTGTTGAAGATCAGCAATTGAAAAAGGTCTTGGAAACGGTTTAAAAACTACCGATTTTGAATTATTTTTAACAAGAGGTTCGTAAGACGAAACATTTATAATCGCATCTCTTTGCCATTTATAATTCAAACCCGCTGAAAAAATTCTATCGATAATCAAATCAAAATCTTTTTTGAAATACGCATCTTTGATTATTAAGTAAGCTAGAAGGAAAGTTTGAGGACACTCTTTCATAGAGCGAGTTTTGGAAAATTCAAATCTATGTAAATAATCGAAATAATCTTGTTTGAATTTCCTCGCCAAAAATGCTTTATGAGATGCAGCATTCGCTTTAAGAACTTGAAGTCGTGTATTTAATATTTTAAAATGTTCATTTTGACTTCCGTTAAATGTTTCTTGAAGATTTTGAGAGTAAGTCGAAATTAAATGTCCCGATTTTACCAAATCTTCCAAAGAGTCAATTTCTTCGTAACTCTTCGGATTAGTTATTAAAGATACTAATGACCCTTGAAAGATATAGTTTATAATTAATGCAAAGCAAAACACAAACACTAAAAAGATTAATTCGTGATAATGTTTGGAAAATATTTTAAAACTAGCTGTGTTGATGAGGAGTTGAATTACATCAATAAAAGTGGTGCTGATTCTATAATCTAACGAGTGCCTAGAACATCCTGAACCTGGTATTTTGTACCTTCTTGTTAAAGAATAAACCATAATTATGGTAATCAACGTAAATACTTCTAAAATCCATATTTTCTTTGAATAAATGTAAAATATTGCCAACCACCTTGGTACTAGGGTTGCTTTTGGAACAATAACGCAAAGAGTATCTTGGGCGATTATATTTGTAAAATCCAAATTAGGGTTGTTATAATCTTTAATAAAAGCTTGATTAAATCCAATTAGAGTTCGATTTGAAGAAATATCTTTAATGGCTCCTGTTGAAGTGCCATTTTCAAACGTAAAACCAAAAGTTCCTCCGTCTTCAGGTTCGAAAAAATTTATAGACGCATTTAAAATTTTTCCAATTGTCCTCATTACTGCCGCATCAATTCCATAATAATTATTATTTATTTTAATTGCAGTAGGTCTATTGTTAAATAATGTAGCGTTAATAATTTGTCCATAGTAATTTTTAATATGAAAAATTTTTTTAATTTGCACCAATTGGTTGATTTTGTACAAGAACATTTGCATTAAAAATGGATTAAAAACAAAAATATTAATTTTTTTACACGAACTGTTTGTAACATTTTCGATAAAAAAAACATTTCTTAAATGTTTCTCAAACCACCCCTTTTGAAATAAATTTAGGTAAATTTTCTTTGTGCTGAAGCAATAATTTTTGTTGAATAAAATTAATATTTTGGTGGTTGTTGTCACAATGGGGATGACTTTGTTTAATTTCTCTTCAATATCTTCCAAATTGTTTTCAATGATAAAATAATGTAAATTGGACTCTTTTAATGGTTTTAAAGTGACTTTTTTTGTGTAAGTCATTAAAGAGGCTTTAAAATTTTTTTGATTTAATTTGTGAAGTTGGTTTATAACTTCGTCGTTGTGAAAGTTCGAAGAAATTAAAATTATGCAAGAATATTTTTCAAACAGATTAATTGAAAATTCTGTAACGTTATTTACATATCCATCCATTTCGTTATTCATAATTATGTCATTTTTGGAGTTTTGTAAATATATTAAAAATATAAATATTAATAACATTTTTATAGAAATACTTCGGTACACTAGTATCAAATTATATACATTTTATAGAACTGAGCTGTAACAAAATAATGCTCTTTGTTTGACTTCCTAATGATAGAGTTGAAAAAAGTGGGGAGAACATGAGGTTTGTTTAAAAAAAAGTAATTGAATAAAATCAATATTTACTTACTAATCCAATAGTTTATAATATAAGTAATTTTGGGTTTTTAAGAACGTAACGATTGACCATATTTGCCTTTATTCATAGACAGGTATTAGACTGTAGAAATTTTTGACAGTTTTTTTACAGTCTAATACCGGCCTAAGACATACAAAATATAATTATACTCTTGATGGCAAACCAGGGGATTCGGAAGAAGTGTCTCTAGGTCCATTCTTGAGCCAAACGATTGATCATAATCGCCATCATTTATAAGTCAGTATTAAACTGTAAAAGAACTTTGTCAAAGAATTTTTACAGTCTAATACCGGCCTAAGACATACAAAATATAATATATAATTATACTCTTGATGGCAAACCTGGGGATTCAGAAGAAGTGTCTCTCTCGGAGGCGGTACTACAGACTACCTACAGGTTTTTTTTGAACGTCAAACAGCCAGTGGCTAAATACAAATTTTCAATTCAAACACTTCGTGATAGATCAATAGGAAGCCTCTGTCCCTAGGATGGTGCTAGAAGGTCTTTTCTTGCGCCAAACGATTGACCATAATCACCATCATTCATAGGCCGGTGTTAGACTGTAAAAGAACTTTGTCAAAAAATTGTTCAGTCTAATACCGGCTACAGACATACATACATACATACATACATACATACATACATACATACATACATACATACATACATACATACAGACATACAAAATATAATTATATTCTTGATGGCAAACCTGGGGATTCTGAAAGGAGTATCTCTCTCGAATGTGGTACTACAGACTACCTACAGGGTTGTTTTGTACCTCAAACAGCCAGTAGCTAAATACAAATTTTCATTTCAAACACTTCGTGATAAATCAAGAGGAACCCTATCTCCCTAGGACGATGTTAGAAGGTCCATTTTTGCGCCAAACGATTGATCATAATAACCATCATTTATAAGCCGGTATTAAACCATAAAAGAACTTGGTCAAAGAATTTTTATAGTCTAATACCGGCCTAAAACATACAAAATATAATTATATTCTTGATGGCAAACCTGGGGATTCTGAAAGGAGTATCTCTCTCGAATGTGGTACTACAGACTACCTACAGGGTTGTTTTGTACCTCAAACAGCCAGTAGCTAAATACACATTTTCAATTCAAACACTTCGTGATAAATCAAGAGGAACCCTATCTCCCTAGGACGATGTTAGAAGGTCCATTCGTGCGCCAAACGATTGATCATAATAGCCATCATTTATAAGCCGGTATTAAACTGTAAAAGAACTTTGTCAAAGAATTTCTACAGTCTAATACCGGCCTAAGACATACAAAATATAATTATATTTTTGATGGCAAACCTGGGGATTCTGAAAAGGGTAAATCTTTCGAAGGTGGTACTGCAGACTACCTACAGGGTTGTTTTGTACGTCAAACAGCCAGTAGCTAAATACACATTTTCAATTCAAACGTTTCGTGATAAATCAAGAGGAAGCCTCTCTCCCTAGGACGATGCTAGAAGGTTCAGGCTTGCGCCAAACGATTGCCGTTAATCGTCATCATTCATAGGCCGGTATTAGACTGTAAAAGTTATTTGACTAAATTCTTTTAAAGTCTAATACCGGCCTAAGACAGACAAAATGTAATTAAATTTTTGATGGCAAACCTGGGGGTTCTGAAAGGAGCATCTCCCTCAGGGGTGATACTACAGACTATACCTACAGGGTTGTTTTGTACGTCAAACAGCCAGTAGCTAAATACACATTTCAATTCAAACATTTCGTGATAAATCAAGAGGAAGCCTCTCTACCTAGGACGATGCTAGAAGGTTCAGGCTTGCGCCAAACGATTGACGTTAATCGTCATCATTCATAGGCCGGTATTAGACTGTAAAAGTTCTTTGACAAAATTCTTTTAAAGTCTAATACCGGCCCAAAACAGACAAAATTTAATTAAATTTTTGGTGGCAAACCTGGGGGTTCTGAAAGGAGTATCTCCCTCAGGGGTGATACTACAGACTATACCTACAGGGTTGTTTTGTACATCAAACGGTCAGTAGCTAAATAGAAATTTTCAATTCAAATACTTTGTTGATAAATCAAGAGAAACCCTCTGCTCTAAGATGGTGCTAGAAGGTCCATTCTTGTGCCAAATGCTGCGAGTACACCAACTTGCAAAGCCGTAACAATTTAATTTTTTAAGGCATTATTTTTTGTCTCATCGACTTTTTCCAGAAAAGACAACTCCATTAAGTTATTTTCTACAGATTTATTTTTGATAACATGTCACATGTCTAATGTACTTATAATTCCAAAGCAAATTTACAATAATCCCCTATTTATTTATTTACTACACAAAATTCTATTTACAATTCAAAATAAGTATTGGTTATATTATTTACTTCTTTAATTTGTGTGCTACCGCCTCCAAACAAAAAACGATTAGTGCTAAAGAATGTCCCAAAATTAATAAATAAAATCCAGTTTGAACGTCATCGATTGAAAACGCCCTTGGAAATTGACTAAAATTTATCGTCACATTATTTTTAGGTATTAACGAAGAAACATTTGTTATTGTAACGTCCTGCCATTTGTAGATTAATCCAGAAGAAAAAATTCTTCTAATTACTTTATCAAAATCGTTTTTGAAGTAAGCGTCCTCAATTATCATGTAACCCAAAAGAAAGATCCTTGGACACTCCTTCACCGAATGAGTATCGACTTCGTCAAATTTGAATAACTGATCAAAAAAATCTTGTTTAGCTTTACGCGATAAAAAAGCTTGGTGGTTTACAGAATGATTAGGAATAATTTTAAACATATCATTTAATTTTTTCAAATCAACATTTTCAGTTCCACTAAAAGTGTCTTGCAAATTTTGAGAACTGGACGAAATTAAATATCCAGATTCGACCAAATCGTTCAGCGTGTTTATTTCTGGATAATATTTAGGTTTAGTTATTACTGTTACTAGTAAACTTTGAAACAGGGTATTCACAGTTAAACTAAATAAAAATATAAATCCTAAAAAAACGCGTTCGTGGAGTTCGTTGGAGAAGATTTTTATGTTTACTGCGTTGAGTAAAATTTGAACAACGTCCAAGCAAATGGTACTCATTCTATAATCTTTAGAATGTTTTGTATCCAAAGAGGACCTCCTTTTATATTTCCTTAATACGAAAAATCCAACAATTGACGTCACCACCATAACACCCTGTATAATCCATATTTTACGCGGATACATGTAAAACATAACGAGCCATCTCGGTATTGCTGTTGCTTTCGGAACAACAACACAAAGTGAATCTTGAATTATAATTTTTGTAAAACTAATATAAGGGGTGTTGTATTCTTTGATAAAAACTTGATTAAAACCAATTTGTGCCCTATTAAAATAAAGTTCTTTAATAACTCCAGTGGTTGTACCATTTTCGTAACGAAAACCAAAATTACAATCATCTTCAGGTGGAAAAAAATTTATTGTTGCGTTTAACATTTCCTCAATAGTTCTCATAACCAACACATCCATTCCAAAATAATCTTCTCCAATTTTAATAACGGTTGGTTTACTTTCAAACAAAGTTGCGTTGATGATGGTTTTTTGATAATTTTTAAATTGGAAAAAGTTTTGAATTTGTTTCACTTGTTTGACGTTGTACTTAAAAGTACGCATTAAAAATGGATTAAAAACAAACGTATTAATTCCTTCACACGAAGTGTTTGTAGTATTTTCGATTAAAATAATATTTCTCAAGTACTTTTCCAACCAAGCGGTTCGAAATAAGCTGTGGTATTCATTAGTTGAGTTGGAGCAAATATTATTATTTAGCAACAATATTATTCTCGTTAATGGTTTTACAAAATGCAAGATATTTTTAAATTCAACTTCGATGGCTCTTAAAGTGTCTTGGACAATTAAATATACCACGTTGACATTTTTGGGTGGTTTAAATGAGAAGCTGTTAGTAAAAATCAACAAGGAGATTCCCAAATTTTCTTGGTTTAATTTGTGAAAATTGTGTAAGATTTCGTCGTTTGAAGACATTAAAACCAAACATGAAGAGTTCTGAAGAAAATTAGTGGTAAATGTTAAAGAATTGTTTGATTGCTCAATAGAGATTGCGTTCAATTTAGGCCACAATAAAATACAATAAATTAACGTTAACATTTTGTTTAGAGGTCTTTTGAGCTATAAAGAGACAAAACTGGATTAATGTAAGAGCTGTGTAAATATTTATAAAAAATTTTATTGTTTACATTGTACAGTATCAACAAAATTATTTAAATTGGATAAAATTATTTTGACAAGTTATACCTTCACAAAGTTTGACTACATAATACCACACCAAAGGGTATTTATTCAACTGTAATATCACAAGACCTCATTTTTCAATCGATAAAAAATTGACATTTGCATGAAAGTGTCAAAATGCATGTACATTTAATGAGACCTTTTTGAGCATTATTAATCTGAAAAAAGCTCGAGCGCGCAGAGCGAGGGCTTTTTTCTTGCATTAATAATGCTCAAAAAGGTCGAAATAAATTACCTTAGGCATTTTGGCACTTGAGTGCAAATGTCAATTTTTTGTAGATTGAAAAATGAAGTCGAATTATATTCGATAAGACAATTTTTTTTTAAAAAGGTAACGTGATTATGTACAAAAAAAAATTGTCTTTGATAAAATACCTCATTTTGCTCGTACTCTATTCACGATTTTTTGGCATCCTACGCAAGTTAGACAAAAAGACACTGCACTTTTGGTTAATAGAATGAAACTCGACACATAGTTTACTGCAACCACATAGAGTGATTTTGTCCGATGAGACCAAAAAAAATTCTATGGGAGCCACAGTACACCCCCTTTAATGCGCAATATTCACGACGAATACCTCAGTTTACTGAGACCATATTGGTAAATTCTGTCCGATGATTTTTCAAAATCTGATATTTGTCGTACTTTTTCGTGAAAAGTATTGTTGCAGTTGCCGTATATTTTCAGGGTACCGAATTGATTTGTCACAATGACGAATCCATCTGAATATCCCCATGGACATAAAACCGTCATTTTCTCTGGGGCTGTAAGAACGCTCTTTCAAAAATTTTAAAAGAGCTCTAGTAAAATGATACTGCACTTTTGGTTAATGGAATGAAACTTGGAAAATAGTTTACTAGAACCATATGGAGTCATTTTGTCCGATGAGACCAAAGAAATGTTAAAAGGGGTCGCTGTTGCTGTACATCGCTCTTTTTTTGAGATCTGATGTTGGCCGTATTTTTTTGTGAGAAGTGTCGTTACCGTACATTTTTAGGAGGCTGAATCGATCTGTAACCATGTCAAATCCATCTAAACAGCTCCGGGAGCTTAAAATCGCCATCTTTTGCTCTAGTACTGTGAAAACGCTCTTCCAAAAGTTTTAAAATCACTCTATTGAGGCATTGTTTATTGGTTATGGTCCCAGTAAACGTATCTACCAAGTTTCATTCCATTAACCAAAAGTGCAGTATCATATTACTGGACCCCTTTTTTAAACCTTTTAAAAGAGCTTTTTTACAACGCCAAGGAAGAAAATAACGGTTTTGCGTCTATAGGGATACTCAAACGGATTCAGCATGGTCACAGGGTCACAGATCGATTTAGCACCCTTGTAATATACGGTAGCGGTACTTTTCACGAAAAAATAAGGCCAATATCTTATTTTGAAGAAAAAGGGATGTACAGCGCCCCCTCGAATATTTCTTTGATATCATCGGACTCATATGGTTCAAGTAAACTATGTGTGGAGTTTCATTCCATGTGCATTCCATTAACCAAAAGTACAACGTACCTGAGGTATAATTCGTCGTGCATAGCTCGCATTAACATCGGCACCCATTGAACTTTTTTTTGGTCTCATCGCACAAAATCACTCTATATACTTCCAGTAAACTACAGAGTTTCATTACATTAACTAAAAGTGCTGCATTCCTTAGTTTTTAGTCTCATAGCCTCCGTACTACTAGGATCATAGATGACAAATAGTAGTGACTATAATAATATTGACAGATATTGACTATAATAATATCTGGGGACAACTGTAGCAGATAACTGAAGTTTTGACAATGTGATTCTGGTCTTTGCAATGTAAATTAATAATAGGCAGATTATGATTTATGTCAGAAATGGTAATAATGCGGTGTTGCCAACATGCCAATAAAGTTTACTATCTCTTTGCTATCAGGATGGATCACTCCATGCAATATTTTGAGAAATAGAAAAAATACCTAAAAGTATTGCACACAAAAATTCACCCCAGTTCAGATAGTAGGTAACTTCGGCTATAATATTATAAGCCAAGGAGAGACAAAAAGTGTTTGACTCCTGCTTTACTCTTTACCCAAGAAATAGTCGTTTAGACCCAATGAAATTAAATTAAATTTTCATAACCCTCTACCACTGTAGAGTGATCCAAGAGTAAGAGCTTTGGAGTACTCAAAGATCTGTGGGCTTTAAAAAAAAGAAAAATCATAACACATTAATTTACATACAGTATATTGACTAATATAAATTTACATTAGTAAATTATAGGTAGATAAATTCACAAAGATTATTTCAGGATTTATACTTTTCTCAATACGCTCAGTGTTTTAACAGCCGCATGACTATAAAAGAAAAGCAAATTAAAACTGATTTAAAATTATCGTTCGCAATACTTACAGGTTTTGGGGGACACGGTGCTGGACAAGATGGTGGACATGGGCAAGGGCACGGACAAGGGCATGGTGGACACACAGGGCTAACAACTGGTACGTACACGCAAGGTGCTGGACAACATGGAACAACTAATGGAGCGCAAGGACACGGTGGTGGAGGTCCACACGGACACACAGGTATTGGAACACAACAACTTGGGCAACAAGCTCCTGGGCACACTGGAGCGCAACAAGGTGAACAACATGGACCACATGGACCGCATGGACCGCATGGACCGCAAGGACCGCATGATGGACCGCAAGAACCGCAACAAGCCATAGTTTATATAGTTTAATTATTTTTTTAATAATTTATGAAATAAAAAACTTAAAATTTTGATTAAATTTCGAAAGTTTTACGGAGGAATTTTAAAACGTTTTTATGTGATGGCAGTTACTGAAATAATAGTTGTTTTTACATATTTCCATAGTGAATTTGCAAATTGTTTTTCAATGCTACCCATTTAAAAAATTATTTCATATTTAACACCGCCGGCTGCCGCAGGCGTCACGTCGTCTGGAAGACGTTCGATATAATACGCGTGTCAGACGCATAACTAGCTTCATCAAATCATGTTAATTTTTCATGGTGGGCCCGCAAAATTTGAAATGGACCTGAGTCAACCTTGGCCCTCCGGTAGTTACGTGCCTGACGCGTGCTCTACAGAAAATTTCCATCTCAGGCGTTTATTGAACTTTGGAACTGAAGAAAAAAGAAGAAAGAGAAAAAAATGAAGAAAGGAATCCAAAGAATTTTTTAAATATATGGGGTGGGTTTCAGAAGAAATTGAGCAGATGCTTAAGCTGGAAACCTGGATATACTCAAAGACCATCAATCTATAATGGATATACAGAACAGCTGTGAAAACAAATTGGGGTAAAGTTAGAAATGAAGAGATAAGAGAAATTGTAGAACAAGAGCTGATAAATCGGAGGATGGAAAGAACATGGCCAAAATACTACAGACACATGGTGGGGATGGGTCACAGATTACCAAAATTGAAAAATGAGAAAGAATATAGGAAAGGATATGGCCGCAGAGAATTGAATATGGGGTGGGTTTCAGAAGAAATTGAGCAGATGCTTAAGCTGGAAACCTGGATATACTCAAAGACCATCTATAATGGATATACAGAACAGCTGTGAAAACAAATTGGGGTAAAGTTAGAAATGAAGAGATAAGAGAAATTGTAGAACAAGAGCTGATAAATCGGAGGATGGAAAGAAAATGGCCAAAATACTACAGGCACATAGTTGGGGATGGGTCACAGATTACCAAAATTGAAAACTGAGAAAGAATATAGGAAAGGATATGGCCGCAGAGAATTGAAGGGATTGGCCGAAGAAAAAGGAAGAAAATAGACAAAATGAAAAGATTAACAATAAAAATCTCTTTAAAGTGAGGGCCATAGACAGCCATAGAAGACAGTTATAGTGGTGAAAGTTGGGGTACTTTTTTATGAAATTTTGACATTAGCGAATTAATTTATAAAATTGTCATAAAAATGTCAAAAATAATATTTTCAAATACAAGTTTTTCTCAAATTTAAATAGCCGTAGAAAAAACAGTGCTTGGAACTTGGAAGACGTGGAGGAAACAGAATCGCAAAACTTTTTACTAGTGTCTCGTTCTGCAAATTTCACGGATGTGAAATAAAAGTACCCTAATTTCTTCACTTATTTTCTTACATCACTACTTAATGCCATAATGCTTCAAATTGTGCGAAAACTTCCATTGTTCTTTATAGCGAAAAACCATATTTGACTTGTGAAAATTATTGGGGGTTGGGGAAATAATTTTTTTCAGAATTAAAGTTTATATTTTTTGAAAGAATGAAAAACTTCCTGATCAATTCTAGGATGCATTACATTAGAAACCTCTGACCCCTTTAGCATTTTAGCAGCAAAAAGCTATCTCTGTTTACATTTTCGTAATTCAGTGTGAAGTTTTGAAAAAAGAAGATTGTCATTTTCTCTTTTAAAAAAATTTATGATTAGGAAGAATTCAAAAATTTGCTCATACTCGTATTTACTTAATTTTCCTTAGAATAAAATTTTTCTTTTTCGAAGGAATGAAAAACTTAATGGGCCCTTGGTCCAGTTCAGGGACCCTTGTCCCTCATAGAAAAATCAAAGACCCACAAAAACCAATCTTTACGATATTATAGTAGGCCAATGTCAAAAAATTTAACATTGTTTCATATTTGAAGTTTCGAGAAAATTCATATTTTCTGATATTTTCCCATTTGAAAAAAGCTCTAATTAGGACCATTAAGAACACAAAATACAAGTCAAAAATTTGCTCACAATTCTTTATTTACTTAATAGAGGTTACATATTATTATCAAAATTATTCAGAAATCAATGTAGTAACACGTTTTTTTCTAAGAATTTGAATTTACGACCCACTAGGTGCGCGATCTTAGATTATCCAGTATGCTCCGTTCAGCAGCACTGCGAAAAAAAATTAAAATTTCATTATCCTGTAAAAAATTATTTAATTAAATTTCTTACCGGGCCGCACGGGCCACAACAGGGTCCGCAACAAGGGTAGCAGCATGGATAGCAGCATGGTACACAACATGGGACACAACAAGCGTAGCATGGGTAGCAACAAGGTGCGCAACAAGGCATTTTGAGTTGGTTTAGTTTGATTTCTTTTCAAAACTTGAAATAATTTTGAATTTATAGTTCGAAAGATTGGGAGCAAAAATTTTGTGCTGTTGCTTTTTGGGTTTATTAATGGTTACTACATAAACAAACTAACGATTAGCTTTTTTCTCCTTAGATACTGGAATACGCGATTTTTAATAAAATAAATATTCGTCAATGTTTTTATAAAATTTTATTTCTTTTATTTACATATTTTGTTTTGTCAATTTTTGTCTTGACGTTTGCTTTTGGCGCAATTTTTAAAAATTATAGTTTAAAAATTTATTTTTTAAATTAAAATGGCACTTATGAATCAACTTAAATGTTTGGTCGATCAAATTGATTGCAAGTAATGTTAAAATATTTTTAAAAAACTACAAATTACTGCATCGATTTTTCTTTTAGCGGTTGTGGCTGTGGTCCTTGTAGTCCTTGTGGTGATTGTTCTTTATTATCTAAGTTAAAATGTTTGGTAAATCAAATTGACGATGGGTGAGACTAATATATTCGATAAATATAAAATTGATAAGGTATTTGAATTAGTATAAATTTTAATTTGTGAGATTATAGGTCTTGTGGGCCGTGTGGTCCATGCGGGCCAAAGTCATGTGGTCCTTGCGGACCGTGTGGACCATGTGGTCCTTGTGCACCTGGATGTCCTCCATGTCCATATCCCTATGCACAAGTTACAATGTTAACACCTCCACCTTGCATTGTGCCCACAACACCAGTTACTGTAAAACCGCTACAGTTGCCGCAACTCTGTAGAAGAAAAGTGAGTTTTTTACTTGTTTAATAAAATACCTAGTTAAATACATGTCTATCTAAATCTAAAAAATGAAAATTGGCTATGGATTTGTTTCGCTAAATTGGCAGCACTCACAGCAAGAAAGGAGCAGATTTTTTTTTATTTTGTGCTGGGGTGCTGGCAAAAGTCTGTGTAGCAAATTAAAGTTAAACTGTATCTAGAGCTTAGTTCACAAGTTTTTTTTGCAAGAACAGAATTTTTTTATAGAAAATCGGCAACATCTTATCCATGGCCAAACATTTTTTTTAGATTTGGGAGATAGCTTTGGAATGACAAAGTCGTCTTGTAGTGGCGTATTTCGAAATTCGGTTAGGGAAGTTTCAGCTAAAATCTTACATTAGGCCCTTTGGAAATAGACTCTCACGGTTTCACTTCAGCCGGTCGGTGAAGGCAAGCGAAGAGGCAGAGAACCAAGTATCCAAGAAAACATCGGGTATCCGTGGCGTCGTTACTCACCAACAGCTGGCAAACCCAGGTGCCCTGCGGCTATTATTATTATTATTATATTACAAGTTAATAGGGGGCTCCGAGGCCCTCATAAGTCATAAATGTGCCCCTCCATAAGTACGTCACTGCCGCCTTGTCAAAACCCTGCTTAATGTAACATACATGTACAAATATGTACTCTCGTCTCTCTTTAAATAAGATGTAATCTTATAAAAAGAGCAGTTGCCCATTGTAATGGGTTAAAAAAATGTTACCTGTGTACCAAGGTCTAGCTGCAATGCCATAATTTTGCTAACAATGAACTTTAATATATAGGACAGTCCACGATAGCTTTTGGGTGGAGATGCGCTATAAAGCGTTTGGTGTACGTTATTGACAATAATTATCTTTGAATTTTACAGCCGACATTTTCTAGAGCTTGTTATCTTCTTTCATATGCCACTATTAAAGTGAAATAACAATATCTGGCTACTTCAATATTCCATTTATAACAAAATTCCCACCCAAAAGCTATCGCCAACTGAACTTATACCTTACATTTCTGTGAAAATTTACAACCGATGAAGTAAGTTCCATTTACATGCTAAAACCACAAAAGATGCTAGGTTATCCAACTTGTGAAAAGATTTTAGGCTTGAGCCTCCCATCCCCAATCAATTAGTCAACTTTTAGCACTGCTAACATGAAATTTAGAGAACAACAAAATACCTTCCAATACCTTTCTCGCTGCAACAAAAAAATCCGAAGGATTTTCCTCAAATTTCCGGAGGTTAAGCCCATAAGACCCTAAAATTCAAGAGATGTTGTCATTTGCAACTTCGAGTAATACTAAAATGAAATGAAACAGAAAATAACGTCCTATATCTATCTAGTCAAAACCAAATATCAGAAAACGCTTCCTCCAACTGTAGGGGCTTGTTAAAACCTTTAACAACTTTATTATTTGACATTCGAAAGCTGCTGCCATTTCCATTTTTTGCAACTTCTAGTAGGTACTGCTAACAGCGACAAGATACTTTCTCACACCTTTCTCTCTACAACTAAAAAATCAAAAGAGGTGAACGTCTCACATAAGAGGGTGAAAGCAAAGTATATTTCATTTATATTGGTGAAAGTGAAAACCAAAGATCCTATAAAAATGTTAAATTTGACTGGTGCTGTTAATCGCAAGTTTTACAACTTCTAGCACTGCTAACAGGAAATGACCCCCAAAATAACTTCCCAAGCTTTTCTTGCCACAGCAAAAAGATCAGAAGGACCTTTCTCCTACATGAGGGTTTTGTTCCGGCCTTTAAAAATGTTGTTATTCGAAAGTTGTCTTCATTTGCCATTTTTAGCACTGCTACTCTGCTAACATGAAATTAACCCCCTACAAAATACCTTTCACGCTACAACTAACAAATCAGAAGGGCAATTGTTCCACTTAAGAGGACGAAGACCATAAAACCTACATAAATGACCATCAGGTACTGTCAATCGCAAGTTTTACAACTTCTAGCACTGCTAACAGGAAGTGACCCCCAAAATAACTTCACATGCTTTTCTTGCCACAGCAAAAAGACCAGAAGACCAGTAATTCGAAAGCTGTCGTCATTTGCCATTTTTAGTACTGCTAACATGGAATTAACCCCCAAAAAATACCTTCTCATACCTTTCTCGCTACGCTACAACTAACAAATCCTAAGGGTCATTGTCCCACTTAAAGGGGCAAAGACCATAAAACCTATTAAAATGTTAGTAATTTGACAAGTGCTGTCAATCCCAATTTTTCCAACTTCTAGCATGCTAACAGGAAAAGACCCCACAAAATACCTTCCCATACCGATACCATTCTCGTCACAACAAAAATATCAGGAAGACTTTCCTCCTACATGAAGGGTTTGTTCGGTTCTTTAACAATGTTATAATTCGAAAATGAAACTACCCACAAAATACCTTCTCATGTCTTTCTCGCTACAACTAACAAATTAAAAGGGCCATCGTCCCACAAAGGGGCGAAGACCATAAAACCTATTAAAATGTTAGTAATTTGACAAGTGCTGTCTATCCCAATTTTTCCAACGTCTAGCACTGCATGCTAACAGGAAAAGACCCCACAAAATACCTTCCCATACCATTCTCGTCACAACAAAAATATCAGAAAGACTTTCCTCCTACATGAAGGGTTTGTTCGGTTCTTTAACAATGTTATAATTCGAAAATGAAACCACCCACAAAATACCTTCTCATGTCTTTCTCGCTACAACTAACAAATTAAAAGGGTCATCGTCCCACAAATGGGCGAAGACCATAAAACCTATTAAAATGTTAGTAATTTGACAAGTGCTGTCAAACCCAATTTTTCCAACTTCTAGCTAGTGCTAGAAGGAAATGCTTCAGGATGCTAACAGGAAAAGACCCCACAAAATACCTTCCCATAACATTCTCGTCACAACAAAAATAACAGGACTTTTCCCCTAAATGTGAGATTTGTTTGCCTTTAATTAAAATTTCTAGCACTGCTAACATAAAAATATAAACAAATTTATTTTGTAATGTTTTTATTGCCTCAATAATTATTACATAAACAATTTACATTTTTTCATGCAATTCATGTTGTAAGAAGACGGGGACGTATTTTCTTTTTATTATCTTATGCTGATCTTCAGATGCTTCTATTGGATTTTTGCTAACACTAAAGAGAAAATAATTGTTAAGTACGTTGATAATTAAAATTTAAACTTGAACTTACGCTTGGCGGACAAGGACATGGGCAAGGGCAAGGGCAACAAGGTGGACAACATGCCACGCATACACATGGGGCACAACAAGGTACAACCGGTACGCAACATGGGGCACAACATGGAATACAAGGAATAGCTGGACATCCGCAAGGTCCGCATGGGCCGCATGGTCCACAACAAGACATATTGATTATTGAGGGCTAATTTTTTAGAAAAAATTAAAATAGGGATTACTAAAAATTTTGATGCAAACAACGTTCGACTTGAAATTGAAATGAATTTGGTAATTGAAATGGTTACTACAACAACGAATTTTGTTTTTACAAATTTTGCGCTAGCTGGATATTTCAATACTTTTTCGAATTACGTCAAAACAAAATTTTGGGTTGTTAGTCAATAAATATTTGTCAAAATTGATATTGTGTAAATTTCCGGCTTTTTGTTAATTTCGGTTTTTTTTCAAAATTTGCATCCAAATTTATTGTAAAAGCTACAGAATGTGTTCCCTGTTGAGCCAATTAAAAACTTTGGTAAATCAAATAGACGACAAAGGATGTTGTTCTCCACCTTGTCCGTCAGGACCGTGCTGTCCTCCACCACTGGGTTGTCCACCATGTCCGTATCCTTACCCTCAAGTGTGCATGCTGACACCGCCTCCTTGCATCGTACCTACAGAACCTAAATACGTTAAACCGCTTCAGTTGCCTTGTCCACCCCAACCAGAGGTAATTATAGTGCAAAATTGTTATTTATTATTTTCTAAGGGAATTTGTAACGTGCGCCAAAATCAAAGGGCATGTTCAGCCATCGCTTTAGGATTTAGGCTGATCTGTAATTGAATCACAAGTCATGTTCCTTAAATTAAAAACCAAAAGTAGATAAGATCGGACTACATATTCTTCAAGTTAGACACTGTTTTGGTACAAAAACTAGTCTTTTCCAATTAATTTTAACCCCTTAATTAATTTCTGTCCGTTTCTTGATTTTAAAGTTTAATCTTTTGGAATTTGACTGAGTCATGGTCAAATAGAAATTTTATTTGCATTAGGATTTATTTTCTATTGCAACAGAATAATACTCGAAATTCAAAAATTGGTTTTATTTAAGTATAATTAATACACAATGCGTAATAACAATTCAATTTTCGAACACCACCATCACGTCATCAAGTTTTAGACTTAACATCCACAACCACTTCTTGGCTTTTCACAAGCTATAAAACAGGGTGCCAAACAAGGTACTTGTAAACTTGAATAAATACGGAATCCTCCAGGGGGTACAAATGTTATATGTGGTGGTTGAGTTGGAGGATAGCAAACACCTGCTGGTGGAGTTATAGCTGGACATAAACCCATTTTATTATTTTATTTTTACGAAGATAAAAAAAACTGGAATTTTGAGTTCAATAATTTGAATGATTATTTTGAAATTAATTTGGTCGTTATGATAAACAAAAACAAATTCATAAAACCATAAACCCAAGCGCCTATGATCAGTTGAAAATTTTACATCAATTCATGTCACATGATCACCACATGATTTTGAACAGACATCGACACACACATGCTCGGCTCCTGAAATCACGACTTTTGGCATTTCTCATCTACAATGATCCACAGGGCGAATACAGTTTTTCTAGATCACATTTAATCTTGTCCCAATTTTTTGATTTTCAATTTCAATTTTTCCAAATTCGAATTTAAAAATTTTACAAAATAAAACCAAAAATTCTCAATAGTTATTTTTTATTTATTATAATTAATACAAAATGAGCAATAACAATTCAACTTTTGAACACTCCATCACGTTGTAAACTTCACATGTAGATTTAACAGCCACATCTTGGAGGACAACACGGAATGCAGCAGGGAGGGAAACAGGGTCCAGCACATGGCGTAATTTTCATTGGAACTCGATAAACTGGAAAATCGTACGGGATATTATGAGCTGGAGCTGGAGGACCATACAGTGGCCAAATAGGCGTTGTACAACAACAGCAACTCATTTTGATTATTTTTTTTATAATTGTAGATCAAAAACTAAAAATTTTGAGAATTTCTTCCAAACACGTCTAAACAAAAATTGTAATTATTTTGACTTGTTGATCAGTTGCTAAGCAGCTGAAATTTGTTCTTGATCTCCGACTTCTTTGATTTAAAAATTTCTCTGACCGGTTCTAAATTATATTTGTTTTGTTACAGGTTCGTGATCCGGAAGATGATATTCGTCTCCGAATTGCAAATTTCTACAATAACTACAACATAGATTATCATAATTCTGGCAAAAAAAAGAGTTGTGGTCCCAGACCGGAATGTAAAAATAAAAATGGAATGACTGTAGACGGTAAGAGCCCGTGTTGTGAGGATTACTCGCAAAAGAGGCGGAATGACTGTGAAGATGAAGGATGTCCTACAGGATTTAAGCCTTGTGCGATGAAACTTTGTCCACCACCTTGCTGTGATCCACTTGGGTGTTGGCAAGCTACGATTCAACCTTGCCCACCAAAGTGTAAGAAAGTAAGTAATAAATATATACCCGGACCTTGTACAAGGCCGTGTTGTTTACATTGGAAACCTAAAGGAGGTCCTTGTCTATATGATGACCCATGCAAGGCTCACTGTTATGATCATCCTATCGGGATTAAACCAAGACGTAAAGTGTAGTTGATCCTAAAATTATTTAAAAAATAATTACAGGATGCTCCATGCTAAACTGGAAAGTTATGATATAATCAATCACGAATATGATTTCATCAATACCATTAGAAAACTTAAAGTATCCATAGCTGTCCTTTCTTATATGTTGTGTCGAATATTATCATCAGCCTCTTGCTAATAAAACACCAAGAAATAATTTATCAAGAATTTGAGTTTTTATTTACACTTAATTAATACTTTTTTTTACAATCCAGGCATAATAAATGCCACATTATCTAAAATAGTGGATAACTGTTCTGTCGTGCAACTACTTTCGTGTAATTCTGGAACCTGTTGAGTTAAACAAAGTAAAGGTCCTAACGCACAAAGTAGCGAATCTAATAGAACAGATAAACTACCAGACACGGCAATTTGACCCTGTAAAATTGTAAAATTAATTTATCAAAATTTTATCGAGTTCTTCTTAAATACCTCATGTTCTTTAAGTCTTTCACCAATAATGGTCAAACTTTCCCCCAATAATTTGAGATGTGCGGCAACATCGATGGGCTTAATTCCAGCAGGTTTGCTTAAGTAATCTTTTCCACGTGGACTAGGTGGTGAATTACTAGCCAATGCCGTTGATTCAAGCTGAAACGAAGCTGCAGCAGGACTCGACGTAATTACTCCAGACCCTCCTCTTTTATTGATAAACTTATTTCCTCCTTTGCCGGTACTTTTGAACTTCGGATCTTGTTGTTCTGCAAATGGTTTTGAATTCATACGTTTTGCTCGACGTCTCCAAGTAAACTTTTCAGTAGAGGGCACAGTTGCCCAAAGTTCACCTAAACGTTTAGATATTTGCGAAAAATCCATAGAGGGATTAGATTTTGAAAGATCAGCACGAATATCTCGTGCCCATAACATGTAAGCAGTAAAACGTGTTTTACCTACAGAAACTCACAATTAACAGGTTTAAAAAAAAGAACACAAAATGGTTAAGAACAGGAACCTTTATCTTTCCTTTGAGCTTTGGCACGTCCCACGATCTTTCCATCCTTGATGACTAATTTTTTCTTTGGAGATTTTTCGGTCATATACAAGCTTTGATTGCCCAAATTATCGTTTTCAATATCCAACCTGTGAAAACCGCTACTTTCATCTGGATCATCATAATCACTCTCTGATGCTAGAGAATCTTCCGTGGATTCTGGATGATTGGTTTCATCAAATTGATCACTGTCATATTCTGAACCACTAAGTGGGGGTTCATCTTCAAACGTGTCACTATCGTTTTTGACGAACACCTGAAGAACACAAAGAAGTGGAAAAATATAAAACAATTATAGTTAAGTTACCTCGTCTAATTTTTGTGGAGATGGTGAAGAAAACTGTTTATCTTTGATAGAACGTGGAGACATCATTTCATAGTCAGTTTGTTTTTTGGGTGCAGGTTGGCGTTTATAATTTCGTTCTATATCATCTGGAGACTCAAAATCCATTAATTTTGACGATTTCTTACGTACTCGACCACTTCTAGAGACGCCAGTAACTTCTAAATCTAATAAAAAATAAACGTTTAAAAATAATTCATAGTCATTATGACGTGCATGTGTTTGTGTAAAAGATCTCATTGCATATTCAATTTGAGTATTTTTTTCATGTAAGGACATATTTGGAAGGTAAGAACTACTGTAGACAAAAAGCTTCCTAAATAAATACTTATTTTTGGAAAAAGAAAACAGGAAGTTACAAAATAGCAATTTTATTTAAAAAACTTATTTTAATATAAAAAATATACATTAATCTTCTAAAAAACCATCGTCGTCACTTAAAAATCGACGTTTATACGAAGTATTCATGTATGGTCTCAAAGACCACTCGGTATCAGCAGAGCCTATATTATCCAGAGTTCCCAATTCGATTTTATGAAGACGTAACTGAAATCGGGGCCCAACTTCGCTTAACTCAAGCTATAAAAAGAATTTAATTAACGTGATACAAGTAATATTAATCATTAATTACCTGACGATCCACAGTACGAAAAGTGTGTTGTCGAAAACTAATATAATCATCGTGATTACTAAATGAAATAACACGTTTTGAATCTTCTTTAGGTACAGGAAACAAATATTTTAAAATTGATTGCACTCGATCTCCTAATTTAGTTTTGAAATTGTGAAACATCAAGTGAGGGTATTGTTCGGACACTGTACCAATATCAGGTATATCGTGACGCATAACAACATCTAACATAGTAAAATAAGCTGTAGGACCGTAAGGTAAGTGACAAATAATCAACTGATTTGGTTCACCTCTATGTTCGTGTATCACTATTAAATCGGTTACATTTACAGACCTACAAGCTTCAACTAACTGTTTAACTTCAGCATTTCCACGATTCATTCTTTGCGCGTTAGGAAATATAAGTCTTACTTCTTTAACAAACATTTTTAATCTCGAACTAGGATCTCTCGAAGTTGTAACCATAATTTTCGGATCTTCTACACCGGCATATCTATATTCGTCGTCTTGAGAATTAGCTACTGCTCCACCACTTTCACCACCCATTAAAGCTGCAACTTGAGGTCCCGCATCCTCCCAATCTAATTTTCTTTGCAAATATAAGGCATCTTTCCGAACGTCTCCAGCTAATGGTATATTTTCTTCCAAACTCCTTTTAACCTTTTGCTTCTTTTCTTGAAGGGTTTTTTGACGATCTTCTATTGCTTTACGATAGAGATATTCTCTTCTTAAACGTGCCTGTCTTCGTAACATTTCAAAATATTTGAATTTTACACTCGCACTGTTGCACTTTTTAAAATGTGGTAAAGGTAAATAAATTAAGGTTATGTTTTCGTTAGTGACAAATGATCGCCAACTTAAGAACTAAACGAAAATGTAAACACGAAAGACAAGTAATTGACGCAATTATTCACTATCTGTGAAAAGGAGCTCTCGAATAATTAGACTTAAATTATAATTTACCTTCAGGTTTTGGTTTCTTCACTTGAAATGTATCCATTGTTAAATATGAAAAATGAATCAACGTCAATCAGACTCAAAACACTTAATTAACACACACAATTTGTTTACATTTATATTTGATAGGTAATATAAATTTAATATTTTAGTAAATAAGTTTATTTAAAAAGTATAAAAATATTAATTTGGAGTAAACAACTCTGTTAGGGACTTTTAGTTTTTGAAATAACACTAACCAGTCGATTTGGAACTAATAAATATAAATGGTGCATTGTGGGTAGACGCCTAAACTGTATAATGGCGCCGTTTTCAAATTATTAAAAATTTATGCAATTTCTACAACCAATTTTCAATAATTTCAACGAATCTAATAATAATAATTGTCTTTTATTAAAAACTTCTTGATATAACTGCTCTATAATTGGAAGAGGGTGAACATTTTGAAACACCAATTGGATTTCTAAATTCTCAGAGGGCTTTTTTAAGAATTTGGGGATCACCTTGAATCAAATTATGTAATAAGACTCTACTTGACCCGATGTCTTTATTAATTTGTTGTATTTCTCTAATTAATTTTTCACTTGTGACATGAGCATCAAAAGATTGAATTTTCTTATCGCGATTAAAAAGATTTATTAGACCCTTGTATTGAATTTTATCTTGGGTGGTCCAACGTAAGCTTTTCATACCATGCGGACGAACTTTTTTAGCTGATAGCATATTCATTTTGAAATATTTCGTTTCTAAAATCTCGAAAAATAAAAATGTAGTTTTTGACACAAAATCAATGTCAATTACATTCATTACTAAAATCAACCGATAAGAGGTGTTACAAACTATTTTCATTAATTTGCAAAGATTTTATTTATTCACAACTTTACATCACAGATAAAACTTATTTAATAAATTAATACAAATGTACAAATTAAATCGATTTCAAAATTAATCTAAGAATGTGTACAAATTAATTTAAGATTAATAAAAATTTTGAAATTTAAACTCTCCGTGCAAGTTAAAATAATTAATTTTATTTAATAAAAAATGCGAGTGCACTCACAAAAGTAAAATTTAAATTCTTTTATTGTTTTTAAAAATATCGCTTTTAGCACTGGTGAAACTAAACAAATAAAGTAAAATTGAAAACGTGGAAATTTAAATACATGATTTTCTTTAAAACCATTTTAAAAAATCAGACTTTTATGGCACAAATTAATGTTTTTACACATTTGTTACACAACTGATTAGTTATTGCATTAATCGCTATCACTGGCAATGGAGTATTCTTCATAATATTCATCTTCAGATGTCCCAGCATCTACAATTTCATGTATCGATTTAAGTAAATAGTTATTAATTATAAAACAACTTACATTGCTGCATTTTATCCATACATATTTCAAAATGATTATTATAATCCCTGAGACTTCTCTTAGATTTATGATAATTATGATTCATTACAAGAAGTTTTTTGTGTACTACATAGGGAATCTTTGGAAGAGGTAGTGAAGCATAGGACCATTGTGCTTGTAATTTAAATTTTAGTGGAGGTTCAATAACTTGAAACGCATTATTTTGAATATTCCAAATGAAATAGCAGTCGGCCAAATATATTTTTCGATTTCCATACGGTACTAAATCTTGTAGGGCACCTATAGTTATCACAGTCTTACATAAAATATCCCCATTTAAAGGACAAATCTGAAATTTCAATGTTAGCGAATAAATTGTAATTCTTAAACGTGTCCAATAATTTCTTACATGAACTATTTTGATGTCGTAATCCTGACAGTGAAGAAATTCCAACTGCGAGTCTAAGCATAATTTCTGAGCTCTGCTTTGAACAAACTGGTCACAATCAAAAGTTCTTTGGGTTATTATTAACTGAGTTTCATAAACTTGATCCGCTTTAATTTCAGGTACAATATCTAACGGTTGCTCAGTTAAAGTTTGGACGAGTAACGGTATTTCTATCGGTATGTTGTAGTCGTCTATAACATTTCAACGTATTATTTATTACAAATACTTATTTATAAAGCAAGAAATTACCTCGACTTTGTCCTGAAAGGAGCGAACTATTTTCAAAATCAGCGCTCGAATATCTCTTCACAACCTTTTTGATCCATTTAGGAATATCGTCAGATTTGGTATCTACAATCAATAAACCACCACTTTGTTGTTGATGTTTAGCTTCGTTTAAGTTTAAACCAGCAATATTATGAACTTGTCTTAAAATAAGTCGGGAATCGGAATCGGAACAGTCACTATCTAAACCTGGTGAATAAACATTGAATTTACGTGTCGACTCTTTGGGACTAATAGGAGATTTAGAATAATGGGGACAGTTACGTATAACGGAACAGTGTAAATTACGTGCTCCACTCGGAGAAAATTGACCGTTCCGCGAATTTGGCGATTGCATAGGCGATCTTAAACCTGACGAACGCGGACTTAAAAATAAACTATTATGAAAATCGGGCGATTTTATGCAATAGGACTGCGATCGACAAAAATATCGTCTTTCACGTCTTAATGAATAAAAGGGCACAATATTCTCACTATTGTCTTCCGAAAACTCATATTTTTTGTCAGCAAGGCGCTTTTTACGAAATGAACTAAGTTTCTCACATTTTTCGTTTTCCTCTATAAATTCGTAGGCCTTTTCCGCAATTTTTTTATCAATTTTACTTTTTTCGACCTGCATTTGTAAACCCGACGATTGTGGCACTGAGAAAATGCAGTCTTTACTAAAATTATGTAAATGTTTCAGTCTTGTATCAACAATATTTTGGACAAGTGCGTTATGATAATTTTTACCCGTTACATTCAACGGTTCACAGCTAATATTTAATTCGTGAAACGGTTTATTATGATCATTACCTTCTAAATCGTACTCACTAAAATCTTCTAAAATGGCATCTACAACACTATTATTTGAAGCAAAAAGTTCACTAGGAGATTCGGATACTTCACTAACATTATCAACACAATAACAAGACTGAGTGTGTGAGGCTCCTTTACTATAATAGTCTTTATAATTATTTTGAAACGAGTTAAAAGTTCTAACCGGTTCTAACGTGGATATATTTAATATGTGAATGCAATGTCCGGTATTTATTACTATGTAATCGGGAAACGCTAACGATATGTCTGGATTAAAATGAGGTGTAGGGTGGGACAAATTAAACATAAAATGTAACATGAAGCCGTGCTTTGTACACCATCCTTGAATTGAGCAATCTATAATTTAATTAAAATTACACAAAATACACTCGCTTAAAATAAAACTTACCATCATCTTGGGTAGTTCCGGTATATTTTTCAGAACAATTTCTACACGTTTTTGTGGGTAGAGTTAAAATAGTTAGAAAAGTCATAGATGGGTTTCCAACACTAAAAGTATCGTTAAAATAAATGTTAATTTAAAAGCGATTAAATACATACGCAAGGGCAAAACATATTAATTTATACGGATCGCTTGGAAACTGCATGAAAGTAACTTCATCTAATCCAAAGGAGTTTTTAAACAATTTAAAAATTCGATGTTTTGTTACATATTGTAGTCTTTGTCCAGGCACAAACCTCCATACGTAGAGTTCATATTCGACAGAAGGAAAAAAGCTCACCGAAACTCCTGTAGGTGGTTCAACCACTTTTGTAGTGTAACTTATAAAGAAGTTACCACATAAAGTAAAACCCATAAATATATGACTTCTAAAATAAAAGAATAAGTTGTATTTTGTAAGTAACTCAAAAAGTAACTTACAGAGCTTCAGTTTTCGGTATAACATGATCCAACCTGTATCTACATTTGTAATAAATATCATTAAAAGGTTTTTCATTACGGCTTTTTGAATGTTTAGTAAATCGTCCGTAAATCTAAAAATTTGATGAAAATTAAATTTTACAAATTTTGAGGTTAGAAATTTGAACTAACCTGTCGATTAAATAATTTGTTGACAATATTTATATTGCTTTTACCACTATCTACATTAAAATTTTCATCTTCACTACTTATACAAAATTTATTACTATCTTTATCAGAATTTGCAGGATTACAAATATCCGAATCCAAACTATCTTCCGATACACTCGACGCCATTACTTGTTTACCTTTTTTAAAATTTTACGTTCAGTGCTTTTAAATTGTTTACGTCAAGGATTATAAATTTCATATTCGATATTTATTAACAATAAAACTACTTTAATTATAATAAAAATTTAAATTTACATTTTATGATTTTAATTAACTTTTTACTCTGCAACAAAACGAACACTTGGGGAAACGATGGTAGCCCTTTAAAAACTTGTTTTAAGAAGAATGTTTTTGTTTGTTAAATGGCAACAGCGCTAATCTTGAAATTATACACACAGTAGTGAAAAATTTGGATGAATTTTGGCAAGTTTTCTAATAGTTAATGAAGATTTTATTATGTTGTTAATGGAAACTCAGTTCGCCTCTGAATATTTAATGAATTATAATGTTGGTTACCGGAAACTCCTCATTTTATTAGGGGCTGACTGGGCTGGAGCCGGGAGCTGGGATTGAGCAATTTGTTTGTCTGTAAGTGGATTAAAAGCCCAATTTCATAGAAGTACAACGTAAGAATTTAGTTCATGTTTTGTGGCAAATAGTATGTTTCAAAGAGTTCTTCAAAAAGACTTTCTTCAGTAGTATAGAGTTGTGCAGTGTAGCGATTTTTAGAAATTAAGAAGTTATCAGTGCAAAAAAGTATCTCTAGTTGTCTACGAATTTGCATTAATCATTAATTTAATATGTAGGTATCAGGACTGCAGAGTTATTTATTACATTCGGAAGAATAAATAGGTATGATGAGGATGAGATAATGTATACCTTCTAGATTCATCTCTGTGGGCTATCTAGGATCTCTCATCACTAACACTAACACCGGCGGAAACGGTAAGCCGAAGACTAATTCTTAGTACAAGTGTAGGTATACTTACCTATACTGTGGACTAACTATGGATAAGATAAGAACAAAACGAATTTGCACCTAGAGAGAGCTCCTATACCAAAAAAGCACTTAGCCTGAAGCTCTCCCTTTTTTCTGTACTTATTGCAACAATACTCTGGGGAACGTGAACTTGCTATACAGTTCATAGCTGAATAATTAATATTGAGACATTTGAAATTTGGGCGCACCACCGATTGCTTGGACGGGGCAGGGCGCACTGCACTAAAGACGTTCATTCTAGAAGAAGTGCAGATAGTAACTCAAATTTCCACTGAGATCCGCATCTAAACCCTGTTTGAGAAAATTTGGACATAATAAAAAGATGCGAGAAATTCTTAGAGCATTTGATAATCAAGGGTAAAGTTAATGGGAACCGTTCTAGAGAAAGATCGCTGACTTAATGGTCGCAATCAATATCAACTTTACATCAATGCTTCGTCGTGGGGTGATTATTAAAGAAGAGCAGGAGAAAATATGACATGTGGACCACTGAGCTCAAGACTAAAAATTTTGAGTTAAGAATCAAGGCCATGATCAAGGCTATAGAATCAAAACTTATTTGAGACCGAGACTATACAGGGCGATTCTAAAATATGTAACATTACTTATAAAAGTGATTCTACAAGTCAAAATAAGACGATTTACTCTTTGTCACCAAGATTTCACCATTGTAGCTTAAGTTGTTCAAAACATTAGTGCAAAATATGAAACAAATAATGAAGATTTTAAGAGTCTATATCTCAGCTAAATCGTCGTACTTTGCCATGTAAAATCATCTGTATAAATTACGATATATATTTTAGAATAATCCTGTAGAGTCAAGATTTTTCAAGATTTAGACCAAGGCCATTAGAATCAGAACTATAGAGTAGAGAACCAAGACCTTTTCTAGGAAGAAGATCAGAACTGCAGAGTCAAGACTTTTTAGGAACTAGACTAACAAGACTATAGAGTCTCGATATTTTCAAGACCAAGACTATAAAGCCAATACTTTTTTAAAACCAAGACTATAGATCCAAGACTTTTTTAGGACCAAGACTATAGATCCAAGACTTTTTTAAGACCAAGACTGTCGAGTCAAAACTTTTTCAAGAACAAGACTATTAGAATCAAGATTCTAGAGCCAAGACTTTTTTAAGATCAAGACTATATAGTTCAGACTTTTTCATAATCAAGACTTTTTGAAGAAGAAGACTTAGAATAAGACTTTTTAAGACCAAGACTGTAGATTTCAGACTTTTTCTAGACCAAGACTATGAGAATCAGGATTATAGTATAGAGCCAAGCTTATTTAAGATCAAGACTATAGCGTCCCGACTTTATCAAGAGCAAGACCATAAAGCCAAAACATTTTTAAGACCATGAAACTATAGATCCAAGACTTTTTTAAGACCAAGACTGTCGAGTCAAGAGTTTTTCAAGAACAAGACTATTAGAATCAGGATTAAAAGCCAAGTTTTTTTAAGATCAAGACTAAAAGACTATAGAGTCCCAACTTTATCAAGACTATAAAGCCAAGACATTTTTAAGACCATAAACCTATAGATCCAAGACTTTTTTAAGACTAAGACTTTTTTAAGACCAAGACTGTCGAGTCAAGACTTTTTCAAGAACAAGATTATTAGAATCAGGATTATAGAGCTAAGACTTTTTTAAGATTAAAACTAACAAGACTATCTAGTCCCTACTTTATCAAGAGCAAGACTATAAAGCCAAGACATTTTTAAGACCATAAAACTATAGATCCAAGACTTTTTTAAGACCAAGACTGTCGAGTCAAGACTTTTTCAAGAACGAGATTATTAGAATCGGGATTATAGAGCCAAGACTTTTTTAAGATCAAGACTAACAAGACTATAGAGTTCAGACTTTTTTCATAACCAAGACTATAAACCCAAGACTTTTTGAAGAAGAAGACAATAGAGCCAAGTTTTTTTAAGATCAAGACTAACAAGACTATAGAGTTTCAACTTTATCAAGAGCAAGACTATGAAGCCAAGACATTTTTAAGACCATAAAACTATAGGTAGATCTAAGACTTTTTTTAAGACCAAGACTGTCGAGTCAAGACTTTTTCAAGACCAAGACTATTACAATCAGGATTATAGAGTCAAGACTTTTTGAAGACCAAGACTGTCGAGTCAAGACGTTTTCAAGACCAAGACTATTAGAATCAGGATTATAGAGCCAAGACTTTTTGAAGACCACGACTATTAGATCCAAGACTTTTTTAAGACCAAGACTGTCGAGTCAAGACTTTTTCAAGACCAAGATTTTTAGAATCAGGATATTAAGCCATGACCTTTTAAAGATCAAGACTAACAAGACTATAGAGTTCAGACTTTTTCAAGACCAAGACTATATAGCCAAGACTTTTAGAAGACCTTAATATAGAGCCAAGACTTTTTTAAGACCAAGACTGTAGAGTCAAAACTTTTTAAAGGCTTTTTTCACATTATTAGAATCAGGATTATAGAGCCAAGACTTTTTTATGACCAAGACTATTCGAATCAAGGCTTTTTGAAGACCAAGACTATAAAGCCCACTTTTTAAGACCAAAGTAAAGACTATACAATATACAGTCAAAAGCTTTTCAAGATCAGAAGATCTTTAGAAAGAGAACCCAAGGTTCGGTTGAGTCTCGTATTGGTTTCGCGAATTTCTATTGTACAGTGTACACCCCTGATTTAGAGCATCAAATCATTGCTGATAAATTCGCAAACGTTACTGCACCACTGCACGTATTCATTCTGTAGGTTTAGTAGCAAAGTTTTTCTCAAGAAACTCACAGCTTTTAAGTGCGTAAAACTTTAAAAGACCAATCTAGAAAGTCTTTCTTCGAAGAAGGGGAGCGGAGCGTTATTCAGCAAATATTGATCTTATTATTGGGGTTGCCAAAAAATTGAGGAGAGGGATAAGTCATGGAGCTTATGCAAAATAGAAATGGATTTTGGGGGGGGGGGCTTCCAATTGCCTATTAATTAGCTAGCGTCGTATCAATGCTCCGTTAAAAAGTCATTTCTATTTATATATTGCGGCCATTCACTCCACGACACACGATTCAGGTAAATACGAAAGTATATCATTTCACATTTGCGCGCACACACTGCTGGCCTGCAAGCCTGCCTCAAGGCAAGTGCGCGAACGTGAATGGCCCGCATATAAGATCTAACATTAAATTTTCCACTAATGTCCTCTTAATTCAGTTTGCTAGTTTAGGCGGAAAATAAATTTTTAATTCTGAAAATTTATATTATATCGTTGAATTTTCTTTTAATTTTCTTCCATACGATAGCGCCATCTACTTAATTCGAATGTGAAAATGATAATAGCTGTATTTTAGTTTTTTATTTCCAGCAATTTAATATTTAACTCGAAGACAAACAGATAAACGTTAAAAATTTTCATCAGCAAACTATATGAAATTAGCTGCAATCATTCAAAAGAAAAATCCATAAAAGAACAACCGATTCAAAAGTAAACGCATTAAATTGAGTTACACGCGTTTTTCAGTTTTCCTTTTGAATTATTTTGTGGAAATTAATTTAAAGTCGTAAATTGAAATAAAAGGGGTGAAAAGTTTTTTTTAGAAGAAATAAAATTTGGCGTAAAAGAAAATATAATTTAAATGATAATGGCGCATCTCTAATGTTTTATGGGTAATGTAGGAAAGCTCGGAAAAACTCGGAAAAGCTCGAATGGGAGGGGGCCGAGCGCGTAAGACGGTAGTAGCTCTAAATTTAAATCAACTCGTTTTAAAACACATTTCACTTAATTATCAAATAATTAAGGGTTGATTAAAATGACATAAGTGTTAATTTATTTCATTAAGTCGAGTTAAGTGTACTGTTGTCGTTTTTAATAAGTGTTTTATTCAATTTGGCTTGGTGTTTACGTACCGCCGACATTTTCCATGTTGCATCCCTGTGAAATCGAATTAATTTTCTAATTAAAAGAGTTTATAATTGAAGATATCGCTAATTTAATAACGGTTTAAGTTATAATGTAAAGTTTCTGATTAGCCTTTGCTTGTTTAAAGGTAATATTTGCGATTGTTTTTTACTAGGGCAAAGCTTTCGCCCAGACTTAAATATTGATTAAGCTCCACAAACACTCGTACATTTAAAAGACCGTACTATTCCGCTAAAATATAATAAATTAACTATCAGTGATCAAAAATGGACAGGAGTTTTTTTACAAAACGGCATCGAAAGACTTTAAATGAGAAATATGAAAATAGGTGATAATGAATTCATGCAGGTAAAAAATTTATATTTTTTTCATTTATTATGTACAATGTTTTTATACCTTAATTATAGATAATAATCAACTTATTATAATGGTTATAAAAAACACTCCGAACACGCGAGTCAAATTGTTAAAATGTAACTGATTTATTTACATTATTTTATTTACGTAATGCAAGAAGATTTACACTTGCTTTTCGTACTCAATAATTTAAAAGGGATTATTTATTCATAAAGTGCCAGAGGTGCATTTAATTTTGAATCGTATTATATAGAGTGTTTATGAATTATATAATTTTACGGAAGTCATATTCTTAAAATATAACAATTTCTACTAGCAAATTTTACTAAAAATACAAGCTTCTAATGGCATTCATATCTGGAACACGCTGTATCGATTTTTTTGCTAGCCAATTCATGAATTCATAATTTGTAAGAGATGGTTTTTTCCAGAGTCGTATTTAACTAACTGACGCCTAGGGAGGCAATTAACAATTTGCAGTCCATTAGTGGTCCCCAACTTTTCATTCTACGACCAACAGCTTACCATAAGGCATAAGCACATATTTGTAAAGCAAATAGTAAATATCTGCACATTTTAGAAATTTTCTTAAGCTGCTTCGAACTAGAGCTAACCTATGAGCAACTGTGGGAATTTTGACAAAATCTTCACATTGCGTACAACCCTAACCCAAATACCGCGGTTGCAACTAACTTAAAGGCTTATGCAGATGAATTATGTACTTGAATACCATCCAAATCTAACATCAATAGATAAGGACAAGGACTCAATATTGGGGGTCTCCATTGGGGTTGCTTGAAAAATGAAAGTTAATCAATGGGCGCATTCACCGGACGTAACAGTTGTGGAACAGTTACCAACTACTACATCACTAGCTGCCCTACTATCGTGCAGTAATTTTCCTAAGTGAGCAGGTATCGAGACACAACGCATCCTTAAACATAAAGCAATGCATAAGCATAAACAATGAGCTCGATAAAATGGCGACCGCTTCGCACATGTTCCCAAAGCAGGGGTAACTCATTAAACGATTTGGTAGCTGTTCCACAACTGTTACGTCCGGTGAATACACCCATTAATAATTTAGAATGTGATGTATTGAAGATTTAAAAGAAATCGGTTGAAAGCCTTGATTTTCCTCAATTTTCTCCAGCAACTTAGCTATCAAAGAAACACTACTGTCAAGACCCGTCTACACGCACAGGCTTACCTTCCGGTTTAGCCTGTGGAGGTACCCTGCACAGGCCAAACCTAATAACCTTTCGATAATAAGCAACGAAAAGTCTGTCGGTGGTAAAAGTTTTAGAAATAGTCACAAATGAACCCTAAGTTATATGAATTTCTATAAGAAAATAAATACCTAATGTAGAATCGACTTGCCAAAGTTGATATTCTAAGGTGCTACCCAACGACCAGAAAATGCATAGTATAGACAATCAAAACTTGTAAGGGTTTTCATTTAATGCGATCGTAATAAAAACCAAAAAATGTTTTTTCTAAACATTCGTTTTTGAGCATACTATTTGCTAAAGAACACAAAAATTATATTTTCGCCAATCTACGTGTACTTTTGGCCGTTTTTTTCCACTAATCAGTTTAATTATTATTTTAAGTTAAAACTCTTAAATTTTCAAATAAATATTGTTGTTGTTAATGTAAAAAAATTTATGGAGGGGGGAGTAAGGCCTCACTCTGAATCTTGAAGGGAAGCCCCCAAGTTCTTAGTTACGCCACTGGCCGAAAGTGCGAGCTTAAGAGCCGAAGAAAGTGCGAGCTTAAGATTCCACAAAACTCGGGCTTCGCCCTCGCCCAAAGTAAATCACAACTCGACCTTCGGCCTCGCCAATATTTAAAACAAACAGTTGTCAAATCGTGGATAATTCCCGATTAACATCCTCTTTGAATACACGTGAAGAGCTGTTTTTAACACTTCACTCTAACCCTTGCCAGAATAGTTACACATTATATTTTTAAACGCCTTTATCGACTATTGTCAATGTTTTGGTTCAGCCTATAGTTAGTTAGCAGTAGTCAGACCGGGTGTATCCCCCTCCCTTTTAATACATCTTAAGAGCTATTAATTAAAGCGGTTGAGGTCGCGCCACACACACAAGCTTACTTTCCGGTTTGGCCTGTGCAGGCAGACCTGCACAGGCTATAAACCGGAGCCTAAACGATGTCCAAACGCTCTGGTTTAGGCTGTGCAGGCCGTCTGAACGATGTTCAGACGCTTTCAGATTTGGCAGGCTTTAGAATTTAAGGGCGAGTTTCATAAAGGGTGCTAAGCACTTGCTCAACTTAAGATCGAGATCGCAGACTTAAGTCCGTTTCATAAAGCTTTCTCAAACTCGAACAGTTACGTGTCGCCGCTTTCGGCAGTTATCGGTTGAAAACAAACGTAAAGAACGAGTTGGCCAAATTTCGAAAAGATTGGCAGTTTGCTTGTTTTCAACCGATAACCGCCGAAAGCGGCGACGTAACTGTTCGAGTTTGTGATCGATCTCGAACTTAAGTCTCGCAAGTGCTCAGCACCCTTTATGAGACTCAACCTAAGGAAAAAGAAAGTGCGAGCTTAACGATTCCACAAAACTCGGGCTTCGCCCTCGCCCAAAGTAAATCACAACTCGACCTTCAGCCTCGCCAATATTTAAAACAAACAGTCAAATCATGAATAATTCCCGATTAGCATCCTCTTTGAATACACGTGAAGAGCTATTTTTTAAATAATTGGAGTTGTGAGAAAGTGCGAGGCTTGGCATTCCTGACACCTCGGTCTTCGCCCTCGACCGTCACTTTGCTAAACTGCAAAATAATTTGGGCGTTGTCGACCTCGGTAAACTAAAATGTTTTTTATTTTTGAGTAAGCGTGTATCTGAAAGTTATATATGTTATTTATAATCCATTATCTGTATGTACACATAAAATGGAAAGTTATCAGCTTATCAGAAACTTTTGCAGTATCGGTTCATTATTGAAATTCCTTGTACAAACAAACATGAAAGTCGAATACGTTTAGGGCTCTTTACTGCTTCTCTGATCATTTTAGGCAAAAAGCGCTGCAAATAAAAATTGTAGAGCATAAAATTAGGCATATCAAATCAATAAACAAAATTAATTTTTTTTAACGGTGGAATTTGGATAAATGAAAATGTCGAAAATATCTCAAAATAGCGATTGCCACATGGGTTTTGATGAACTGGCAGCTTTTAGTTGTTACTTCTCCAAAATTTTCTTATGTACTGCAAGACAGATTTATGTTGGCGAGCGGTGGGAATGAGCGATACCTAAATTGGTATTTATCCCCACCAACGCAGTAGTAAACGTATTTAAATTATTAAAGGGGCGTGGCCAAATCTGCGAGAACTTATCCCTACCGGTCGCCATCAGAGATCTGTATTGCAGTAAGGTATCAACATTTTTATACTGTTATTTAGACAATTTAATAACGTACCCAAATCACGAAAAAAAAAAAGTACATTGTCGTTTAAAAAAGATATTGATGATGTCATTACTTAAAAAGAAAAAAATATATATAAAAATATTTATTTATTTATTTATACCGGGTGGTGACCGGACCTCTCGGTCATACAGATTGAACATGTAAAAACGTACTTTGGTAATTTCCTGCTTCCCAATGAATTTTAGAAAGAAAATCTTGAAATAAAAGTTTTAGACAATAAAATTCTGCATCTAAATGAATAAACAAAATTAATTTTGGATGTTTTATAACGCCTGAAATTGAATTTGAAAATTCCGAAATTAGCAGAAATAGCGATTGCCTTGAAACACAATTGAAAATTGTCAAATATTTTATGCTTTATTTGTCAAAATAATTCTGCATTTTTTATTCAATTATTGAATTTATTTAATAATAAATAATATTTACGTATGATGTATGATCATCCCTAAAAATTACTTTATTTCTAGTTTCAGTTAATTTAAATTACCCTCAAAAATAATTTTGAAAGATGTCAATGTCAAATATTGATAATTTTTATGGGGAATATTTCATGGCAATCGCTATTTCTGCTAATTTTGGGAATTTAAAAATCAAATTTCAGGCGTTATAAATCGTCCAAAATTAATTTTGTTTATTCATTTAGATGCAGAATTTTATTCTCTAAAACTTTTATTTGAAGATTTTCTTTCCAAAATACATTGGGAAGCAGGAAATTACCAAAGTATGTTTTTACATGTTAAATCTGTATGACCGAGAGGTCCGGTCACCACCCTGTATACGATACGATACGATACGAGGTCGGTTAAATTGGTAAAGTATAACTTTTTCCGCTGATTGCAATGGTCAACACAAAAAAAGAATTGAACTAGTTTTCAAGACATTCACAAAAATAACTTTTTTTTAAATGGAACACCCTATATATTTTTATATATTTGAAAAAGACACTGCATTTAGAGTATAAAATGTCATATGAGTTTTGTCCTAAAATGAAAAATAAAGTACCGATTTCGTATCTTCAGTATTGAACGGATAAAGCAATAGTGGTTCCCTTGGCATGAACGCCCGGTATTTTTGCTAATTTAGTATCTAAATTTTACCGATTTTACCAAGGATTTAAATTTGTATAATAAAATTCGTGCCAAGGGGCCACTATTGCTGTATCTGTTTAATGCTGAAGATACGAAATCGGTAATTTATTTTTCATTTTAGAACAAATCTCATATGACATTTTAAACTCCAAATTCAGTGTTCTCTTCGAATACATAAAAATATATAGGGTGTTCCATTTAAAAAAAAGTTATTTTTGTGAATATCTTGAAAATTAGATGTTCAATTATTTTTTTGTATTGACCATCGCAATCAGCGGAAAAAGTTATACTACTTTACTAATTTATCCGACCTCGTATCTTCAATATTAACGCATATAGCAATAGTGGACCACTTCTCGCAAACGCCCTGTATATAAAAAAATAAATATCGGAAAAGGATTTTGACATATGAATGGTTAAAAAAATAAAATTGACGTATTTTAAGATTTAGTGAAGAAACCATTTATTTATAGCTTTTATTTGCTACGTTCCATATCTTTCACGCGCACTGTATAAAGGAAATAAAAGAGCGTCAGTTTAATTAATGAGAAAATGTTATTAATGATTTGTGCTCAATTTAATAAAATAACGGTTAAAAAAATTTGCTAATTAAAATTGAAAACTTTCAAATAAGTTTTTATTAAAAATGCGCCATATTATTCCTAATTATTATGATTTATGGAAGCTTAAAACGTAATATAAGTTTTACCAATTAATTAAATTTTGTGTTTGATATTATCTTATTGTTATTTAAAATTAGATTTTGTGATTTATTTTCAAACTTGTGGGTGTAAGTTGAAGTGGAAAAAAAAATTTTTTTAAATAAAAAAAATAAAATGCAATTTGCAAAAAATAAAGCTCGACGCTAAAAGGATTTGTTGCGTTGCCTACAATTGTGCGCTGTTAAATTGACTGCAAAAAGCCGTGTTTCAGTTTTTTTCTTATAGTCCTTTTAAAGGATATAATAGTTGAGATACTATAAAAGTGTTACTTAAATTGTCAACTATATTCGTATACGTTTACAACTTCTCTAAAATAGTTCGCTTTTGTAAAAGGCGCATGTAAAAAATTAGATGACACATTTTAAAGGAGCTCAAAGTTTCAAAGATTTTTAGGAAATGTCACGAATTTAAATAGAAATTATACAGGATGGGGAAGAAGTAACGCAACAAGGCTATAACTTTTTTGTTATTGATTTTTCAAAAAAACGTGTTAAATAAAAGTTACTAGGCTAAAAGTGCTTCACTTGTTCGCGACCTTTAACACCTTCTGCACCATTCAACAAAACCTAAGATGGTGGCCAACTAATCACGTAGCGTTGGATTTTCTGAAAAGATTTTAGAGTAACATAAAGCAAATCTTGACTGTTAAAATGGGCAAGGATTTGGGCACGTGGCTTACACAACATTTCTATCTACCTACGCCACTGTATTAGAAATTTTGTTTTAAACATCAACCCAAAACTGACGAAACTCTTTTGATTATAATTATTGGTATCCATCAGTAGCAGAACCCCTTTCGAGAGAGTCGCCCCTAGGCGTTACAGGTAGTCTGTTACTGTCGGTAGCTTTTATAAAATAATTTTTTTTTAATTGAAATTTGTTCATATGGAAGAAATTAACAACCGAAGCAGTTTAATAAGCTTTCTATATTTTTTTGTTATTTTTAAATTAAAATTTTTTATCTCATCATAACGCATCCTCTTGTGTATACAAATAAACAAGTGAAAAGCGGAGAAAATTAGCAACGTGAGCTTTATTTAATCGAAAGTGCACTCGAACCTTAAAATTGAATACGCCAGAGTGTAACTGTAATCGGAAGCGGTAATAGATAATTGAAAGCTTAATACTGGTCAAATTACCTTCAGTTTATTATGTACATTTGATGTTGTACACATTAGTTTTTCTACGACCTACATTAAAATAAATTAAATTATAGCCTATGTTTACGCTTTTATTGCAAAACATTTTTTTTCTTACAAATACAAAGAAGGAAAATGTTATAAAACAGCAGTAGGGAAAAATTCCATTTTATATTGCTGAATTCCTGAAGCTACCGAATCTTTCATCGTATATTAGTCGGAGCGTCACAGCTTACGTCGCTCTACGGCGACTTTGTTGTGAATGCGACTATAACAAAACTCAAAAGGTATGGAGGTTGGAAAAATAATTTTGTAGCTGAAGCACAGAATATTCAATACAAAACAAAAGAGTAGCTACAAAAATTTTAGAAAATCAAGAGAGTGTAGATTGCTTTTTTTGCACTTTTGTTTTAAAAATGATACTTTCGCAGCAAGTACCTACTATCAAACTCGAGAGTTTGAAAATGGTTTAATTTAGAAAAAAATTCCAAGGCAAATTTTTTAAGAGGCCAAAAGATCTATCAAACGATACCAAACTCGATATTTTATCACATCGAAGCTAGGCGTCGCGACGTTCAACTGTTCCTTTTATTAAAGGGACCAACTGTTTTTTTTGTAGAAGATTGCTCCAGTTACTCAATTAAGAAAAGTACAAGATAGAAAATTCTCGTTTGGTATCTAAAATGAGACAAGTCTACTGAGTAATTTTTTGTAAAAAAACAATAAATCCCCATAAGAAAATGAAAAGCTGTACATTGCGACGCCTAGCGTTGACGTGATAAAATGTCGAATTTAGTATCGTTTCATAGCTCTTTTGACTTTCTAAAAAAATGTCCCGAAAATTTTCTTTATAAAGAAAACCATTTTCAAAATATGTTTAGTCGAAAAACTAAATTGCCAATTTTAAGTTTTTTTGCGATATCTCGGTAACCATTTCAAATTTTGAAACTTTCTAAACGGATTCTTAAAGCTTATAAAATAATGCAACTTTTTGTTATTTTAACCAATTGCGTAACTCTTACCGTTTCCGAGATCCCATGTTAGTAACACGTTAAAAAAAATTACCCTGTATAGTACAGCATTATTAATACTTGATGAGGTCGTAAATGAAACATAAGACAGAAGAGAGATCAGAGCTGATTCGAAGTGTTCAAGTATTCAAAATCCGATCTTTCGTCGGAAAATGTTATTAGTAAGGACAAATTTTCTCATCTAAACTGATGAGAAAGTTCTTCCATTAGAGCGAATGCACACGTGAACACAAATGCAATGACGCTCTGAAATAAACAGACACTATTAAATTAAATGCTCGAATAATCATATTTATGCCATTTGGGTACACTAACGATTTTGATGTTGAATAATTGCAACCACTTGGAAATGTTTTTAATGGAAAACTTGTGTAAGTGACGCCAATTGTGTTCGATATCGTTAAATAAAATAAAGCTCAAAAATGTTTTGGAATTAAGTTCGTCAATTTTTATTAGCAGCTTACGAAAATTGGCGAGATTTGCTTGGTCATTGATCGAAATACAACTTCTCCCTTTTAATCAATGGCCAATTTACGCGCTAATTGAAGGTCAATTTGGGTTAAAACTAGAGCTTTAGATACCTATAAAAGTTTGTGACATTTTAGACATCTTTCTTTTTATTTTCGTTTACCGATTATTATAATTTTTGTTTGTTTAATAAATATTTTAAAAGTAAATTCAACTTTTTATTTCTCGGCAGCAGTGGCGTAACTACAAATTATAGACCCTCTACCATTTTATTTATGGACTTCCTTATTGAAAAACAAGGAAATTGTTTTAGTGTGGTCCAGGCACTTAACTACGGGAAGGCTAGGGTGGTCCCAGGCCCACCTAAAGTTTTGCTGGCCCACCCTGATAAAATGACAAATATAAGCGAAAATTCAGATATTTACAGTGTAATCTGAATTCGACACAAAAAAATTCATCTTTTAAAAGTTTTATGGGCTACATATTATGTATTTGGCCCAGCCAAAAAAATTTGTGGCCACCAAGTGCCCACCTGATTTTAGGAAGCTAGTTATGTGCCTTGTGTGGTCCAAATTGTTTTAGATTTAGGGCCTAGATCCGTGGGACTCACCGCATTGTAGAGGTTATAGCGGTGGTGTAGTTATGCCACTGCCTGGCGGGGAATCCCATGAAAAATAGCTAGTTCAAATTAGGTAAGAAATCGAAGCTTTAGGTCTTTTTAGTCGACATTTATTTTTACCTTTTTACCAGTAGGTTTCAATTCTGTTATCGAGTCAGCAGAAAGTGTTTTTTTTAAACCGTTTATGAGCGATGTATGGGTAGACCAGCAGACAGACAAACTTGCAGATAAATAGACGGACAGACAGATTGATAAATAGGCAGATAAATAGTGTCGTTTTAGAAATCACAATAATCTACTCCCAACTGTGTTAAGCTAAGAAGCCAAAAAGTTATTTTTTTGTAAAAAGAAACTGTGAAAACTGACACTAATAAATCAAGAACACAATAAACTATTTTCTCAAATGTCGCACGAGTAAGACATGTCACTATAGTAACTTGTGAGTTACTACACAGTTCTGTTTGGTAATTTCTAAGTTAACATGACTAACAACAAAACACAAATCTATCAGTAAAATAATCCAAGTATTCCACATCCCTCTTCTCTCATTGCAAATTATATTGCAATTTAGTAACATATGTGTGACGTCTCTTTTGAAGGGATAAGCTAAACTAAGGGGTGTTTAAGCTGGTTCGACTATGTAAAGTAAAGCGCACACGAGTTTACATTTTATGCACCTCTCAATATCTAAATACATGTTTGAAAAAATTGAAGCTTAAACATACGGTTTTAACGTACGCAGAAATCAAGAAGGCGCTTGTTAATATTTGACAGCTGTCAAAACATGCTAACATCAGGCGTAGTAATGTAGTACCTATACATAATCAATAATAATTATTATTTCGTGTTTCAGTATTATTAAAGCAACTTTTTAGAAATCGCTAAAAAATTTGCTTAATTTAACCACTATCGTATAGTTAATAGTGTGAGGTTATGTAAATCGATAAGTTACTACACGCTTTCTTTAAAAACTTTGATAATGAACTTCCTTTTTAACTAGATAGTTTTTTAAGCATCTTTGTATAATAAAATATTTAAATTTCAAAAAATAATCTCGAATGTATGTTAATTAAAATGCGTTTAAAATAATAGAGGACCTCAAAAGGTTACCATGCGCATTACAATCAATAATTCATATAAAAAAGTTGTAAAAATGATTTGTGCATTTTCTTAACTTTTGGCAGAAATTTTATTATTTACTTCCTGTCTAACAATATCCAATATAATTTAATAAATTGCTATTGATTAGTCAAAATTAGAAATCAGTATATTGTCAAAGCACACAGAATAATTAAATTAGGGATGCTGTGCTTTAAAATCTTCGAGTAGAATTACTCTTTGATTGATTTTGTACATAACGTCTTAAAACATTTCTAAATCAATGTCTATTTCAATTTAAGCATTTACTAAGCAGTGGCGGGTGTAAAATATTTTTAAAAGATGCGTTTAAATTTGTTCACGTTGGAGGGCTTTTTTGAGTCGCTGATTATGAATTTCAAGACCCAACACGATCTAATTTGAAGTTTTCGGTTATTGGTTCACTCTTCAGTGCTTCGATCATAAATAAACCCACTTGTTGCTTTTGTAATTGAATAATTACCCTTTGAGGGCCGAAAGTTTAAATCTTAAGAAGTGTTGATTTTTGTAAAGTTTCAAACTCGTAAAGTTCTGTAGAAAGTCATCTATAAAGTAGATAGAGCTTTTCTAAAAAAATTTGAATACGGAACTTCTCAGCCTACGTTTAAGACGATCTATATCGCTCGGTTGCATAAAAGCGAATTATATTTCAATCTTAGAATTACATTTATAATCCAACGTTACACAATAAATTAATAAATTGTTAAACGTACTTTTCAAATGTATTTATTACATTAAATTCAAATTACTACATTCAATACTAACACAGGTTAATCAAATAATACGCCTCAATCTCAAACTCCGTACCATAGGCAAGTGGATACTTGCAACTCGCCCTGGCTTATCTTATGCGCGTATTAGCAGCGCCGTTGAAATGGGAAAATGTCTGTAACAAAATAAACAAATAAAAATGTCAAAGTTTGACAAGTTGTATTCAAAACTCAACACAAAAATAACTTAACCTCAAATTTAAATTTTTATTTACAAACGTCAAACTTTGACATTACAATCATGAGCAAAACTCATGGCTATCACTATTTTAAGCTATTTTTGACATTCTCATATCCAATTATTGCCTTTACCTAGCCGTTACAGAGTAAGCAAAATTAATTTTGTTTATTGATTTAGATGCAAAATTTTATGCTCTAAAACTTTTATTTGAAGCTTTTTTGCCTAAAATAATCAGGGAAGCAGAAAATTAAGAAAGCTTCATTCTACATGTTAAATCTCTTAAATAGCTGGCAGCACTATGGTCACCATGTAGTGTATAGCTGCGGAAGAATATACATTGGTTTTATGACTTTTTACCACTCCAATGGTTTTTCAATCTTCGAATAAACACATTTTTTTCTAACTTTATTTTTCCCCTTTCGTTGTGTATACCTATTGTAAACACAACACAAAAACTATGTCGAAACTAATATTTCGGTTGAAAAAACACAAGGAGTCGAATTTTCTTGTAATAATTTAGCTATAAGCGTTATATTTTCGTGTATAGATTGAGGGTAATTTCTTTATTTCGTGATAGGTTTTACTACTAAACTATAAATAACCATTTTTCCCTAAAAGTTAAAAATTCGATTTTTTACGCGTATTTTCTCAAAAAATAAAAACATTTAATATAAACTATTTGAATTAAATCAATTTGCTTAATTAATAAATAATTAAACCTTTGGTCACGTAATTACGAACTGTGTTCGAATTGTTAAAGCTCTTAAATCCTTAAGTAGTTTTAAACAGTTTGCATACAAATTAAATTAATTGGAAGTCATTAATTTACTAAACTGGTGTTTTTAAAAATAATAATAATAATAATCATAAAGCCGTATTTAATTCCGAAATAGTTTAAAACTATACACTTACGAACGCATTGTTAAAGCTGTTGAGTGGCCACTTAAAAGGTTATTAACTTAAAACTTTTAGCATGCCTCATATCCCTTTTCACCCTATCTAGTCACCTCTTCGATCGTTCTATCTGTCCTTTTGCAAATTTCAATCAATTGATTTGCTTATAACCAATTGCATAAAAGAGAATTATGTTTTAATCCGAGAATTAGATTTATAATCCTTAGATATGACAATGTTACATAATAAATAAATAAATAAAAATGTCAAAGTTTGACGCTTGTTTTCAGAATTAAACACAAAAAGAACTTAACCTCAGATTTTAATATTTACGTACAAACGTCAAACTTTGACATTAGATTGTCTAACGATGCCACATCGAAGAATTATAAATCTACTTCTCGGATTAAAATATAATTCTCTTTCATGCAATCGGGCATTAGTGTTTCATTTTACTTTATTTTCATTAAACTAACATTTAATTACCATTTAATTAACTTAACATTTAAAAACTAACATTTAACCAGCTGAACTATTTAAATAACTCACAATTTGCTCTTGCACTTACACCTGAATTTTTTCCTTTTAAGTGGTCACCCGGCAGCATTTACAAAACAAAAAGTTAAAAAGCCATTTTAAAATGTGACGGTATGATGTACCTTCATCTCCAAACATTTAAAGCTATTAAAAAATGATTACCAAACTTTTAAGCCAACCATTTTAGAGCTAATGGAAGTTGAATATAAAAGGAAAACGAAATTTGCTCTTTTAATTGAATTGTAACTTCTATTTAAAAAAAAAAGTTTAATGTTTCTTGTTTTATGTTCATACATTAATTAATATTTACATTTTTAAATTTAAAAATAAATTAAGCTTTTAGCGTTAGCTTGTTACTGAAAATACGTTTATAAAAATGATGCATTATTATAAAGGGTTGAAAATTTTAGATTTCATAGCCACAAAAGCACCAATATCTCAAGAATGGTTCTTCTTATGGCTATGAAATCAAACATCATTTAGTTTCTAAATTTTCAGAAAGAATGTACTTAATTGAGAAATTACATTTGAAAAAATTTAGAAAATTCACATTTCGTTAAAAAGGCTAGAGAACCAGGATCTTAATAAAAGTTAAATCATGCAAAATTGCAAGGATGACCTTAATGATAATTAAATCAGGCAAGATAACCAAGATAGTAATAAGACTCCTTTGTCCTTAGAATCGGAGGTCATTTAACCACGACCATCAATAATAGTTAAGTTAGGCAAGAATACCAGAGGCTTAATAAAGGCTAAATAACCCAAAAATACAAAGATCTTAATAAGAGTAAAATCAGGCAAAAATATCACGGCCTTAACAATGATTACATCAGGCAAAAATACCAAGACCTTATTAAGGGACAAATCAGGCGAGAATACCAGGGTCTTAATAATGATTATATTGAGCAAAAATACTGGTACCTAAACAATAAGTGTTAAAACAGGCAAAAATTGCAGGACCTTAATAAGAATTAAATCGGGTGAGAAAACCAGGGCTTTTATAAAAGGGTCAAATCAGGCTAGAAAAACAAGACCGTAATAATGATTGAATCAAACTAGAAATATCAGTGCCTAATTAAAGATCAAATCAGGTAAGAATATCAGAACCTTAATAAAGTTAAATCAGGCAAAAATACCAAGGTTTTAATAATAGAGGTTAAATCAGGCAAGAAAACCAGGGCATAAATAATGATTAAATCAAACAAAAATATCAGGGGCTTAATGAGGGTTAAATCAGGCAAGAAAACCTGGACATTATTAATGATTATATCCAGTTAAAATACCAAGACCTAAATAGGGGTCCAATCAGACAAGAATATCAGGGCATTAATAATGGTTAAATCAAGCAAAAATGCCAAGGCCTTAATAATAAGGGTAAAATCAGGCAAGAAAACCAGGGCATTAATAATGGTTAAATCAGGTAAAATGCCAAGGCCTTAATAACAAGGGTAAAATCAGGCAAGAAAACCAGGGCATAAATAACGGTTAAATCAGGAAAAATATCAGGGGCTTAATAATGATTATATCCAGCTAAGATACCAGGACCTAAATAAAGGTCAAATCAGACAAGAATACCAGGGCATTTAATAATGGTTAAATCAGGCAAAATATCAGGGGCTTAATGAGGGTTATATCAGGCAAGAAAACTAGAGCATTAATAATGGTTAAATCAGGCGAAAATCCCAAGGCCTTAATAATAAGGGTTAAACCGGGTAAGAAAACCAGGGCCAAAAGACCAGAACCTACATAAGGGTCAAATCAGACAAGAATACTAGGGCTTTATTAATGGTCGAATCAGGCGAAAATCCCAAGGCCTTAATAATAAGGGTTAAACCGGGCAAGAAAACCAGGGCCAAAAGACCAGAACCTAAATAAGGGTCAAATCAGACAAGAATACTAGGGCTTTATTAATGGTCGAATCAGGCAAAAATGCCAAGACCTTAATAATTAGGGTTAAATCTGGCAAGAAAACCAGGGCCAGAATAATGATTATATCCAACAAAAATACCAGGACCCTAATTAAGGGTAAAATCAGACAACAATATCTGGTTCTTAATAATGTTTCAGTCAGGTAAAAGTACAAGGGCCTTAATAAGGGTTTATTCGTTAAATCAGACTAGAAAACCAGACACTTAATAAGAATAATGCTGCCTGTTAATGGCATTACGTGTTGGCTGCACAAAAATATATAAAATCAGACAAGAATACCAGGCCCTTAATAATATTTAAATCCGGCAAAAATACAATGGCCTAAGTAAGTGTTAAATCAGGCAAGAATACAAAGACCTTAATAATCGTTAAATTAGGCAAAAATACCAAGGCCTTAATCATAATCATAATCGTTAAATCAGGAACGAACCTTAATAAGGCCTTCAATCGGTCAAGAAAACCAGGGTCTTTTAGTAAGAGTCACATCGGGAAAAATTAGCGGGGCCTAAAATTTTAAAATTAGAACAAAATATGATTGCAAAAGCAACACTCGCTTATTTTTGCTTTACTCTCTAAGGGATTAACTTCATTTTTAATCCCCGAAGGATTAAAAGTGACACTTTAGTCTTTCAAAATGAAGAGTAGAGTAACACTTTGACTCAAGGGAGTGCAAAGTCTTATTAAATTTGAGCACGGGTTAAAGGTCATTGTGTTATTTATTAAAGCTCAGTTCTAATTTTGTATTAGGTGTATTACCTATTGTAAAGCTCCACCAACCAATTTTGCGTTACGGAAAATATGTCAACTAAAATAATTTTATTTAAAATATTTTTTGCGGGAAAAAATTCGTCCAATCTTAATAAAGAATTTAGGGTAGGTACAGGCATAGTTAAAAGTTGCGTGTATCTAACTACTTTAGGTTATGATAAATCCTTTCAAAATGACAGTGAGTTGTACTTTTCAAATTCACTGTCTTAATTTTAATCAATTTTACTGACAGTTACTTGTCAAATACTTTGAACTCGTAGTGTACTTCAAAATCTATCACAGCGCTGGCCACGCCCCCTCAGCTAGCTAATAAAGCTGGTGGGACTGTATAGTGTAGGCATTATTGAAAAATAAACAATTCCTTCCTGTATTTTCCGTTTTATTTTATTTTTTTGATTTGGATTGGTGTTTTATATCTTCTTTGCGTATATCACAATCAGAAAACAAATTCAAAAACACATAAACTTCTGGTTTATACACACAAAAATTTTCTATGATTTGTTCAAGAGTATAAAAATAAAGCAACACGATTTTGCATACGTAAAACTTTTAAGGCGGTCTATCACGTGTTTCTCACGTGAGAAACCACCTTTAAGACTACTAAATCTAATTCAAGATCATTTATTGTTTACTCTTTCGAGAAATCTCATCTAAGTTCGTGTATTGCATGTAATACATACAGACACGTAATTTAAAAAGAAAAATATATTGAAAATAAATTATGTAGGACTAAAAAATTATAAAAGTTGATTTAATTAAAATTTACAAAAAAACGTACTGCGATCATTTTCAATCTCTTTTTCAAGCTTTCTTGGGTTACTTCAAATGCTTAATTAATTGGAGTTCGGAATCACTTTGAAATAAATTAAGTGATTTGGTTTAAGCAAAAAGTCTCAAAAACTCGTAGTTAATTTAAGTTGTCGACAAAATACAAAAGTTTTTGATTTTTCCTTTTTTCTCGAATAATAATGATTTATTTGTTCAAAAAACTGAAACAGTAATAATTATTAATAACAATTAGTCGAGTCAAAGAACACTAAAAAAAGGGGTGTAGAGTACATGGAAGAGGGTGGAATTTTTTTCTTCAGAAATGGGTTAGGAGTAGTTAAGAGGTAAAAATACTATAAAAGTCTCCGGTCCTAGCTATATGGCTAAAAGGAAAGGAGGAGGTGGGTCATCTGTATCTGGGGTATCTGGGTCATTCTTTTACAAACCGCACACCAATTTAAACTTTTTATTTTAGAATCGTCCAAAAAATTTTTTTCAGACTATATTCTTAAAATTACTTCACCCGTATTTCAGGATTTTGCTGAAAAAAATTTTTTTTCAAAAATATTCACATATGAATTTTCGAGAATTTACTGGATTTTCTCCAATCTTTTCATACTTGAAATTCATGATCTCCAGTTGTACTGATCGGATCAATGTCGTTTATTTTTATTTTAGACTTTATTACGTTAGCTTTCGAAGTATATTAAAAAAAGTTTTTTTTTATTGTAAACAAATGAAAAATAATAACAATTTAATTGTTTAAATAGTTTTAACATGCTCGCCCCCCAACTTGAATTAATGAGAAAAATATCATTTTGTTCCTTATTCTCTTATCTATAAAACTCGCTTTACAAAAATATTGAGTCTCTATTAGATCGGAAGTTATTAAATATTTTGCAACGCAAGGACTTGTAATCGAGCAATTGTTGCATCTGAGATCTCTGACGCTCCCGCATGTGGAGCGCGCTGGGTAATCTGCGCTCGGAAATATATAATAACTTCCCATCTAATAGAGATCCCACTTTTTTGTAAAATGAGTTTTATAGATAAGAGAATAAGGAACAAACTGATAATTTTTCCAATTAATTCAAGTTGGGGCCGAGCATGTTAAAACTATTTAAACAATTAAATTGTTGTAAATTGTTTTCAATACACTTCCGAAGCTAACGTAATAAAGTGTAAAATAAAAAAAAATGACATTGATCCGATCAGTACAACTGGAGATAATAAATTTTAAGTATGAGAAGATTGGAGAAAATCCAACAAATTTTCGAAAATTTTTATGTGAATATTTTCGTAAAAAAAATTTTTTCAGCAAAATCCTGAAATACGGGTCAATTAAATTTGTTGAAAGATGCAGAAAATTTTTTTTAACCCATTTGAAGAAGTAAAATTTTTTTTCCCTGAAATCCGTGCGGTTTGTAAAAGAATGGCCCATCTCGAAAACGGTGGGTCTTAAGGGAAAAATTACTCTTAGCAAAATGAAAGCTTCTTAAATTTTCTACAAAAGTGTGTTATTCGTTTTTTTCTATTCATTATAGTTTTTGAGATATACGCCAGCAAAACTCCGTACCAGTGGAAGATAAAATAGTAAAAAAAATTTAAAACTACAACTTCTTTTCGGATATTTCGAAAACTATAAGGAATAGAGAAAAAGTGAATAGAAACAGTTGTAGAAAATTTGATAAGCTATTATTTTGCTAAGAATATTTTTTCCCTGGGACCTACCGTTTTCAAGATATAAGCGAAAACCACAAAAATGGGACTGTATTTTTGAGCTCACGTAAATTTATTGTGTTCATGTTTTCGTTACGCTTTTTATGGTATCACTTATGTAAACTTTAATGAGTACCGTATAAAAATGTTTTCATTTGGACTTTTAGCAACTTTTTTGTTCTACTCATAAAAGAACACAGAAGACTTCTAAAAGATTACCGCTTGAGGCCACAAAACCACCATTTACTTACGGATAATTCCAACTCGTCTTGAAAAATATTATGTTATAATATAGGAAAATAATAGGAGATAAAAGGAAGAAATGCAAGCATTCATGCATTGAATAATACGAAAAACGTAAATAAAACGAAAAACAACATTTCTTTAACGATATCTAACTTTGTAATTTATTCAAAAGTTAATCCATTATTTGAATTAAACCACGAACCAATAAAATAATAGCAAATAAGATATTTCAACATCAAAGAGTTTGCTGCTGTTTGCGGAAAATTTATCTCGTTGCAGACAGACCACTGAAACATAAAATAATTTTAATTAGAGCCACTAGTGTAATTCAGCGCCGCTTTCAAACTAAATTTGTATATAAATTTACACGAAAAAAGCAATAATTTTGAGAATATTACAATAGTTTGATGTCGACGTATTTAAAGTTACATAATTTTAATTAAAATTTAGTTAAACATAAACTTATGTTAACGTACATATAAAGCCTTTCAAAAGCTTTAAGATTTACAATGTACAAAGAAAACCAAGTTACAATGTTGTTAATTACTTAATAATACCTTCATAAAGTTATAATTTAACTTTTGCTTTAATTAAACTTTTATGTCATTTAATAATGTTACAGAAGAAAAAATTATGAAAAATGCATAATTTATGCTTAAAGTGTGCTCAAAATTGTAATTCCTCGAAGTTAGATAAATTTCTGTCAAATAAGGTTGATGCATGTCAATTATTGTGGGTGTTGTAAACCGGATTTTCAAAATTCGACCAATAGAAAAATTCTATTCGAATATCGCGCGCTTTTTTTTAGGAGTGGCTGAGGGAGTGGCTTAGCTGCATCTATTCGGTAGATAGGGACTAGATATATTTTTATAAATCAAAAAATGGATCAGTGATTTAATTATTGTAATTTATGACATTTGTCACAAAGTTAATTCAGAAAGACGTTTGATACTTACGTACGTTGATCCATTTTTTGGATAAATTGCGCGACTCTGCGAGCTCTTAAAATGTTATTTCATTACGAGTTTTCAACAAATAACTCTGAATCTATTTGGTAGTAAAAATATTTAAAATTAATTTCCTCTAGTAGTGGTTTGTTGCAAATAAAGTAATTTACACCACACTAAAGTATTATTTTTTTGGTACAAAATCCCCTTTGTGCTTTAGTGGAGCTTTAATCTAAACGAATTTGACATCGTATAACTATAGCGTCACACACAAAGAACCCGCAAGAGTCTTTTGCATTAAACAAACAAAACATTTTAATAATTTGCAACTAAATAAAGCACATAGCTAGAAGCAAAGAGTAAATATACTTCGTTTAAAGTTGAGAATATTTATCAATTGAAAATTAGAGACTTGAAAGCTCTTTACATAGTTGAGTTCTCATTATTTATTTTCCATGTGAATCGTAGACAATTATTTGTTTGTTAAAATTTAATTATAACAATCTTTAACAGAAATAAGCGAGTTGTGTAATCATACGAGTGTAAAATTTTCACCATTTCACGTGTTACACACAATACTTTTCTGACGACCACAAATTTCTCGAAGACTCAACTGACATTTAAAAAATCTGCAAGTGTTCCCAGAAAACTTGCATATTAGCCATTTTCATTTATTACCGAATTAGTCACGCGCCCTGTATAAATTTTTTAGTTGAAATTTCCTTTATGAGTTAGTTAAATTTAAATAATTTTCTTTATAAAAGAAGAAAAATAGTAAAACCGTTTAAGAAAAATGTTCAAGTCTTTTAGAATTGCTGCGTGTAATTGAAAAATCTTTCAATTTCTTTATTGTTCAAGGTTGGGGTAATTGAATCGAAAATTGAACTGTAAATATCAAATGAAAATCTTGAGAGAGGTCTTTACTTAAATATTCAATGTGCAATCAAAGATAAATTTGAAATTGAAGAAAATTGTAATTTATTTCAATTTAACATGTAGTGGACAAACGGATAGACAGAGACGCGACTTCAGTCCAATTAATAAGTAAATAAATAAAATACAACAAAACCGATTTTTTCCGTGACCCATCAAGAGATAAGCTATACGTATAGCGGTGGCCTAAAGGTATAAAGTTAAATATACGGCAAATCTAATGGTTGAACTTGTCCACAAACATTTTAACATAAAAACCAATTAATTACATTTTTTCTGATGTCCTTTTGCCGAATGCGTTCATCTCCAAGCCAAAATGTAATCATCGTTTCGTCACCCACTCACTTTTGATTTAAAACAAATCGAAAGAAAAATGCGTACTCGGGAATTTAAACTCGATTCCGAAAAAACCGTTTAGTTATGTAGCGGCTGAAATTTAATATATTATTAAACAGAAACATAGCTATATTTTCTTCTCATCCTCTGGAGATGACCTGAAAATAAAAAATTGATTTTAAATTATTTTTACGTCTTAACTGATGTGATGACTGAGGAGCGAGTTAATGCTATGTTGAAGCTCTTCGGATGTCTTCAAAAAGGTGAATGAGATGGAAACTTAAAATTGAGAAACGGCGACAGCCGTAGAAGAATCACCTGTTGCTGGAGTTTTAGAAGTTTTAGACATATTTTAGAAGTTCTTCTAGAGTCTCCTCGGCCAACGATGGAATCTGAAAAAATAAATTTGATTTCGTTATTATTTTTCCTTCTTTATTTCTTCTCTTAATTTACAGAAGGGCGCTTTGTAAAAGTTTAAAATAAAAAAAACAATTAGAGAACGTCAAACAACAGAGCAACTATTTACAAAAAAAGTGCCGAAGAGCGACTGCAAAAAGTGCTGAGGTGTCAGCCATCTACTAAGCCATCGATATCTGGATTATACTATTGAGTTGAAGACATTAATTGAGGAACAAATATTACAATCTGAAGAGCAAAATGGATTTAGATTGAATCGTTCATGTATTAGAGAGTTTGCTTTGCGAATCCCAGAGTCAGACTATTGTCACTTGGTCTCTGTGCTGTCCCAACCCCATGTAAAGATCAACAATTTTCTGGATATTATACAAAAAAATATAAATTTACATTTTTGTTTTTATACAAGGTTAAGTTCGGTTAGATTAGATTAGGTTAGGTTAGGTGCTTCGAACATTCTTATTATTATGCTAGAAACTCTGATGTGGCCATAACAGGACTTTTTCGTGCGTAATAAAACCATTTGTAAGCGTAAGCCTTTAAAATAATAATGTTGATCCTATTTCCAGTTAAACAGGAAATAAATTACAGTAGAACCTCGATAGTCCGGATTACTAAAACAAAAACAAGCTGATTTTTGAAACATCCGGATTACTGATGCATGGTAATATATATTCCGAATTATCATAAAAGGCTTTATTACAAATCAAACAACTTCATTCATACGCAGACAGTACTACTTTGTTTAAACTATCGATTATTTTAGCGTTTTCATTAATCGGCTAAATTCTGCTGTGACTGCTCATTTATAAACAAGAAACAGGATAAGCACAGACATGTTAATATGGCTTATCAAAGTATGCAAAAATTTGGATATAATATACAAAATGGAAGAAATTGTTCGATCCGGATTAGGAACAATTCTTACCTCACCACCTCAGCTTACCACCTGAGAACCATCTCAGATTATCGAGGTTCTACTGTATAAAGTTTTTTAGTATCATCACATCATCAGATACCTCATTATACGAGCTTTTAAAGTATTTAAAAATATACAGGGTGCTAAGATAATTGTTTCCATTTCCGGTTAAACAGGAAGTCAAAATATAAAGTGTTTAATATTATGTAACACATAATTTTACGACCTTTCAAAATATTTAAAAATATACAAGGTGTTCCTAAAAGCTGATAATTTTCCAATTTCTGGTTGAATCGGAAGCGTTTTGTTAACCGAAAATAGTGTAAAATTATAGATATTCATGTTACTAATACATTTATCATTTTATCAACTTTAAAAGTAGTGAAAGTTTGCGTGATTTTTCCCTTATTCGCTCGGTAAAATAAAGTTAGGTTAGATTAGGTTAGACTGAGTGAGGTTAGGTTTAAATGATAAATTTAAACGTACTAGTACATAAAATTTGGCCCAATCGGCAACCGCTGACCTAACCAGTACGACCCTGGTATAAGTGGATCAATGCCCATCCAATTCAAACGAGCATATATCCCTCATGCACTAATAACGTAATCAACTCCATAATAATTGGGAAAGTAAAATATATAAATTAGTTCTTTAGCCAAGATGTATAGTAAAAACTGTTGAAAGAGTCAGCTCAGCGAACTCAACAACTTTCTGCAATTTAAACCGAATTTTATTACGACGGATTTTGCCCCTGAAAGTGAAAGTGTACTCATTATATAAAATGTAAATTGCACATGAACTAAGTCATAATGACCCGGTTCGTTGTCTTAATTTTTGAAATAACACGAATAATCATGCAGAAGATTCAATAAACTGGTCGGGTCATGTCAAACGAAGCCCACTTCCACCTCCCTAGGTAAGGTAAAAACAAAACACCTGTTACTGGGCACAACTATTTCTTCCGAACTTTATGAAAGCTATCTGCATGATGAAAATGCGTTGGGATGGTATGAACGAAGTGTTAGCTCAGACGTAAAATTGGATTCCATCGAAGGGAACGGCCATTCCGTTAAGTTACAGCAATGACTATACAGAGCAAGACTGGCAAAGCCTATGGGCCGAATGTGACCAAAAATCCCCGCTAAAGAAGATGTCGCTATTCAATGCAAGGATTTCTTGAGTTAATAAGATAGCTTGTCGAGGCGGGAGCAACAAAAAAAGGGATAAAACAAGTTTACCCTTCGAGAAATTTTAAGCGATTTTGACCTTAAAAGGCATTCACATTTTTTAATATAGGTTTCGGTAGGTTCTGATTGCTGTGTTAAAATTGCCTATTTATGTCAGAAATATCTCAACTTTGCTCGGTCAGTCTAACCCAACGAATTGACATTTTTGACTGCGGTTTGCGTTAAAAAAATTGGAATTTCAGTTCGTTCCTCAATATCTCCCAAAACTGCCTAAAATGTCATAATTATACCGAACGAATTTTCCACCGATTGAAACTTTTTATAAACCCTTATTGAAGTATTTCAGCAGTTTTAAGAAATATGGACGACGTGAACACTCTTTATATCAAATCTGTCAAATTAATATCCTCTGGAGTTGAAATAATTTTGAGTATATGACATTTAGACGTTTGATATATGGTTAGCTTCCATATGACGTCAACATCAGGGTTTAAGGAATTCAAGTTCTTTAAATAGGGTAGTTTAAAACCCTCGGTATAAATTTATTAATACAGTAGGACACGCTTAATGACCCTTCGTAATTTATCGCCTTTCACATAGACCTATAATTCGGCACGTATTTCGTAGTGTAGTATTAAATCTTAATTAATCTTTTTTAATAATTACTCGCTTTATTATTTAACAATTTTACTTGTTACTTGCTTACTTAGTTATAATATGAAAATTATGTTTAGTTTAATCATAATATTAGTTTACCTGTGGGAAAATTGCATGGTGTTACGTAACTTGGTAGGTAGTTAACTAATTTAATTTGCTGATCGGCCAAGTTTCAATTTGCATAAAAAAAAGTTTTGTTTACCTCGTGTTAAAATGCGTCTCTAATTCTGCCTTCCTTATACCACTATATAAACGAAATTTAAAACTGTGGGGTGAAATTATTTTACCTAATAAAATATTAAACGAATTGTCGTAACTTTCAACAGAATAAAAAGCAAACTCAATTTTTCTTTTCGCATTCATCTAATATGTGAAATGCTCGAAAGATAAACTTTGACGCTTGTAATATTCAATTCTTCCAAGGTAAATTCTTGTTATCTCGTGATTGAAAAGTTACCGTAGTGTAAAAATTAATTTTTAATTTGATACCTTGAAGTGTACAAAAAGCTAAAAAGGTACGGCTATATTTTTTATATGAGCAATCTTTCTCTACCACTAGTAAAAAAAATCGAGTTTAAGGATGGAAATACAAAAAAAGTCGGAAAATTCTCACATGGAAAAAGATAAGATAAGCAGATCCACGAATTAACAGAGTGTACAACGACTAACAAATAAACTGATTGATAGAGATCGATAAGCCAAAAAGAAGCTTATGAAGATTGATAATGATTGATCGATTGATAATGAAGATTAGTATCACACTCAGACATGCATACAGCTTCATACACTTAGTTTGAACGTACATATCGACAGATATGCACTCATCAGAAACTCACAAGAGAAATACTTTAATAGACAAATATGGAGCTGCATAAATCCAGCAAATTATTTTATTACCTAGCTTGTAGCTACACGAAAAAGGGTCTATTGTCGTATTACCTCTCGCTGTGAGGGATAATTGCATTTAGTTCAATGAAAAAAGTATGGTAGGTTGCCTGACATCCTATGACATACTGCATTTTTTTCTAATTTTGAACAAAAGTAAAATTTAATTTTTAATTAAGCGAAAGCCTAATTCAAAAAATTGGTCCAGTAAAAATCTGTAGTTTTTTATTGACTTTATAATGGTTTAAGTTAAAAGATAAAAAAATTAAAATTTAACATCAAAACACACCAAAAATGAATTTGAGCTTTTAATTATTTAATCAAAATCAAGACTTTTAAAAAAATCTGAGACGGATCTGTAGAATTATGTTACCTATTCATAGAGACGTCGACCGATCTTTCAAGTACAGAAATAAAAAAATGACGGGTAAAAAATGTAAGCATAATTTAACATTGCTTGCAAAATTACTACCGAGAACCCTTAAGTTTCAAGATAAACAGGCACATAATATAAAGAGTTACAAAGATGGAAACAAATGGAGAGACAGACAGACGCAGGTTAAAAATAGTTTTCATTAGAAACGATTACTCGGTAAAAGTTTTCAGGAGGTGAAAAGAGCTATCAAACGATACTAAACTCGACTTTTAATCACATAGACGCTAGGCGTCGCCACGTTCAACTTTTCATTCTTGTATGGAGACCATTTGTTTTTTGGTATAAATATTACTCAGTTGGCTTGTCTAAATTCGGATACCAAACGAAAACTTTCGACCTTGTATGTTTCTTAATGTACACAACCTATCTAAGGTATCTTATGTTACGTTATGTTAATATGTCACTTTATGATATTTTTACGATGAAAAAAAAATTAAATTAAATCAAATTATCATTATTTAGTAAATTAATGTAGGTATACTTAATTTTATTTTATTTTTTAACGAACGTGAAACTTTAAAAATTAAGTTTAAGTCGTTATTTTTATCGTAAAAAATAACATAATTAACATAACGTAACATAACAAATCTAGAAAAGTTGTGTAAACGTAAACTAAGAAATGTACAAGTTAGAAATTTCTCGTTTTGTATCCGAATTTAGACAAGCCAACTGATTAATTTCCTGCAAAAAAAAACAATACGTCCCCATAAAAAAATTAAAATTTGAACGTCGCGACGCCTTGTGTCGATGTGATGAAATATCGAGTGTAGTTTCGTTTCATAGCTCTTTTGACCTTCTAAAAAAATCTTCCGACAGTTTTTGTTTTTACAGTTTTTTTGGGTTTTATTTCGCCCTGATAGGTAGACGTACATTTGGCTTTTTACCATTTGACTTTAGGCGTTATTTTTCATCGTAAAATATAACAAACTAACATATTAACATAATGTAACATAACATATACACCAAAAATGATAAGAAAAGTACAAGATAGAAAGTTCTCGGTATTCCAGTTTAGACAATCCAACTGAGGAATTTTCTGCAAAAAAACAATAGAGCCCAATAAGAAATAAAAAGTTAAACGTCGCGACGCTTAGCGTCGAAGTGATGAAATATCGAGTTTAGTATCGTTTAATAGCTCTTTTAACCATCTAAAAGTTTTTTTTTAAATTAACCTTTTTCATACTACAGCCAAAAAACTGAACTGCCAATTTTCTCAAGATCTGCCAAGATCTCAATGTTAGCAAAGATGATATAATACATAGTTAGTAACACAACACTTAAAAAGATCACCCTGTACATATCATGACAGCAGTATCGTTGTATTTATGCATCGTCAGAACGGGTCTTTAATGTCAAGACAGCAGTGTCGGGTCGAGACTTTAATTTCATGGCAGCAGTGTCAAAATTTGTAGTGCTGGCCACACTACATGTTTTACAAAACAGTCGGAATCAAAATGCCCAGGGGCGGATCTAGGTTTTTCAGGGACTAGGGCTATTGAAGTCCAATGGGACCCCATGTTTTGTTAGATTAAGAATCTTTAAATTGAGGTTTAAAATTCATTATTGCTATGTAATAGATTATTCAATTTTTGTGGACCCTTTGAGATTGGGGGGCTCAAGGCTTAAGCCCTATTAGTCCATATGTGGATCTGCCCCTCGAAATGCCAGTAATTTGCATTTGAAGTTGTAGAAACGCCCCCTCCCCCCAAATAACAATGAAAGCACTTGATTTTTGATCGCTTGTCATTTGAAACAACAATAAAATACTCCATTTTAAAAGCATATTTTGTATTATTTGAAAATACGTATGTATATTAGATCAAATTTTTTCGTGAATTGAACTTCCTCAATTGATTTTATTAGATTTAGATTCAATCCCTATTGGATTTTGATCAAATCCGTTTTGAAATTTAAAATTCCATCCCTAACAAGTTGTACCCGAAGAAGAGAAAAAAACAAACAATAAATACAAAACGAAACAAAAATTGGTTATTACTTGTAAATTATTTTAGATTTTAACGTAGTTTTTTGTGTTGAACAAATTGGTAAAAATAAAGTTAAATTGAAAAAACTTAAGCTGCTTTCTGGCATGGCAACTAACCTTCATTAGAGAAGCTACCTTGATGAAGTTATAATCCTGAAGGAATCTTGTTATTACTTATTATGTTTTAATAGGAAAAAATTGCGAAAGTAACAATCTTAAAATTAATTCAAGTTGTTTTATTGTTTAATAAAGTACAGAGCCATTCAAATAAAATTTTATCAAGCAAGCGCTTTCAGTAGAATTTTCATCAGTATCTTTGGCTAATTGAAAATTTCATCAATTTGCTTTTCAACTTTTTAAGTTCTCAAAACGAATTTGTGTACGAATATTATGAGTTAAATTAACCATTTTGTGGTATCATTATGTTTGTGGGTTTCCGCAATAATCTTTTTGTGCTTTGTGGACATTCTTTGAGCTTCTTCGCTCCCTAGAATAGGCTTTAGGCAGTTACTAAGTTGTTTACGGGGAGTAAATATTTTGTTTTGTCAAAAATTTCTTTGTTTATTTCAAGTGTTTATTATTTAAAGATTTAATTTGTTTGTTTTCATAAGTTGATTAGCTTTTGTTTTTGAACAAAACAAAATGGTTGTATATGTTTGGGAGTTTTCTGTTTTCGTTTCAAATATAGTACAGTCCAACAACAGGATATTTTGCTCTATAGGGGAAATAACTAGAGGAAAGATTTATTTTTCAGGAATGAATTCTTAGATCATAGTCTCACGAAATCGGCGCAGCATTGGGATATCGGAAACTATAAGAGATACAAAGTGGGTTAAATGGGGAAAAAACTTTTATATTGTGTGCCCATTTTGAAAGTGTAATTAGGTTTTTCAAAATTATCATAGCCAACTAGATATGAGGTAAGAACTGAAAAAGTGCGTATTTTTCTTTTGCTAATAACTTCTAAAGTAATGGAAATATAAAAAAATAGTTCAAATAAAAAAAATAGATATTTCTAAGCTTTAGTCAGTGGCGTAGCAAAAAATATTTTTTAGGGCTTAATTTGAAAGATATGACACAAACTTACCTTTTTTTAAATACAAACAGTATTTTATTTACACTTTAAAAAAATGCTTATTTTTTTCTCTTTTCAACGATATGTAACAATCAATAATACAATTTCTTGTTTTTTTTTCAAAAAAAAATTTTCTTATTTTTTCAGAAATTCTCTTCAATCGACTGTAGTACAGGTACATTTTTTTATTAAAATTACCATTTGTAAAAAAATAATTTATGTCAGTAACCTGTACCAGTCGACTTGAACAGAATTTTTGAAAAAATAAGAAAATTTTTTTTTGAAAAAAAAACAAGAAATTGTATTATTGATTGTTACATATCGTTGAAAAGAGAAAAAAATAAGCATTTTTTTAAAGTTAAAATAAAATACTGTTTGTATTTAAAAAAAGGTAAGTTTGTGTCATATCTTTCAAATTAAGCCCTAAAAAATATTTTTTGCTACGCCACTGACTAAAGCTTAGAAATATCTATTTTTTTTATTTGAACTATTTTTTTATATTTCCATTACTTTAGAAGTTATTAGCAAAAGAAAAATACGCACTTTTTCAGTTTTTACCTCATATCTAGTTGGCTATGATAATTTTGAAAAACCTAATTACACTTTCAAAATGGGCACACAATATAAAAGTTTTTTCCCCATTTAACCGACTTTGTATCTCTTATAGTTTCCGATATCCCAATGCTGCGCCGATTTCGTGAGACAGCCTGTATACCTGGCAACTACTGACTCTCCCTCGCTCCACTGTTTGCGTTGTCTACAATTTGGAATTAGAGCTGTATCTCCGCACGTAGCAATCCGATTTAAATATTTTCTTTTAGTTCGATAGATAATTTGATGCGCAAATTTGTTTATCTGTGTATTTCTTTTTGAAAATGTCTAAAGAATAAAGTTAGGGGCCGATTTATTGAAAATGTCTTTGAACTACTATGGAAAGCTGAATTTTTGGAATCAATTCCTAGGTCATAGATACTTAGAAACTGCTGAGTCCCCCTCGCTCGCCTCTTGCGTTGCCGATAATTTTGATTTAAAAATGACGAATTCGGATTTGTAGTACAAAGACAATTTTGGTAAACTGGCTCCTAACTTTATTCCCTGCACATTTTCGAAAAAATGACAAAGATAGAAAAATTATTACGCATTAAATTATCTATCGAACTAAAAGTTCATTTAATTCGGATTACGTGAGGAGATATAGCATAATCAAGTTTAGTGAAATCCTCCATCTTTAATTTCAAACTACTACTCCGTTGTATGTACCTACTCAGCGGAGTTTTCAAGATGGAAAAAATTTTATCAAAATACGCCCCCGATGGCATTCAAATAAACAATACCTATTTATCAAAAGTATTATTATAATAATTTGTAGGTAGGTAAAACAAAGTTAGTTATTGAAGTATTTGCTTTATAACGTACGTAAATCCCATATTTTACTCTTTCGTATTAATAACCTAACGGGCATCAAATTTCAGTACTAAAATACTAATAGAATTTATTGACCATGTTAATGTTTACATTAGTCCTATTTAATCAACTATGTATTACGAATAGCTTACAATAATTTCCAATATTTTATGTACAGGGTGAACTTTAAATTTAGTTAGCACACAAATTTTAAAAAAAACGTATAACATTTCTTTTTGACATACGGTGTTTCAAAAAAACAGAAACAGTATATGACAAAAAGTACATCCAAAAAAAGTGAAAAAAAAACTCCGCTAAACATCTAGTATGCATCGTTAAGAAGATAGAAGGCGTTTAAGTTTAATTTTTCTAACAGTTTTTTCCTTATAACTCTAAAACTAAATAAAATATCGCTTTGAAATTTAGTACACATCTTAGAAATTATAAGTACTACAAAACGTACATTTTTAAGCTAAAATATTTTGTTCAGAACTGTAGATAATGAGGAGAGAGTAAACTTTTTTTAGAATATGTTCTTAACGACTAGCTTTTTAATATGAAATGTGCTTTTAATAATTGGAGTGATTACTTTTACACAAAAAATGTGTTTTTTACATTTTTGAACATCTTGAACATATTAGAGAAAATTTTAACGTTTGCTATCAGAAATACTATCGTCTTTTTTACTAAAATTAAGAATTACAAAATTTTGCTGAAAAACTATGAATTAATATTTTCATTTTATTTAAATATCTCGAAAACGCTTTGAGATAATTAATTTTTTTATTAAGCAAAAATCATCAGCATCGTAATACATTTTTGCTCATTTAAATGTACCTCTAGTTTCAATAATAAAGTAAAATCACCAATATTAATTGTCGCTTGTTTGAATTTCCCGCCAATTCAATAAATTAGTTAATAGTTGGTAGCACTAGGTAATGTGTCAACTTTAGTTAATAAAAATTCCTATTACCACAGCGCGGTAAATTCAAACAGGGGCAAATATTATTTATTGTTCGTATAACCGTAGGAGGAAATTTGAAAATTCAAAATTTTCCAATTTTCTCAATTGTGAAAAGTTGAAAAAAAATTATTAGTAAAATAAGAAGAGTTTGAGACAATTAAAAGTTACTAATTGTGCATTATTAATTATTTTGCAGGAAGTTATCTTAGAGCTAATCTGGTATGCAGTGGAGGAAATTGGCGCGCTCTAAGATCACATCCGGTCGATCGCGTACGCGCAGTATGCTTTGCTGCGGCCGTAGAAAGGTAGGTTTTCTTTATTATTATCATCATCAGCATCTCTTTTCCATTACATTTATAATAATGTTTCGCATTTTTGACCTAAATTGAAATGAAAACAGGGTTAAATTATGTAATTTCGAATGCAAATCTATTTTCAACAATGTTTTTTTCGCTTATAATTTAAACGTCGATATAATGTTACATTCATAGTTATTTAGTAAGTCGTGCTGTTATTGGCTCAAATATTTACGTTTTACGTACATAATACTCTAATTGCACTAGCGTGAGTACTAGAATTTGTATTTATCACGTGCCGCGCATTCATGCCGGTCATTAGAGTTTTGGGTGTAAATGTAAATTAAAATTTATTTTTACATTATTTACTTTATTATGTAATCAAAATCAAGATAGTTTTGTTATTATAAAGTGTTTTTTTTAACTATTTTTTTGTGGGGTGAATTATTATCGAACGCCGCGCCGCGGTGCCAAATAGGAACGAACTGTGAAAGCGAAGTTTTCTCAACATTTGCCCAGAATCATGTTCAAAGTTTTATAAGGAGTTAAATTTTGATTTTACATAAAAGAAGAGTCGGGCCATTACAACTTTAACTTATCTTATATACTATATGGCAAAGAGCCAGTTGTTTCCATAACTATTTTACGTATAAAATAGATCTAGTACACTTACTGCATATTTGAAACAAAAACTTGCTTTCAAATTAAATTTTTATGAATTTTACAGGCTTTAAACAAGTTTTACATTATTGTGTATAGACGCCATTTTGTAAACTCGTTAAATTTTAATAACACTTGATTTTACTCATTCACAGAGACAGAAACGTACGGATAAATAGGTTCACGCACGTTAAGGGCATAAAAGTAGATACACAAAGGAACAGATATACAGGCGAATACCCTGATGTACAGTCAGCCTCACAATTATTGGCCACCCAAAGGAGCGAAGGGGAGGTTATTGATTTATCACTTGTTGGCAAAATTCGTGCCAAATTCGTTACAATTCGTGCTAGGTGTATAGCCAAGGTGACCATTAATTGTAAGGCTGACTGTATACCGGCGCACGGTAGTAAACACAGATAGATAAATAAAGAGACATACATCTAGGTTGTTCAATGGGCACAGGCACTGACCGAATGAATGTCAGATGAATGAATGGAAGCGTGAACGGACGGAAGAAGGGACTTACCGATAGATACATAGAGAGACAGACACTTGTGCAGGTAGATTAGAACACTTATGTTCTCGAATAGACGGATGTACTGACGATTAACGTGCACATGAAAGGACTGCTAAATTGGATAAATATACGTGCAATCCTACGAATATAGTTTATCCATTTTTGGAAGCCGAAGTTGACTCCTTGATCCTTTAAACAAATTCTAACAGAAAATTCATAAAAACATTACCTTTTTGCATTACAAATGCTTAGAAATAGAGACAGAGAGGTACGGATAAATAGGTTCACGCACGTTAAGGGCATAAAAGTAGCTACGCAGAGGAACAGATATACAGGCGAATACCCTGATGTACAGTCAGCCTCACAATTATTGGCCACCCAAAGGAGCGAAGGGGAGGTTATTGATTTACCACTTGTTGGCAAAATTCGTGCCAAATTCGTTACAATTCGTGCTAGGTGTATAGCCAAGGTGACCATTAATTGTAAGGCTGACTGTATACCGGCGCACGGTAGTAAACACATCAGATAGATAAATAAAGAGACATACATCTAGGTTGATCAATGGGCGCAGGCACTGACGAATGAATGTCAGATGAATGAATGGAAGCGCGAACGGACGGAAGAAGGGACTTACCGATAGATACATAGAGAGACAGACACTTGTGTAGGTAGATGAGAACACTTATGTTCTCGAATAGACGGATGTACTGACGATTAACGTGCACATGAAAGGACTGCTAAATTGGATAAATATACGTGCAATCCGACGAATATAGTTTATCCATTTTTGGAAGCCGAAGTTGACTCCTTGATCCTTTAAACAAATTCTAACAGAAAATTCATAAAAACATTACCTTTTTGCATTACAAATGCTTAGAAATAGAGACAGAGAGGTACGGATAAATAGGTTCACGCACGTTAAGGGCATAAAAGTAGCTACGCAGAGGAACAGATATACAGGCGAATACCCTGATGTACAGTCAGCCTCACAATTATTGGCCACCCAAAGGAGCGAAGGGGAGGTTATTGATTTACCACTTGTTGGCAAAATTCGCGCCAAATTCGTTACAATTCGTGCTAGGTGTATAGCCAAGGTGACCATTAATTGTAAGGCTGACTGTATACCGGCGCACGGTAGTAAACACAGATAGATAAATAAAGAGACATACATCTAGGTTGTTCAATGGGCACAGGCACTGACCGAATGAATGTCAGATGAATGAATGGAAGCGTGAACGGACGGAAGAAGGGACTTACCGATAGATACATAGAGAGACAGACACTTGTGCAGGGAGATTAGAACACTTATGTTCTCGAATAGACGGATGTACTGACGATTAACGTGCACATGAAAGGACTGCTAAATTGGATAAATATACGTGCAATCCGACGAATATAAATTCATTTTAATTCAATTTAATATTTTCTAATTTATTTCCATTCGTGGCAATATAGTTTATCCATTTTTGGAAGCCAAAGTTGACTCCTTGATCCTTTAAACAAATTCTAACAGAAAATTCATAAAAACATTACCTTTTTGCATTACAAATGCTTAGAAATATCATTTTACGTTACAATTTGTTGTAAATATTTAAGGTTAGAATTTACTTTTACCTTTTACTTGTTCGGTAGGTAACAAAAAGTCAACTTTTTTCGACGTTTGAAGAAAAAGTTCATTTTTACCTTTCTCTCGAAGCTTTTACTCATATTTTATTCCTACCCAACACAGTATGATGCTAATGAGATAATAAGGATCAAGGAATCAAATTCTGCTTCCAAAAATGGATAAACTATACACGGACATACAGATGGATGATTTGTCCAGCACAAACTAAACACTTCAGTGGAAAAAGATGAGTTTTCGAAGACATAAAATCAAGACTTTGTTTTTCGTTTAATAAGCAAACTCCGTAATGAAAATTTGTATGTTCCAGACATCAATTTAATTTCTTTTGTTCTTTAAATTAAACGAAGCTATCGATTATTGATTTGCGTATGTTTTCTTTTCTTTTAATTGTTTCCTTAGTTTGTTGTTTATTTTAAAACCTCTTGTAGGTATTGGATATCTATTTTCATTCCACGTTAAATGATCAATGAGGTATGGATATATGTAGGTACAAAAGTTTTCACGGAATGAAAACTCTTTGTAAAATTGTATAACAGAACTAATTCCGATATAAATTAATCACCAATATATTTTTTTAAATTGTTTTTCAGAGGGCGAAAAAATGGAATTTTCTAGAAATTAAAAAAAAATACAAAAAATTACATGGTTTTATGAAAATCCGATGAAAATCAAACTTCTTTGATGAATTTCCTCTAATTTTTATCTTTCGGGAGTCTATTTTTCATGATTCCTATTCCTAATGATTTCATTTTCCTATTTCTCTAAATTTAATCTTAGGGGTACAATTGAGCCTAAATGACTCACCTGAGATAAGCGATAGCTGCTAATATACAGACGCACTGATAGACATAAGAACTAACAAAACATAAATTTTCAGTTTAAGCTATATAAAATGAACCATCTGAAAAAACGACTCAGACAAACGTTGTATAGGACGCCAAAAGGGCAAATGATGACCATATTAGGTTGACCTTAAGACCTCCCCCCCCCCCATAAAGTTAAAAAATTTTATATGGATTTCTGTAATTTTTATTAACTACATACTCATACTAGTCTATTACTAGTGCTTCGCTACCAGGCTTTTCCTCATTTAGACCGTTTCTACTGTTCCTCTCTAAATGAGATATCTCGTACCTATGTAAAGTTCTGTCATATCTAAGAATAATAAGAATAATCCTACAAAATTTCATTAAACGCAAGAATATAGGTCTTTGGTGTGATCCCACTCTCTCATGCGGTTTTCCTGGCGTTTTCCGGAAAAGTCAGATTTTTCTAGCTCTATTTAAGGTGTGATGTACCCTGGTGTGCTGGTACAAAATATAAAGTTCCTAGGATGCCTAGAAGCGCTTCATTAATAATTAACAAGCGGGCACCCCCGTCGAAATTCGACGAAGTAGTTGTAGAGATGAATGTGTGAATGTGTAATGAAAATTATTTAATGCCTACCTACACCTACACCGATGATTGTTTGTTGTTAAATGTACGAAATAGGCGTGTCCGCCGTTTATCGTTATGGAACTTTGTTAAAGTGGGGAGATCAGATTAATACTCGTAACAATTTATTATTTAAAAAATGTTTGAAATTGGTAATTTGAAGAAAAAAATTAGTGCTGACATATCTGTGGGTACAGAACTTCAATTTAAAAAAATGATCAAAATCGGTCCCGTAGAAGTACATTAAAATTACCGGTGAAGAAAAGGCTTCGTGTTTTAAATGTTCCCTATACCTACAACACTAACCTTTTTGGCTGGAACAGACTATAGTATAAAAATTTGTTATACGATTTTCCACGTTTACAGCTTTTCAAAAAAGACAATATTTGAGAATTGTCCAAAAAAATTTATTAGATCTAAATTTTCTTCCAATTCGTCGTCAAGCGAAGCCAGACGTCGAAGAAAAAATTGAATATAATAAAAAATTTGTTAGCTGATATGAAAAGCTAAATTTTATCTCGTAGAAAAGCCACTCACAGATGCAGATTATTACTTTTTAAAGCTTTTCGAATGCACATTATTACTCAACGACAGTTTCACGGGAGAAAAGTAATATAAATCTAATTTGCAAATTGCCTTATTAAAAACATTTAATAAATAAGCAATTTACAAAACATTGTAATTTACTTCAGGTGCGCTAATGCGAATTAAAATAAAGTTTATTAAATTAAAAGGCGTGTAATTTGAATTAATTTTATATGAGGGTTGAATAAGTAAATTTATCAAGGTCTTATCCTTACAAATTGCTTCCTTATCTATAAGATAGGGGGATATTTGACCTATTGATTTGGTACGCTAAAGTATTGAATAAGAAAAAAATATATAATTTTTTTAAGTTTATTATGCAAATTACAGTAGGGGTTGGCAAAGATTGGCTTTAAATCATTCTGAAGTTTTTACAACAGAAATTTTAAAATTTTCCAAAAAAAATTGCTTTTAATGTTAAATATTAGAAGGAAATGGTTTAAGTCGTTTAGATTGTTGTTAAAGATTTGTTTTTTATCTGATTATGGTTAGTTTGTAATAAGTCCTTTTTTGGAGAGGAAAATTTTTTTTTGTTAAAAGGTCCGGATTTAAACGCGTTTCCTGCGTTGGTTGGTGTGATACACACCCGTGCGTGATTCATGTCAATGTATTTGGTGTAGGACATAATAGATTGTTTATCAAATTCAATAGTGTATTTGTGAATGAAAATAATGTACAAAAAAAGAGATTAAAAAAATATACATTAATCAAATATTGGGGTTGAATTTGGGAGCATTTTATTTGTACTTTTTAAGTATTAAACAATGATTGTATTTGGCAATGGAATAAAAACGTTTATAAATTATATTTTTGTTTCACAATACACTAAACAATTTTAATTAAAATTGAAAAAAAAGTTCAAAATGAGTATTAGGTTTTACAGGATTTGATGATAGCGTCAAATATCGAAATTTTTGTTATTGATTAATGAATGATGACTAATTAAGCATTAAATAATGAGAGAAAAATTGCAATTATCAACCTATAAAAAGCGAGAATCTAACCTGTAGTTTGCTAATGTGTTGATGAAACTGTTGACTATGGAAACTCGTCCAGAAAAATTCAAAAAGGCACATAACTCGACGACAAAATTACGCGGCGTATTTACCGCACCAAAGTATCAAAATGTACTAAAGAATTACTAAATATTTAAAAATTTTAATTTAATTTTGTCTTATTATTTATCACATATCACGATATCACCTTTCCAACACACGACCAAATGTGCATCAAAAACATCTTATCGTCTGATTCTTTTAAATAATGAAATTTTCTTTATCAAATATTTTCTTAAATGTTCAAATAATGTAAAAAATTATTAGTTTCATCTTGGCCGGATTGAGAGCTTATAAGGCCCCAGGGCTAATTAAATTTTTAGAAACCTTACCGTTTTTTATTTTATTATTTAAATTTATTATTATTTAATTTATTTAAATTTATTTAACTCTCGCAGTCAAAAATTTAAAAGTCTAATCAACAGTCAAAAATACTTAAAGTCCCCGGTCATAGCTATATTGGTAAGGGGAGAAGAGGGTAAAAAAGGCCCATTTTGGAGTTTTCGCTTAAATCTAAAAAACGATGGGTTCTAGGCGCAAAAATCGTTAATGTATGAAAAAATTTTTTTTGTCTCACGATAAAATAGTAAAAGAAACTAAATGCTTTACCATTCTTGAAGGCTTCTACTGTAAAACGAAGGGCTGAGGTACTAGAAACAAGAGTTTAACGAAAAACGGAAGGTTAATATTTTTTTTGTACATTTTTGCGGGCGGATATCTCCAAAACTATAAGGAATAGAAGAAAATAAAAAAAAAACAATCTTGTAGGAAATTTCATAACCTTTCATTTTGCTAAAAATAATTTTTTCCCTAAGACCCACCGTTTTCGAGATATAAGCGAAAACCCTAAAAATAAAACCTGTCTACCTGTCCACCCCTTCCCTCCCTTGGCCATATAGCTAGGACCAGGGACTTGTATTATTTTTACCTCCTGACTAAAAGCCTGTCCACACACAAAGGCCTTGCCTTCCGGTTTCGCCTGTGCAGACGGCCTGAACGGTGTCCACACGCTCCGGTTTGGGCTATGCAGGCCGCGTGCAAGGCAAGCCTGTGTGTGTGTGGACGAGCCATAACACATTCCTGAAGAAAAAAATTCCACCTTCTTCCATGTCCTCTATAATGGTACGTCCACACACACAGGCTTGTTTTCCGGTTTCGCCTGTGCAGACGGCCTGAACGGTGTCCACACGCCGGTTTGGCCTGGCCGCCTGCAAGTCAAGCCTGTGTGTGTGGACGAGCCATAGCATATTCCTGAAGAAAAAAATTCCACCCTCTTCCATGTCTTCTATAATGGCCCGTCCACACACACACAGACTTGCCTTTTGTCTGTGCACAGGTAAAACCGGAGCGTGTGGACTCCGTTTAGGCGGCCTGCACAGGCCAAACCGTAGCGTCTGGACAGCATTCAGGTGGCCTGATGTGCAGACCGCTTGTACAGTCAAACCGGAAGGCAAACTTGTGTGTGTGGACGAGCCATAACATATTCCTGAAGAAAAAAATTCCACCCTCTTCCATATCCTCTATAATGGCCCGTCCACGCACACAGACTTGCCTTTTGTCTGTGCACAGGTCAAACCGGAGCGTGTGGACGCCGTATAGGCAGCCTGCACAGGCCAAACCGCAGCGTCTGGACAGCATTCAGGTGGCCTGATGTGCAGACCGCTTGCACAGTCAAACCGGAAGGCAAACTTGTGTGTGTGGACGAGCCATAACATATTCCTGAAGAAAATAATTCCACCCTCTTCCATATCATCTATAATGGCCCGTCCACGCACACAGACTTGCCTTTTGCCTGTGCACAGGTCAAACCGGAGCGTGTGGACGCCGTTTAGGTGGCCTGCACAGGCCAAACCGTAGCGTCTGAACAGCGTTCAGGTGGCCTGTGCATGCCGCTTGCACAGTCAATCCGGAAGGCAAGCTTGTGTGTGTGGACGGTCACCTTAACCCCTTCGTTGACTATATAAGGTTTTCCTTAGTCTTTCTATTATCAGCAAATTCATACCATGTTACCTGTCTGTTTGTTTAAATGTTTGTGAACACGAGAACTTTATTGAATCAAATTTTGACATTTCAGCAAAATCGTCTTACTATGTAGAGATAAGGGGTGAAAATTGGGGTTGAAAATTATAAATTCCAAAATAACTAAAGAGATATGTAAAAAAGTTTTAATTCACAAGGATTTGAGTTTTAGAACTTCGCGATTGCCAAACGCGAATTGATGAATGAAATCAATCAATTTCTTCGATTAAGACAACTTTTGCGAGATGAAGTTGGAAATTTTTAAAGAAAAAGGATTAAGTTTGCAAAAAATAGACGACGTTAAAATAATAGTTACTATAAATAATAAATTATTGATTCACATTGAGGTCATTTGAAGTTTATTTATAAAATTGTATTGAATAAATTATAACGCTAAATTGTTTATTTTCATCATAAATCATTGTTTTTACTATAAAATGTAAAAAAGAGTCTATCTACTTACTAGAATAATTAATTTCGTCCATTATTTTCGTTTAAATAAACAATGAAATGTTTTATACTTTTTTGAACATCATCTCGTCATTTTATATTTATATTTTCTCTTAAATTATCCGCCAACTAGATCCACCTAGGCTGAATTCAACATTACACATTTATCCTTAGGATTTAGTTTTAGTCTCAGTATAGGCCCCGTGCAAGTTAGCATCAGCGCCACTACCGGTAACTTCTGTAAGTAACGTGGTTGGAAATAGCACTTGACACATGCATGCAAATTTGTAATTTTATAAACGAGTGCGAATTTTGTGCAGGTAATAAGTAAATGACATATTAAATCCGTCATTCATGGATTAGGGAACTCAAACGAAGAGCAAATTTACAGAAATGTGCGGTGATAGTTATATTAATTGGTCAATTGTGAATTGCCTCTAGTCTGCCAAAAATGCGGATAAAAGCATTTCTTTGTACAGTTTTCCCTCAAAACTTCATAAAAAAGAACACTGAGCCTGGCCTTGCCTTATAGAGCCACAGTGTGCAACAAAATATGTTATTTTTAAAATAAAAATTTATTTTCATAATTTGACAATTAAAATTTTTAGGTTAGGTTTGACGTTTCATTTTATACAATTTTCTTTTGATTTAAAATAATGTTATAAATAATATTAACATATTAAAAAAGCACATTAGTAAATATAAAGCATAGAAAACCACAAAATTTCAAGTAAAATCACTTGGCGCAATTGCAAAGTCCTTAAAACCCTATACTACTACTAATGGCGCGAAAATACTCTTAAAAGCAAATCTCAAGATATGGAGTTACAAACTATTTTTTTCTAACGAAATATATGCTATACTAATCAGAAAGAGTTGTTTTAGGGTTTTCGTTGCTATTTTGGACTCGAGGAGTCTAAAAACATCCAAAAATTAATTAACAAAATAACTTATTTTTTCGATCATATGACTGTCAAAGCATAAGGAAATGTAAAATTATGTAAAATGTACAGATATGATTATTCCTCAATTTCTTCCATATGAATTATTTAAAAAAATCAAACATTTCCTTGTGTTTATCAATATTTTAAAAAAAATTATTTGAACTGCCCAACCACGTAACTTACAAATTTGACCACTACGAGTCGCTAATTCCCATCGTCCGCACTCCGCCTTATCCGGTTTATACTGAGACTAAAATTAACAACGTAGCAACGTTACAATGTCAAAGTTTGACGACACAACACAAAAAGAACTTAACCTAAGATTTTAATATTTATATTCAAACGTCAAACTTCGACATTGTTAAGTTGTTTCGTTGCGATGTCTAAAAAAGATAAATTTTATTCTCGAGATCAACTTTATTTCTCGTTTATAATCACGACCCTATAAGTACTATATTAGGTTTGTTCCTACAAACAGTCGAACCAGTTCAGAACGGTTCAGAACTGAACAGCGCAAGCGCACATTGAAGTTGGCAATACAAATTTCAATTTGCGCATGCTCCGCCCAGTTACGAACTAGTTCGAGCTGTGTGGGAACAAACCTAATAAATCATAGCTGACTCATCAGCCATTTTTAGTCAAATGTCAAAGTGACGTTTGATGTCATTTGTGCTATTCCTAACCCTATTATTTTACATGACATTAAGCCATTCTTAAATTTTTTTATGAGATTGGACCTTAAAATATTAGACAACATTATGTAAGCTCCCATTTTGCTACGCACAAAATCGAAATAGCGTAAATGACACTAAACTTCACTTTGACGTTCGAACCAAAATGGCTGACGAGACAGTTGCGGCGGTGCCTGTATCATAGTCGGCGTCAAGATTTGAGTAGGTAGATCGCCACACATTTTTAAGAAAAATTGTCGATCATATATTTAGCGAAGTTGGCCACCCCTGCTATACACAATACCGTGATATCTCTATCAGTTAATTAAGGCACATTGACACCCTTTAATAATTTAAAACAGTAATTGAAGTAACTGTTAGATATAAATTAGGTAGTTAGTATATTGTTGAACAGTTCTGATCATCTATTCGAAATTAGAAAAACTTTCAATCGCTTGATCTGCGTAGTAGATTTTTGTCTGTTCAGCTTCCGACTTTCCCAGAGCTTGAAATCCGTCTAATTGAACTTTTTGGAAGTTCAGCTACGCTTCACTTGTATCGAAAGCTCGGTGGGTACTTTCTATTATGCAATAATTACGAGGTAGAGTGCATCTTAAGTCCTATGATATCGATCGCTGATGCCCTCTAAACCTCAAGTAAACTACCCTCTATACTCTATACGAATAACCACACTAAAGCTAATTGCAAAGCTCCGGCGTTTATCCTTTACCTAATGAAATAATTCATGGACATATCAATGGTGCTCTGCATGGTGATTTCATAACCACCCTGTGTGGGTATAATTTTTCGTAATATACAGTGTAGTCTCGGTAATTCGAACGCACTCTAATCCGAACATCCAGTAATCGGAACAAAAGAGAGAAAACTCAGTAATCCGCACAATTAGTTATAATCCGAACATAACTAATAACATGTTCGGATTACAGAATAGTGTTCGGATTACAGAAATGGTAGGTACGGCCTAAAACACGCAATATAAATATGTATTCATTTATAAATAACTTATTTTTGCAAGTATGCGCTTTTAATTTTCTTTGAATCAAGCACGTAGTAACTTAACTACAGGTTTTGTTGGTCTACTAGTCAGTATCAGTATTCAGTATTGAGTTGGTAGTTTATGCAAATACGCGTTTATCTCTAATCTCGCTAAAAATTTAAAATGGAAAAACGAAAGCACACAACCCTTACTTTAAACAAAAAAATGGAAATTATTAATAAACTTCAAGAAAACCAAACAATTACAAGTGTGGCTAAATTGTATAATGTAGGGAAGTCCACAGTATGTGGTATTAAAAAAAATAAAAATAAAATTATAGATTTCATAGCCTCTACCACTGATAAAGGTCCAGGTAAACGAAAGACTCTTAAACCTAGTGAAAATCCTGCTATGGAAAAGGCTGTGTTTACTTGGTTCCTTCAAGAACGTGCCAAAGGGGTGCCAATATCTGGGGAAATTATATGTGAAAAAGCTAAGTTTTTTTACCAAAAAATAACAGACAAAAATGACTTTAATGCCAGCATTGGTTGGTTACAAAAATTTAAAAAGCGGCATGGAATTCGTCAGTTAACAGTGAGTGGAGAAAAGTTATCCAGTGATACAAGTGCAGTGGCACCTTTTCAAGAGCAGTTTCTAAGAAAAATTAAAAATTTGAATTTAACCCCTGATCAAGTTTATAATGCAGATGAAAGCGGATTGTTTTGGAGAGTTTTACCTAATAAAACCTTGGCACATAGCGCTGAAGATTCCGCTCCGGGCAGAAAATTAAGTAAGGAACGAATAACTTTTATGCCATGTGCAAATACATCAGGCACTCACAAATTAAGATTGATGGTGTTAGGTAAATCAGTAAAGCCGCGTGCATTTAAAAACTGTACACTACCTGTTTTCTACAGTGGGCAAAAGAAAGCATGGGTAACAAAGGACATCTTCAGAAAATGGTTTCATAATGAGTTTGTGTTATCGGTGAGAGAACAAATGGATAAGCTAGGTTTGCCCAGAAAAGCTATTTTATTATTAGACAATGCTCCGGGACATCCTAAAGAAAGTGAGTTAATAAGTGATGACAAACAAATTTCCGTAATGTATTTGCCTCCAAATTGTACCCCATTATTACAACCGATGGACCAAAATGTCATTCAGGCTATAAAACTTAATTATAGAAAGAAACTTTTAAAAATAATTCTTGAATCAGAAGAAGAATTGTCCCAGGTTATAAAGAAGATAAATTTAAAAGATGTTGTGTTCCTCCTAGATGAAGCTTGGCAAAGAGTTACTTCTCAGTTAATAAAAACTTCCTGGAAAAATTTATGGCAAAAAGAGGAGTTCGACGATGAAGACGATCTCCCTTTAATTACATTTGTGAATAGAACAGGAAATCAAGAACTAACTCTGAATTTAAATGAAATAACCAATCTTGTTAACCAACTGAGTAAACAAAGTTGTTCAAAAAGTGAAGTAGAAGAGTGGGTAAATGGAGGAAATATGGAAAATAATAATTTAACTGATGTAGAAATTATTCACGAAATTACTGAAGATTCGAACGTAGATGAAAATGAAGAAAGTGACGAAAATGATGAGACTTGTTTTATAAAACATAAAGAAGCTGTCGATAGTTTTAACGTTTGTTTAAAATGGGCTTGTGAAAATGATGTCCCATCTCATAAAATTTTATTGATCCGACAATTACGAGAAGAAGCAATTAAAAAGGAAATGGGTGCGAAGAAACAAACCACAATTCCAAACTATTTTTATAAAAATATGTAAATGTTTACCTATAAGTAATTTGTATAATCATTTCTTGTATTACCTACTTATACATATATCTAAGAAATTATTTTGAGTTCTTTGTATTTTTCTAATATAAAAACTGTTCAAAACAATTTTTTTTTAAGTTTATCCAGTAATCCGAACTTATCTGTAATCCGAATAAGGCCAGGTTTCTATTAGTTCGAATTAACGAGACTATACTGTATTACGTAAAAGGTAGGAGAATTGTTGAAAACGAAAAAAAAAGTCGCGTCTAACTAAATTAAGAGTAATTTACCTCCAAAAAAAATGCGATACGTCAAATAAATCACATAAACGAACTCCTTGTTCATATCGGAAAAGAATTTTCTTATTTTCTTTCGGGTTTTCACTTTTGTTATAACTGATAAAATAAGTTCATTGCCTTTTCTAAAGTGAATATAACTGTCTCAGACTTTGTGTAATTTTCACTTTTTCAACTTGGAAAAGGATAAAAAAGTTAAAAATAGAGATTGGCAACATTAAATTTTATGTAATTCCATATATTATAAAAAGTGGATGAAAAACAAAAGACGATCTTGGATATATGGAAAATTCGAGAAGTTCATAAATAATAGAAATTTTGTTTTACGGCTGTTGACATACCTCTTCCGATATGGAAAGTATTCACATTCAAATAATATGCAGATATTTATTTTCATCTCTCTCTAAAGGTATGTACACAAAGACTACTAGGATATTTATATACAAGTATCAATAGATAGGACAATAATATTTATAGATTCGCATTATTTCCACATTTCCTGGACAGAATAAGTGAAGAACCCGAGTTCAAGTAGCTACCATAATTTTTATTCAAGGATAGTTTAGGTTAAAATAAATTTACATCAACAAGTGCTTTTTTATTTTCTAAAACAAAATAAGGGTTGATTAAATGGTTTTTAAAGTACTACATTTTAGGCGTAATTTTAGATTTTCTTTTTATAAAATAAGAGCACCAAAATTAAAAATGAAGTTAAACTAAAATTAATGACTCTATTCTCGCAGCACTTTAGGAAATTTATTTTTCTATTTATTTTTGATATCACACTTTTTCTCCCGTTTTATACACACAGGGTGTAAAAAGCATTCGATGAAGTGGAACAATAGAAATTTTTTTATTTAACAAAATATCAGAAGTTTAGTGATCAGATTGGCTGGCTTTTCTAGAAGAGATGCAATGAGCACTAATGTAACAGCTAACGTTTGGTTTCAAGATTATTCTACATCTCTATCAATTGGAACTACAGTCATCAAATATACGTATAAATAATCCTGACTCATAAGTCAAAAATGCTGGTCTGGTCTACAAATTGGACCAGTTCAGCTTCACGTTTAGGGGCAGGTACTGGGTAAATATCCATCAGCCTCTCAGATGGATATCTGATATTAAAATTCTCAAATAGCCTTTGGCAGTAAGAAACTTTAGTGTGGGGATGGCCCAAATGTTGATGATATCTCTTCAACATTTGGGTACTTGGTTACTTAGGTACTTAGTTGATGAGATATCATCAACACTACTTCAGTAGCTTTTGTATGATAGACAGACAACCTGATTGACATAAACAGGTGGTCCCACTCAGCATGCTCACCATGGGGATCTCGTAAGCTGTAAAGGTAGGTTCATAGCTCTCCGTTGGTAGGTTGGCCAATCAGAGCAGAGTATTTTTCAAATTTGACGGATGAATTTGAAAAATACTCTGCTCTTATAGGCCAACCTACCAACAGAAACGTATCAAAGGAGAGCTATGAACCTAGCTTAAGAGATATAAAGTCTGTTAAATGACATCAAATGTAGCCTTATTGAAGGCCAACTCAATGCTGCTTTTGTTTTTTGAAAAAATGTATTGGCACCATATACAAAAAAAGAGATAATAGAGGTACTACTAAAACCAATAAATTTAATATGCAAAAGAATTTTTTTACTCCGCTATTTTGGAGATATGATGCAAAGTTATATTTTTTTTAATATGCAGACTTAGTATTAATATTACGTTATAGCAAATCTAATTTTTTTCTCTTTTCAAAAATACATATAAAAGTTGATAGGGTTAATTTTTTAAATTCTTGTTTGGTAACGTAAAATTAGATAATGTTATTTAATGTTAAAATAATTTTTAAAAATCAAATTACCTATGAAACAATTAAATAAAAAAACAATTGAAATTAAATAATAAAAATATCCAAAAAATGTAAAAATAACTCATAAAAAACTAATAAAAAAAAATAAACCTTATCAACTTCTATATTTTTGAAAAGAGAAAGAAATTAGCTTTGCAATCACATAAAATTGAGGTTAGATTTGCAATTAAAAAAATTTAGCTTTGCATCATATCTCCAAAACGGTGGCACCAAAAAAATATTTTCTTTATTAAATTTATTGCTTTCAGTAATGCCTATCAGCCCTTCTTTGAAAAGTGAAGTTATTTTGATTAATAAAAAAGTTATAGGTATTTAAATAAAATAAACTTTTTCAGTTTTTTCTAAATAATATCTAGAGTGCTAATAATATTTTTCTCAAAAAATATATAGGATCGATTTGGCTGTAAAAGAGGCTACATTTGGTGTTATTCAACCGACTTCGTATCTCTTACGGTTTACGAGATCCTCATGGTGAAAATGCTAACTGGAACACCCTGTAGACCAGATGTGGCCAACTTCGCTAAATATATGATCGTCTATTTTTTTTTTAAATGCCTAAAAAATCTCGACGCCAACTATGATACAGGCAGTGAGGCAGCTGTCTCGTCAGCCATTTTGGTTCGAACGTCAAAGTGAAGTTTAATGTAATATGCGCTATTTCAATTGTGTGAGCAGCAAAATGGGAGCTTACATAATTTTGTTTAATATTTCAAGGTCTGTTCTCTGTTATCTCAGCGCAGATAACATCAAACGTCACTTTGACGTTAGACTAAAAACGGCTGATGAGTCAGCTATGATTTATTATAGTACTTAGAACGTGATTATAAACGACAAATACAGTTTATCTAGAGAATAAAATTCATCTTTTTTAGACATGGCAACGAAGCAACCTTACAATGTCGAAGTTTGACGTTTGAATATAAATATTAAAATTTGAGGTTAAGTTCTTTTTGTGTTATGTCGTCAAACTTTGACATTGTATCGTTGCTACGTTGGCCATGTCTAAAAATGATAAATTTTATTCTCGAGATATACTTTATTTGTCGTTCACAATCACGGCCCTTAGTTGTATAATATGATACTAAAGGAGCCGCGACTAAGTTGCGTTTGCGTGTTGAAATCGTCTCCTGTGGGCTATGATCTACTAAAAATCGCTTAGGGATCGACTTGTTGGTCATTCACGCTGTAAACAAACAGAAGGACGGACAGATATCAACCGCAGTACACAAAGATGTTCTAAACGTTGATAAAATCTCAGGAAAATCGGCTCAGTAACCTTAAGCTCAATGCTAACAAATTTTATATTAAGGTATATTAAAGGACAAATTCCATAAGACACTTTACTAACGCACAAGTCCAAGTTTAGAAAACGAGCCTCGCAGTGGTGACCGAGACCTAAACTGAAAAGAGCATTAAATAGATTTGTTTTTCTGTAATGCTTTCGGTATCTTTCTCACTCTGTGAATGTGAAACACCCTGTACAGCAAAAAAGGTACAATCATAAATAAACTTTTAATTACATTTAATAACTTTCGTAATTGTGTATATTAGTAAATCTTGCTAAACTTCACTAAATTGGAAGCTTTTTTAAGAAAAAAAATAATTTTTTAGAGCTTGGATTTTGTTGGCAATTGCAAACTGACAACTTGAAGCTATTTTACAGAGGGTCGTTTGTCTTATGGTTTATTTGTGAGAAGTTCTTGCAGCGTTGCGTTGCAACTATAAATCGATAAGAGGCGAGAGAAGAAACTGTTTGGTGTTATGTCTTCCATATTTCAAACTTCTATTTCAATGTGTGCATATTAATATTACGATAAATACCATACCATTTATTAGAAATATTTTAATAATCCAACCCTCAGTTTAGCGCTAGTTTTTCTTCGTTTCAACAAAGTAATAAGTGAAAAACAGGGTGGGAATTTTATAAATTGTTTAAATTAAATTGATTTAGCGCAACTATTTTTAGTTCCAAGTTCTAAGTTGAAAGTAGATAAATAAGGCAATTTCAAAAGTTCTTTTTGAGGATATAACCAACGAGCAACTTTATAAAAATTGGTTTTTAAAAAGAAAAATTTAATTTGCTTAAAATGTTTAGCATTTACTTCAATAGGTTTTCTAATTAAATGAGAAATTAATAATTTGTGTCTCACAATAACATTAAGATTGAAGAAAATTAGAATATTAAGTATTTAGGACGATTTATTATCTTAATTGAGATAAAAACAAAAGATAAACGGTTTTAAAAGATCCTGAAGTAATTACTTTTTCTTTCTACTCTCAAATAGACATTTTCCACACTTTTTAAGCTCTTCCAAGTATATTTCACGACCTTTATTAACTTCCCAACACTCCCTCAAAAAAATAAACAAAAATTATCCTTTTTGGAGAAATTCAAGGTATTTTTAATAATAAATTATTTTTTCTTCAAACGTCAAAAAAAGTTGACATTTTCTTACTGAACAATGAAGGTTAAAGTTCTACTTTTACATCCTAGGAGGTAAAAGTAAATTCTAACCCTAAATATTTACAACAAATTGTAACGTAAAATGATATTTCTAAGCATTTGTAATGTAAAAAGGTAATGTTTTTATAAATTTTATGTTATAATTTATTCGTCGCGTTTAATAATTAGCTTCGTTTTACAAGTTAAAGTTAATTTTTTTAAATATTTGACAATTGAACGACAAATAATTTTCAAGAGATGGCGACACTTCAAAAAAATTTATTTTTGGTTTTTATAAGTTTTACGTTACGTAAAAAATTAAATGTTTCATACGGTGTAAAAATACTTTTTTTGGCTCGTTAGTAGTCTACTGACTTGCCTAAAAAAGTGACATTTTTACTCCTAATAAAACAAACTACCATTACGCAGTTCACTCGAAAGCATTTTAAAACATAAAAATCAAGTAAAATGTTTTTTTCCGTCATGTACGTACTTTTAAAGTTTATTTTTGAGAGAGTACCTGCTACTCATGTCCCTGTGGGTAAGGTTTTAATCCTGAAATTAATTAATTTACTTTTTCTGTTTTTCATTTATTTACAATCCCATTAGGGGTTTAACCGAAGTTCTTTTTCTCTCTTTTCAAAATAAAGTTTACTACTTTCTTTGAATCAACGTTTAATTATTAGTAAGGACGTTCATGTCTTTTTTAATGTTAGTTACTCTTACTAATGATTAGCTGCTTATGTGAGGATACACGTTTCTTCAATCAACTAATCAGGAATAATGAGGATGGTAGGACTTGAGGACATTGACGACACTGAAACAATTTCTTATTCGACTATACGAGTAGTTTGAAAATGGTTAATTATAGAAACAAAATTATCGAGATTTAGTCTGTCAAAAGAGCTATCAAATGATACTAAACTCGATAGTTCATCACATCGACGTTCGCGTCGCGACGTTCAACTTTTCAATTTATTATAAGAACCTACTCTTTTTTTTAAGAAAATTACTTGTTACTTGCTTGTCTAAATTCTGTTACCAAACGAGACCTATCTATCCAGGTCCATGTAGGGTTATTCTTAAAAAGACTAAAAAAAGGTAGCCAGTTGAAAATTTGCACACCGGTTCTAAAAGGCCCTTTAGCTAACTTATCAAAACTTTCACGAAGTTGCACTTGCAGATATGTGCACGTTCTTATATTTTCTCGCATTATGAGATTACCGATACATATACTATAAGAAGTCTTACATTACTGTTGAATTAAGAGTCTAGGTCCAGAGAACCTTGTCGGCTCCATAACCATTATTAGTTTGAGAAATAAGCCTGGAAAATTCGGTTTTTCTTTAGTAAATTAACCCAATAGGGTCTTCTGAGCAATATAACTACCTTTCTTCCCTTTTCTCCCGTCGTCTCCCTTTCTTGGGAGATGACTGTATCGATTCTATCACCAATATTGAAATAATCCAGAGATTTCTACTCTTAAAGCTATGGTTGCTCTAATTTTTGTCTAAGTCCGCTCCAAGCAATATTGCCTTTTTATTTGAATTCCACCGATCTCTTTAGCCATACAAAAATTTCAGAAAAAAGGGGTTAATCATTTCGAAGAAAATAAGAATGAGTATTAGGTTTAACAGATGATACCACCTAAGTTCATAGCTAAACTGACTCCTTGTACCTCGTATCTCTACTATATGGACACTATGGGCAGGGTCGGACTGGCCAGGCCAGCTCGGCAGGCCGTTAATACCGGCAGGACAAACGCTTTTGGGAGCCAAACATTTAAGTTCATAATATTATAATTTATTAATAAACCTAAAATAACCTCGCCTACCCTACCTTACCCTAACCTTTTTTTAAAGGGTCGAGGGAAAATCTTCACGACGAAAGATACATAAAGATCACATGTGAGATTTTTACTCACTTAATATGCCCTCCCTGCAGGAGCCTCGAATAGTAGGTACCTTATAGGATCCGCTTAAATATTTCATCAGGTACTACTGTTAAAAGCGATGTTAAAATTGTTCCAAAAAGAGGTTTAAAGGCTCGAAGACCAGCGTGGTTGACCTTCGCTGGTCTTTATCTCATGGGAACGGCGTTGCCGTTACTGGTGCCCTCCGGTCTTGAGACTCGGTAGGGTCCCGTCGCGGATTGTTGCTAATATCTATCATCATCTGCGTTGCAGCTACCAAAATCCCTTGGTCTTGTGGTTCTGTTTATTTCATTTCCGCGGGTCATACCGATTTGTTATTTGTAGGAAGGTAGTTTAATTTACCAAAAATGTATTGATTGTTGTTAAAGATGGAACGGGTAAGTAGCCTCAGTGATTCGGGCGATAACCCAAAGTTGGTTATCAGCTAATACTCATTTGTTAACGACAATAGTTTCCACCAGAGAGTTTGAGTAGAGCTCGTCTACTCAAATTCCAAGTTCCAGGTCAGGTAGACGGGACTCTACACGGATCTCACCAAATTCACCCCATGCCTGTTTCATAGTGGCAAAAAATACTCTAAAAAATATTGCATTATTGGCTAGATATTCTATACTTCTCTTTGATAAAAGGTTTAAGTGATCAATAATCCTCTAATTAAAAAATAATCTCTATTGAGTCTTCTGAACAACGTCGCAAAAAACTCAAGGTCTCGTGTTTGCTTATCTCTTGTTTTGGTCACTAAAAATGTCAACTACAGTATAAAAGTGTCCATAGTTTTTAAACATTTTCCGAGGAAAATTAAACGGATTTATTTTGTTGAGGTCGGAAGGTTATAGACTCCATGAAAACCAGTAAAACCACCAATAAGAGCAAATTTTTATGTATTGTTCCGAGGGTTCTTTTCACTTGGTAGACTAAGTTTGAGACGAAATCAATCTATTTGGAGAATCAGGAAGGGAGGAACGTCACTTTCAAGACCACAAGAGAGATGGATCTCCCTTCATACTATAAATTATTTTAAATCAAAACGTTTACTCATCTGTATATTTAAAAAACATTAATAAATCCCATTGAAGTAGTGTCAACGTAAGGCCGAACTAATTCTTATTACTCCAGTGCTGCAAATTTTTTATAAATGCATTTACAATTTTGGACCTCAAATAAAAATTGTGTATTTTTTTATTAGCTTCAATTTTTATCTCTTTATAATTTTTCGCTGACGACATAGTGTAATTTTAGACATTCAAATCGAATTTTGAGATGGTTTTCCCCCTCGGAGAGATGGGGACTTTTAGTATGATAACAAGGCCTATTGGTGATTTTGTGGCGGGTTCACCATGTAAAATTTCATAACTGCACTGGACTGTACCTATAGAAAATGTAAGATTTGATAAAAAGAAATATAAGATTAGGACTAATCTCTTCTCTCTTTTATTTCTAACCGTTTCATTGCTTGTTATTTTCACTGTCTGAGTGATAAATAATCCAGATCCATTCTTAATATTTCGAAATAAGAAAATATTTATTTTATATTATCTGTTAGGTATAATAGGGAAGCGATTGGGAATAAATTTAAAAGCTCGAAACCTTTCAAATAGATAATATCCATAATTTTTTGTAAATATTTTGCATAATATTGAATTTAAAGTACCTAATAATAATGTAATTATAAAAGAATATAGAGATCAAAGAAATAAATTTAGAGGTAAAAACACAAAAAAGAAATAAATTTTAATGAAAATTAACTAAAACTAAAGTTGGATGTATGAACCTACGAACTCTGTAATTTGGGATTCCCCGCATTGGATAACAGATTGATAGATGGGGTATTGTCTGCGATTTGCGACCCTTCGTCCACATTTCTCGCTTTACTGAGGTTTAGAATACGACTAAAAGCTAAACTTTTTGTTCGGGAACGTTAAAATGATTCGTGATTTCTGAAAAATTATTAAAGTGTTATTTGTGGAGAATATTGGGCCATTGTTAACCATTTAACCTTACGTGTGGTTTTAAAACAGATTAAATGGCTTAGATAGCTGTAATTGTTTTATATAAAATATAATATTCAAATAATGCGGTTTTAATGCTTCATGGAATTCCCCAAAAAGAGAAAAAATTAGCTAAATTAGAAGATGCCCTTAAATTGAACCCGACACATAAATTGTCTGTCACTTAGTACCAAACGTTTGGTAGATAAAACATCGTACTCTAATGAAACTCTAATGAAATGCAGAAATTTCCACGTTAAACAAAAAAAATTTCCAAACTTAAGTTAAAATTTTAATTCGTTTAAGTAAATCAACCCTTAATTCGATTGAATTGCGCTTAATAAGTTTAAAAAACTAAGACTGAATTGGTATTTTTAATTTAAATAATGCCGACTTATGAATAGCCATGTACAGTTGGCGCCAAGTACGGAAAAACCAATGGCGTTTGAAAATTCAAAATGCGCGAGCAACCTTTCACGAGAAGTGACGTCACGACCGGGAAATCAATAGTAAGGGAGGCCAAAATCAAGTTGGTGGTTCAGACCGTTGATTTAGTTAATGTGTGATAAAAATGGCAAAGGCTGCTTTTTTACAAGAAAGGTAAATGATATTGTGTTTGAATTGTTATATTAATTAAATTATGGGGTGAGTTTTTATTTATAATTGTAAGTTTAATTTAAGAATCGGTGGTTGAAAAAATTTCTAGTGTGCAAGGGCATTGCACCGGATATTTGAGTACTATAGAGCCGTTCAAGGACAATTTATATGTACCGGGTTAAAAGTTCAAAAGTGAGTTTATTAAAGAAAATTATGCGGAAAATTTTATTTATTTTGGAAAACTAAAGAAGGAAAACAAAATTAATTTGAAAGTTTGAAAAAAAATTTTTTTAAACGTTTCAACTAAAAAGAAAATTACATTTTTCCAAAGTGGAAATTACGGAAAATTTTTGATTAATGGTTTGTTACGATTACAATATTACAAATAATAAGAGGAAACTTATATTAGTCATTTACGTTAATCATTCATATAATGATGGTTATTTTTGTATACATACATTTGAGTATCATCATTATTAGGAAAATTTTGATTTTCATTATTTGTGTGGAAAATTTATAATCTTGAACGTCTTTAAGTGTAAGAATCAAATGATACGCGAAAATAATGCACGTTCAATGAGGCAATTGAAGCGAGTCGATACAACGTTTTAATTAAACGAAAGATGAAAGAAAATAGTAATGACGAAATAATAACAATAATTCGATTTTTTTTGTTTTTTATTTACCATTCAGTTATTAAGTAGATGGGTCTTTTTATACATTATTTCAAAAGCAAGCATCATTAAATTAATATTCGAATATCGAATATTTTCCAGTACATACTTGATGATCTATAGTCAATTATACGTTTCTTTATTCGCTTTATTTTTATTTTTTTATTAACCGAAATATAAATATTTACTCTTTTACTAGAAAAATACATAATTTTTCTAAAAATAACATTCTTTTTACTACTCGTAATTTAAATACTATAACTACTACAAGAATGAATATACATAATATAAGAGAAATAATAATACGCTTTTAACATGGGAGTTGTATGTACAAAATGCGTCAAGTTGCATGCTTATGTTATTAAAGTCTTTGATCTTTATGTGAAAGGGTGCAATTAGGGGCTTTCTTTTCAACGATTATTAGACATTTTATACTGTATCAAGCTTTTAAAATTAACTTGACTTTTTTATTATTTGTTTAAACGTGGTCGAAGCGACGTTTATTTTTTCGACAGACTTCTGACCGACGGACAATAAATCCAACGTACAGTTGGCACAACGGTCATCCAATTGAATAGACACGTGGTTTCTTAAGTTTTGTTTGTTATTTTTATTACTATTTGCAATGTAATTACAAAACGATACAATCATTGCGTGATTGAAACATTTTTATTGCACATTTATTAAAAGCGAAGTGACGTATAGTGCAGTAAATTAAGGCTCAAAAAAGGACTGTAGAGGATAAAATTGTTTACATTAGGAATGTGTTTGGACTAGTTAGGTGGTGAAAATATTAAAAATCCCCAGTCCTTTTGCTATATGGCTGAGGAAGAGAAGGGGTGTAAAAGTCCAGTTTTTGGGGTTTTTGCAAATATCTAGGAAACGGTGAATCCGAGGAAAAAATTCTTCGTAGCAAAATGAAAGCTTATCAAATTTCTCACAAGATTGTATCTACCCATTTTTCCTTTATTCCTTATAGTTTTCGAGATATCAGCTCGCAAAAGCCGTTAATGTATAAAACGCTTAACCGTTCTCAGAAAATTAATTTCAGCAGCTTGTGCTGACTTTCCACGTCGCTTTTTCATTACCCAATCTTCAGTTTAATATTAGTATCGATGCTGATAAGTGTGAGACAGTAAAACTCTAGAAAGGGATTTGTTCTTATTGCGCTGCCAACAAATCACCCCTCCAAGCATCCGTCAACATTTTTATTGCACATTTATTAAAAGCGAAGTGACGTATAGTCCAGTAAATGAAGGCTCAAAAAGGGCTGTAGAGGACATTAAGGGGGTAAAAAATTTTCTTTTAGAATGTATTTGAACTATTTTGGTGGTGAAAATACTAAAAATTCCCGGTCCTCTAGCTATATGGCTAAAGGAGGGAAGGGGTGTAAAAGTCACGTTTTTGGGGTTTTGGGCTTATATTTAGAAAACGGTGGGCTTTAGGTAAAAATTATTTTTAACAAAATGAACGCTTATAAAATTTCCTACAAGATTATATATATATATATTTTTCCTCTATTCCTTATAGTTTTCGTGATATCCGCTCGCAAGAATCGTTAATGTATTAAAACCCTTAACTGTTCTCAGAAAATTAATTTCAGCAGCTTGTGCTGACTTTCCACGTCGCTTTTTCATCACCCAATCTTCAGTTTAATGTAAGTAGCGATGCTGATAAGTGTGAGTAAGTAAAGCTCAAGAAAAGGATTTTTTTGCGCTGCCAACGAATCATTCCTCTAAGCTTCCGTTGTAACCTCTGAGTACAGTATTGTTGCGTAGAGATAGTAATAGTCCAAGCTATGGTAGGCCAAGTACTAGGCCACTGTGTAGACCCTAATCACTAATTTTACAAATTTTAAAAAATGAATGAAATTTAGCACGTTGTGTAAATTTTTGAAATATTCTTTGCGCTATAATGAAAGAATAAAACACAAAAATGCGTAATTCTTAAAAAAACAATTTTAAACTCGACTAACTAAAAGCGTTAATTAATTTATAAGGGGTAAAATTATCTAAATTATTCAACAAAAGTTTAAAATAACACACCCTGTATAAAAAGAGTTATTCAAAATTCATAACTAATCGTAATCAGCTTAAGAAGAGTTGGGCATTTTTAAAGTGATGGAAATTTATAATTGCATATAATAAGTTGTCAAGGAAGCTGTGGAATTATTTTAGAACAGATGAAAAGGGTTTCAAAAGAGAAATAACGGAATGTCCAAGCTAAACCAGATCTGTATTCAGCTTTAATATTGTTCGCCAACTACATGTTATCAACCGATTAAAATTTCATTTGTTTTGAGTAGTCTGGAGAAAAGCTTAGTTTGCCATGGAATGTTTCTTTTGTTATTCATTACTTTTGCTATTGTTATCTTAGTGTTCTAATAGAGTAAAATTAATTTAAACTTTATATAAAAATCAAATTTTAGATGTTGGGGTTTCTTCTGCATTGCAACTTTTGAGTATTTACTAGTGCTGTTGATTCGAATTGGTTAACTGGTTAACCAGTTAATTTTTGCTTGGTTAGGCGGTTAATTTATTCTTAGTTAACCAAAAATGGTTAACCGAATCATTTTAATCACATTTGGTTAACCGAATCATTTTAACCAGTGTTGGTTAAACGATTCATTTTAACCATCTTATTTGGTTACGATTTATTTTAATTTTCGAGTTTTAGGACTGCTTGGTTGATTTGATTCATTTTAGCATTTTAGGCATCTGTAAGTAATCTAATTAACTCTTTTATATAAATCGCTATTTTGTGCCTAATAGCTTATCAGAAATTTATCAATGAGAAATTTAAATACATAAAATAAATTAAAATGAAAAGGCCCATAGAATGATTTTAAAACAAGTAATTTTAAAATCTTTTATATTAAAGCTACGCCTAATAGCGTGCCTAATAGCTTATCAGAAATTTCTGGAAACTTATCAATGAGAAATTTAAATACATAAAATACAACAAAATGAAAAGGCCCCTAGATTGATTTTAAAATAAGTAATTTTAATAGTGCTATAGTGTACCTACCCTTTAAAACTTTATTTACAATATTATCCACCATCTGTTTTTAACAGTAAATTTACAGTAAAAACATGGTGTTAATATCCACCATGCAGTAAAAGCACTTAGTTTTACAACCCCTTGATTGTGCTTCTTGCTTGAATTAAAATATAAAAATTAAAATCCTAGACATTTTTTACGAAAAACGAAATATTGTTACATTATCTAAGGGCACTTTTACATGGACTAAATATGGTACTAACTTGTTAGGACTGAATCAACTCAATGAGCAAAAGCACGGGAATCTAGGCTTTAACATCGTGCGCTGTCGTGCGTCGCAATTTCTACGCACGACGTTAAAGCTTAGATTCCCATGTTGTTGCTGCTTCAGTTGATTCAGTACTAACAAGTTAGCACGACATTTAGTCTATGTAAAACGGCCCTTAAGAAGCAAGCTAAAAAATACATACATAAAAATCCAGGTCTAAAAATGAAATGGGGCTTCGTAGACCCCACTGGCCTTTCTAGAGTTAAGGATCGGTTCAGCAAAAACTGACAAATTATATCAAATATGAACGTTGGGTTACGTTCACTTAAGATTATATGGCATGTCAACTTTTAAAAACCTAGGTTAGGTTAGCTCCGCTTCCAGCGGTGGCCTTAGCAAATATTTTGGCTTGTAAACCCTTCAAAGCTCACTATTCTTTCTTGAAAAAAGTTAATAAACTATCAATCACTTTTAAAAAGACTCATAAGGTCATATAAAGACCTGCACGAACTCAATTTCGGTGAAAATTCTCAAAATTCAATTTTAATGGTCAAGCTTCGAACTTTCTAGTTTTCAGTATCGAATATTGGTCTCTTTTCGAATAAGTTGTTTTCCTACCGCCAAGTGACGAGAAACGTCTATGATTCAGAGGTGGTTTACTACCCGATTGCGAATGGCTCTTAGGGAGATTTGTATGCACATTGGAAGTTTTCAGTAGCTTAAGAAGTGTAATTTGAATAGTTTCATAGTTCTAACTCACTGGTATTACCCAGAATGCACTGGAAGGCGAATTAAATTTGCATCCCACGTAAAATGAATAGATGCACAATTGCACATCCTTAGTTGAAAAGAACTAGAGATATATCGCTTCCTTTACCCAGTATCACTGTACCTTTTTGTTGGAAACCTATCAATTATTTTAGTATTGTTCGTTATATTCCAGAGCTCCAGACGATTTTTACCAACCCGTTTAAATTAAATAAATCACGAATCTCCTTGTTTGGGGCTTGAAAATTGGGCAATTTTCTAAATCGTTAAAAAACTGAACTCTTTGACATAAAATTTACAAAACATGTAGAATTATGAAATTTTATTTCCTTTGAATTAAAGTAGCGTTTCAAATAATTTATTCTCAATTTGAAAATTTTTCCACTTTCTTAAAATAAACTCGACTCCATCTTATGGAAAAAGTCTCATCAATCACTTCTTTATACCAATTTACACTTTTTATTACTTCAAGGGTTATAAAAAAATATAAAATGCATAAAGAAAATTTCCATTTTTTTCCAAAATTTGTTCATCTTCATTAAAATTTATTTTTTTAATAAAAATGATGTTTTAACTGATTTAAATATTATTTATATTAAAAAATGTTTTTACTTAGAAAATTGAACTTTATTCATTAAATTTAAATATTAAGTATACCTACTATTTAAAAATTAAAATGCAAATCATTTATAGTAAAAGTTCCTTTAAGGTATCATTATAATATTTCTAATTATACTCGAGTATTTTTTAATAAAAAAATATTTTTTTTACATTAAAATTATGCAAATTAAAAATCTGTAGAACAGAGAACATGACAGGTGAACATCAGGTCGTTGTATATGCAAATTACTTGGTCATATAAGAACGAAACAGAGTGAAATAGTGAAAGGTTTTTCAAAAGCAATAAAAATGGAAGATGATGTCATTAAAAATTAAAGTTAAGAAAACGAAGATAATTACAATTAATGTTCAAAAGGCACGGGAAAGACAAGAATTGCCAGTTTTGATTTTTAGGAAGTACCTACATAGAAAGGACTCTATGGAGATTTGAAATACCTTCCAAATGAGGTGCAACATGGTCCTCTTTACAGTTTCAAAAAACTGACTGATAGTGCCTCTACTATCATTTTCAACATTTCACAATGTGTAGCATGAAATTTTAAATAAGGTTCAAGGAGTTCAAGGAGAAAATTTAAAATTTTAAAATCTATTGGAAAACTCCTGGCATACTTTGATTGCATTTTCTTCTATTATTATTCTTAGAAAAGCTCATAAGTTGAGAACCAAAAACAGAATTTTCAATTTTCAAAAACAACTGTACAGAGAATTGAAATACCTTTCAAATGAGGTGCCACAGGTCATGTGGCAAAGAGGGTCACTCTTTGCAATTTCAAAAAAATGAGTTGATAGTGCCTCTAGTGTCATTTTCAACATTTCAAAATGTGCATTATGAGATTTCAAATAAATTTTTCTATTGTCAAGGAGTTCAAGTTGAAAATTTTAAATTGAAAAATTTATTGGAAAACTCTTGGCGCACTTTGCTTATTTTCTTCAATTATTATTTAGAAAAGCTCATAAGTTGAGAACCAAAAACAGGATTTTAAATTTTCAAAAACGACTCTATAGAAAATTGAAATACCTTTCAAATGAGGTGCAACATGACTCTTTTTGCAGTTTCAAAAAACTAAGTTCTTAGTGCCTCTAGTGTCATTTTCAACATTTCATAATGTGTATCATGAGATTTCAAATAAAATTTTCTATTGTCAGAAATTTCAAGGTGAAAATTTTAAATTGAAAAATCGATTGGAAAACTCCTGGCGCACTTTGACTGCATTTTCTTCTATTATTATTAATAGAAAAGCTCATAAGTTGAGAACCAAAAACAGGATTTTAAATTTTCAAAAACGACTCTATAGAAAATTGAAATACCTTTCAAATGAGGTGCAACATGGCCCTCTTTGCAGTTTCCAAAAACTGCCTGATAATGCCTCTATTCAGGGTGGTCACTTTTATCTTGCACACTATGGGGATCTCCTAAACGGTAAGAGTTACGAGATAGGTTAAATTAGAGAAAAGTTGTGCAATTTCAGGTCTTATAAGAAATAGAAAAGAAAATTACGATAGCTTGTTTGGCTTCTGAAATATCCTGAAAAAACTGAAAACTTGCGTTTTCTTGTTTATTACATAACTCTGTTATTATTTAAGGCATTGATATGAAATTTGGTAGGTTTACATAACTTGACACGAGCTACGAATTAAACGCATGAAACTTTTTCTAAGCCTACTAGATGTCTGTGATTTAATAGACAACTTTTGATTTTCTTATGGGCGGCTATGTTGAATTTTGGCATAAATAAATTGGAGTTTTCATTCTGATTTCAAAGATATGTAATTTTCTATCTTTTAACAAAAATGGCGGCACACTCCATATTATTTTTATTAAATCAAATTAAATGAAAAAAAAATAAAGTATAACAAAACTTTTTAAAACAAAAGTTATCTGGAGTTGTCATTTTTAATTCTATCAGTAGTTTTTTCATGGCTACTTGATTTAATAAAAGTAATATGGATTGTGCCGCGATCTTTCTTTTTAAACCTAGATTATTACACATCGTTGAAATAAGAATAAAAAAAACAATTTTTTTATCTCAAAATTCAACATGGAGCCCAGCCCATAAGAAAATCAAAAGTTTACTATTAAAACACAGACATATAGTAGGCTTAGAAAAAGTTTGATAAATATTTAATTCGTAGCTCGTATCAAGTTAGGTAAACCTACCAAATTTCATATCAATACCTTAAATAATAAGAGAGTTATGTAATAAACAAGAAAATGCAAGTTTTCAGTTTTTTCAGGATTATTTCAGAAACCAAACAAGCTATCGTAATTTTCTTTTTTATTTCTTATAAGACCTGAAATTGCACAACTTTTCTCTAATTTAACCTATCTCGTAACTCTTACCGTTTAGGAGATACCCATAGTGTGCAAGATAAAAGTGACCACCCTGTATAGTGTCATTTTTCCTGAGATTTCAAATAAATTTTTCTATTGTCAGGGATTTCAAGGTGAAAATTTTAAATTGTATAATCTATTGGAAATCTCCTGGCATCTTGGCTGCATTTTCTTCTATTAATATTAATAGAAAAGCTCATAAGTTGAGAACCATAAACAGGGATCTTCAATTTTCAAAAACGACTGTACAGAGAATTGAAATACCTTTCAAATGAGGTGCAACATTACCCTCTTTGCAGTTTCCAAAAATTTAGTTGATAGTGCCTCTAGTGTAATTATCAACATTTCACAATGGGTATTATGAGATTTAAAATGAATTTTTCAATTGTAAGGGGGTTCAAGGTGAAAATTTTAAATTTAAAAATCTATTGTAAAACTCCTGGCCTGGCGCACTTTGACTGCATTTTCTTTTATTATTATTAATAGAAAAGCTTATAAGTCGAGAATCAAAATCAGGATTTTCAATTTTCAAAAACGACTGTACAGAGAATTGGAATACCTTTCAAATGAGGTGCAACATGACCATTTTTTTAAGTTTCAAAAAATTGAGTTGATAGTGCCTCTAACGTCATTTTCAGTATTTTAATAACAAATTTACCATCAAAAGTAGTTTGACAAGACTTCACCTCCAGTTTGACAAGATTTTGTACTTTAGTGCCCTCAAAAGTTACGGGAGGGCTTGGAGATCTTGTTGTATTAAAGAATTTTTGTTACTTAGGAAAATGAATTTTATTCATTAAATTTAAATATTAAGCGTATTTAAAATGCAAATAATTTCTACTATACCAGTTCCTTTGTGCAGTATAATATTTCTAATTATCTTCAAGTATTTTTTTAAATAAAAAAATAATTTTTGTAAAAAATTTCATGCATTAAAATTATGCAAATTAAAAATTTGTAGAGGTCCTTTTGTGAAATATAACACAAAATATATAGAATTTAACTTTTTGTTATATTTGTTAAAAAGAACAAAGGGGATGATACCCGATAGCAATCAAAATAATTCCTCTAAAATACACATAAAAATATAAGAGGGGTTTAATTTACGCAAAAAGTATTAAATTTTCTTCAACGTTTATTTTTCTTGAATACACACACTAAAGAATAAAATTTCAATTCGCACAAAAATATAGACGAAAAAATAAAATATTTAAAAAGTCTTAAAAGTATATAAAAGGAAAAAATTGTTTTTTCAATAAACAAAAATATATTACGCATTCGACTTTTCCTTTTATATAAAAAGCGTTTTATTTAAAAAATAAAAATGTTTCCAGCTTAAAAATGAATTGCATGCAAAAAAAGAGGGCTGAAATAGATTATTCGAGTGCAAAGATAACGAGACTTTTCCAAATGATCAAATAACGTGTTTCAGTAGTTTTATACTTAATTATCTTTGAAATTGTTTAAATTTACAATAGTAAAAATGGATAAGAGAAGTGAACAACAATTATTAATGAAGAGTGAAGAAAATAACTATAAACATCGGTACTTAAACTTTTTCTAGTAGGTAACGAAACAAGATTTTGGTAATGTGAGGTTATGTTTGCGGTTTTGATGGCTCCAGCGTATGACTTGGTCTACAAAGGGCAAAACGTAAATAAAGGTTTAGTAGCTTTTTGCTTTAGTAGACTTTATTTAGGTGCCTTTAGTAGAATAGCAGTAGTTTTCACTAATGCTAAGCAATGTTTTGATTTTCTTCTGCCTAAACGAACTGTCCGTTTAGACTGAAACTGATCTCATTCTTTTCGTAATTTAATACATTACAAATTACCTGAGATGTGTTATTTTGCTATCTTCAATGTGATCGAAGATATTGTCCAAATTTCAAAAACAGTTTTGCTAGAAACAAAGGCAATTTTGACCATTACACAAGCTTCTAGTATGGGAAAAATTTTCTTATAATTAGAGATTCAAAATAAACCGTTTCGTGAAAAAATATACCATCCCCAAGATTTTCCCCAAAAATGCCGTTTTTCTGATATTTCGACTCTACTATGCATGCATGTCTTCTGTTCTTTTAAATTATGGCTTTCAATTTAAGAATCATAAAGGCAAGCTATGTTTCTATTTGATGAGCAAAGTTCCCAGCGACTATTCCAAAACATCATAAGCGAATAAAGGAATTTTTTTAAACAATTGCTTCACTTACCTGTGACCTGTCACATTTCTTTCATTCTTTTTTACAAAAATTTCATTTCTGTTTTATTATTTTGGGTTAAACCGAATGTGAGCTTCTATTCTTTTTCTTGTTTGATATTAATGATCTTCAAAATTTTGTTAGATCACAGAATGCTTTTGAACAAATGAATTTACACAGGTACTTTCCAAAAGTGCCTAATTCCACGATGAACAAACGTTAAATAGAAAAATAAAAAAAATACTCTGATGGTATAATAAAATATAGGTTGACATGTAAATAAATAATACCGTGACATCATCACCGAAACAAAAGAAAACTATGCTAAAATATGACATTCGTTGTAAATCTCTTTAGCTCTGTCAGGTTTTTCGCGAAAAACTTTTATTTTTTAAATTTTCTCGCATTTATTTATAACATTTCGAAGGCCATTCGTAAATGTTCTTGAGCAAAACTTGAGAAAATTAGCATATTTCCAAATTTTTAAATTCAAAATGGAGGCCAATACATCGAATGCTCCATTTTGTGGGTTTTCCCCTATAACTTGGTCCGTAGTTATGATTACAAAAATTTAAAAAGGGCATTATACAGTCAAAATATAAGGCTTTCGTCCTAACCAAATCGATTTTTAAAATTATTTCAAACTTTTCTACCTTTAACTGGTCAAAGTAGATCAAAATTTTGAAATGGATTTTCTCAAAATTAGTCGCAGTCGTTTTTTTCATTTTTGGATATGTTATAGACATCACCGTTGTCTACCGAATGCCGCGCGCTTTATTTTTTGAAAATTTCCAGGACCGGAGTTATGAATTTTTGAATGTTAAAATATTAAAAATCTTTCATTTTTTCATTTAACACCCTGTATATTTTTTAACATTTTGAAAGATCTTAAAATTAGCTATACGATGATACCCACTACTTTCGGTTTTACCGGAAATGGGACCAATTTTGAAATTTTAATTATTTATACTTGAGAAAAAGCTTGAGAAATACGCACGAAAAGTCCTTTTATGGCCACATTAGAGTTTTTCTTTTAAACGAGCAATTTAGCGTTGATTGAACTAATAAAAAAACAACTTTGCTTTTACAATTTTATTACCGCATTAGTCGTATAAGGTTTTATTAAATTGATTGATTTCAACCGATCACGTAAGACAAAACTAAAAAGAAATTTTCTTTTTCACATTTTTCTTCCTTATAAAAAAAACAAAGTTTAACTTAAAAGTCAAATACTTTGTTATAAAAGTTCATGTTCAACCTCTCACTTTGTTAAGAAATTAATTTTCTAACTTTGAGGAACACTTCTCTCTATTGTTTATGATCACTCTCGTCACTCTTATAAAGCCTCTTTTGTATAAAAACTTCTCGTCTGATTTTTTCCTACATTTCTTGAATTATCTTAAAAAATTTTTCTTTTTTTTTAAATAACTCGTATAGGGGTTGGGTAAATCTCATTCACTTTCTTTTTGAGTATCCACTTATTTTTAACTTAGTCTCTTTGAAGACCTTGCACTTACAATATTTTTCAAATAAAAAAAAAAAAATTTTCCAACAACGAAAATTTTAACACTAACAAAGTTAGCTTTTCTATAATTTATAAGTGAAAGTAACAAGTTTGTACTAATGGTGATTTGTAGCTTCTTCTCTTATCGATTAATTTACATTAATTATTAATAGAATTCAGTTGCGCATTATAAGGAGCTTAGAGTGTCAACCAAGTCGTTTGTGGCAGGATACGATTAACCATAGCGTTATGCACACTCAAGAAACGTCAGAAGCGTGTCAAACTAATGAAATAAGATTTGGTTCAACTCTTAGCAAGCTGTGAAAATAAAAGAAGAATTAATGTAATTTCGTTAGGGCTACAAAGCAATTCAAAACTTGAAAAGATCGATACCTTTATAATTATAAGGCATCATTTGGTTTTCAAAAAACTGGATTATACAGTGTGGCCATTTAGACATACTACTTACATGCGGTACTGTAAAGCCTTAATATCCAATTAAAATTAATTCACTATTCTTTTCCAATGAAAATTGATTATAAATTATAAGGGCAAATCAAAAATTCTCATTAAATTTACTTCTCAAACTAAATTAATCAAGAGCCTTGTATAGTACCGATTGTAATTTTTTAAGGATCCAGCGATTTTATTTTTAAAACTACCCTCTGTATATTCGAAAATAATTTTCTTGAAATGCTGCCTTATCTTTAGTTTAATTTCATTTGTTAATTAAATCTCTAACTATAATTGAAACCGAGATCGAGCTCGGACGGTGTTGCGGTAACGTGTATAACCCAGAAGGTTTTGCGAGGCAAGACTTATCCTGATGATTGTGGTATATGACTTGGAATTAGACATACAATATTATATCCCACGAGATGTGGATTATGTAGATGCTCAAGATCCTTCCTATAGCATTAGAAATAAAAAATAAATTATAGAAGTCGGAAACTTCTTAGTCTAGTCAATGAAGGGGTTATAGAGAACATGGAATAGGGTGGAAATGGTTTTCTTCCGGAATGTGTTTGGAGTAGTCAGGACTCAGGAGGCGAAAATAATGAGTGTCCCCGATCCTAGCTTATATGGATAAAAGAGGAAGGGGCTGGACATGCGAACAGGTTTTATTTTTCCAGTTTTTTCGCTTATATTTTGAAAACGATAGGTCCTAGGGAAAAAATGATTCTAAGCAAAATGAAAGCATATCATATTTTCTAGAAGATTGTTTCTATTGATTTTTTTCTTCTTTTTAGTTTTGGAGATATTAAAGCTTTCTTTAAAATTCCTGATAGTAACCACCAGCTGTTCTTATCTAATCACGTATCAGTCATAGGTAAAAACGTTAAAAAAGTGAAAACTTGACCCAATTGAAATAACGAAAACAAGCGCTATGAAGTAGGTAAAATTAAAAAATCTCTTCATTGTATAAACAAAAAGCGATAATTAGAAATTTTTTCCGATTATATTCATTTCCCTGGGGCTAATGCTCACGAAAAAGCAATCGAGTTTGTAATTTTTAAATAACAAACTTTTTTTAAAAGGGGAATTACGATTGAACATCTTATTAAAAAGTTTCAAGTTGTGCCTTAAATATTTAACCTTTATATAATTTTTTTTAAAAAAGCTGTTATTTTCAATCTGTGCGATTTCGTTCCTTAATTTGCTTGTTTAAAAAGTGTATTAGGGGTAATTTTCTTTTTCCTTGTATTCGAGAGAGAACAAAAAAACGTCATTTTAGTATTTCAGTATTTTTCTTTTTCATCGATCGACTATTATTGTTGATTTATTTAGAACTGAGTAATGGCAAAGCAATCTTTCAAGTCGTGTAATGCATTTTTCACCCACGTCCGGTTTACTTAAATGTCCAACCTTTAAAATGTTTGACATTAAAGAATTACACCTGGGTTAAGGGGTGGTACGTGGTATACAAACAGTTTCGCAAACTTTTTTTTTATATTTCCCAATTTTAATTATTAATACACTTTAAATTTAAATATTTCACCTCATTTAATTTTTCAACTTTATAAAAGAGATGAAAAAATGTGCATTTTTTAAATAAATTTAAATACATTTTTCTTTTTATTTTAGGAAAATGGACGAGAGGCTCTGGATCTCACAGCCTCACCCCTCCGTGGACCACCACCGAATTCACGATCGAATCATCCACCTCCTATGGTTATACAAGGAGATTTTAGAAAGGTTTATATAATTTTATGTCAATTTAATAAATTATTTATGCTTTCCTTTGTTGTATTATATTTTTGTATTTTACGTTTATTAAATTTTTTTTCTTTTGCCGTTTTTTTATTATTTTAGTATTTAAGATTTTCTTAGTATAATTTCGTTTATAATTGGCCAATTAATCTAGAAGTTAAAAATCGGATAAATCAATAGTTTTCAAAGGGTTACAGTAACAATTAAATTCATTAATCAACAAAGTATAGGGTTGAAAATAACATTGGAGGGTGAAATTAATCTTCTTAGTTTAATTTTTAGGTTAGTGTCACATAATTAGTACACCTTCAGTTTCAGTTCTGAGGTCTTTCGGACGCTTTTTTGAAAAATTATATGTTTTGAAAGATAGAAAAATAATTATTGGGAAGGCTCCCACTGTCGGTTTTAAAAAAAAAAAATAAAATAAAAATAAATAAATTATGGGCTCCGGAATGGGAAATCAAGGACTGTTTTTATTGTAATTTTTTTTTATGAAAATAGAGATAAAAAGAATACTTTTGGCTATTTTAATTTTTCTCAATCTTCAATACTAAGCCCAAAAATAATTTTTAAAAGTGCTTATACCGAATAAGGTCGCTTTTATTCGGGACAACAGCGCCTACAAAGCGAGTGACATATAGTACAACCGAACGTAGTTAGACAGAGATAGATAAAAGTATCTCTTTTAACTACATTTTTTTAAAAAAACAACCACATTGTCTATTTTTGTCTCACTCGGTTTGTAGGCGCTGTTGTCACATAAATAAAAGCTACCATATTCGGTATAAGCACTTTTAAAAATGATTTTTGAGCTTAATTTACGAATTATAGAAAAATGAAGAAAACAGAATTGATCGCTTATATTTGCTCTATACATTGGCATTATCCAAAAATTAAAAATTCAGTTACAGCCTAATTCCCCATTGAACCTGAACTGTGTCATACAGATGCAGCAAATAGCAGACTCTCATCAATAAATATACAAAGTGTTAAAAATAGATCACCCTGTATAAATTATTTTGGTGTCAAAAAATGCGCAATTCAAAATCTAAATCGACGTGTCCGAGTTTTTTTCCAAATACTTTTATACCGAGTGGTGATCGGATTTCTCGGTCATATGGATTTAACTTCTAAAATTCGTCTAAAATCATACTTTGGTATTTTCTTGCTTTCCAATTAATCTTAGAAAAAAATCTTCGAGATAGTTTCAGGGCATAAAACTCTGCTTCTAAATTATTAAACTAAATTAATTTTGGATGCTTTATAACGCCAGAAATTTAATTTGAAATTTAGCAGAAATAGCGATTTCTTTATTAAGTTAATTAACTAACTAATTAAATTATCTAATTAACTAAAACTAAAAATAAAGTAATTTTTCTTGTTAGAAAATACGCAGTAAGGTCCGAAAGAAACAGATATTAAAAAAAGAAAATAGAGATAAAGAGAGTGGAGGAAGTAGGGTAGGACTGGTTAAGAGAAATGAGGAGTGGGGCAAGTAGGATAGATATTTGTTTAGATAAATAGAAAATGGTCTGTCATCATAGTTATCAAGTGTTAAGTGTCAATCTGTCGCCATATTAACCATGTGTCAAATGTCAATCTGTCACCATAGTTTACCATTACCATATGTCAATGTCGTCATCTAGCACCATAAGTCAATTTCAGAGAAAAGTTCATCTATCACCTAACATATGTCAATTATCATCATATGTCAGTTCTATCTGTCATTTCGTATGTCAGGTACAGTTATCTTTTATCTATCATTCCATCGGTCCACCCATCTGTCATCCCATATGTGATTTTAGAGATTGGTTTAGAGAGATCAGGATTGGGTAATCTGTCACCATAAGAGGGAGGGAAAGGGGGTCATCTGTCACCATAGGAGGGAGGGGGGGGGTCATCTATCATGCCTATGTAACTTTATCTTTCATTTCATATATCAGGGGAGTCAATGAGATGGACAAATGAGATGAGATTACAGAAGAGATTGTTAGTTAGATGATATAAGCAATTGACAGTTGACATAAAATAACATATGAGATTGACAGATGTGACGATATGTCATAATATTAGACTGACAGATGATATTCATAGATAGAAAGAGACGTAAACACACAGAAAAAAGCTAGCGCAGGTAGCGCTTGTTCTAGATTTATTAAATAAATTCAATAATTAAATAATTAGAAAATACAAAATTATTTTGACAGATAAAGTATAAAACATTTAAAAAAAATTATTTTTGTTTCAAGGCAATCACTATTCTGCTAATTTATGGCGTTATAAAGCATCCAAAATTAATTTTAGGAATTTTATGAAATTTTGATTTAGAAATTACGAATGTATGATTTTACATGTTAAATCCCTATGACCGAGACGTTCGGTCACCACACGGTATGTCGAAATAATTGATAAATTCTCATTCAGAGACTTGTCAAGTCTTTGAATGACTATACTTTTTCAAGGACGCAGATATTCCTGGGGGATCAATGTTATATTTTTATTACTAGTCATACGCCTGTGACATTTTTGAAAAGGCTCGCCCTGTATAAATCTGAAAATGCCAGAATTTTTTATTTATTAATTTCGAGAGACAGTTCGGATTTATCGTAACTTCCGGGATGCTGTAGCGCCCCTTACAAGTCCGCGCCTGGCGACACCCTGTATTTACTTACAACGTAAGTCCAGGTGTAGTTTAATTCAGTGCGTTTATAGACGACAGTTCCAGTGCTAAGCTGCAAAAAAACCTTCTGGTCAAAGAAAACTATGCAACGATAGTAATAATCAGTTATCACTTTACTGATGATTCCATTTTCATAGCAGATGAGTTTCTAAAGCACGTAAACGTTGATATTTTAAGAAGTAACTATCATCTCTCCAATTATGGAAGTAATGGAGCAAAGAGACAATGAGATAAAAAGTATTCAAAATCTTTGAGATAAATTCAGTGCTCCACTTTGTAGGTAACAAAACATACGAAGAAAGAAATAAATGAGAGAACATAAACTAAAACTTGGGCCATTTAAAGAATAAGGAAGGATAAGAAAATTAAAAACTGAATGATGAGGAATTTTTCGTAAAACTAGACAACGAGTAAACGGTCTCTAAAAGCGAGCTTTTTAACCAACACAAAATATTTCCTTAATAAAGGAAAATTTAAAGTCCATTTTTCACTCTTTACCCGATCCTAAAATTGTAAGCACCAAAAACATCTCAAAATCTTATCTGTCATAACAATTTTAATTAAACGAATTCCCGTACTTAATTTGCCCAAGTTAAAACAAAATTAAACTTCTTTAAAACCATCACTCTATTAAATATTTTAAAAGCACGTCATAAATTTTGAGATTAATAATAATTTTGTAAATAATATCTTTAAATAAATTCTTAAATCCAATATTTCTATTTAACATTAAAATTTAACATTTTATTTCCTTGTTGCAAAATGTAGCGAAAATTCTCAACTACAACACGCATAAAGGAAGTAATGGAAGGGTATATTAACATCCCTAAAATTTGTTGTGGTTGTCGTGTGGGTGGTTAAGCACTTTATAAATAACTCAACTTGTATAAAATTTAAAACGTATTATTGAAATATGAAACTAGAATTTTTTTTATAAAAATAAGTTTCATCTAAAAAGTTCTTTTCCCAATAATTGGAATAAGCTTATTAATTAAAATGAACTACTTACAACCCTACAAGCCTACAACAGATCGTTTCAGTAAAAAGTTTCAAAGGATGAATCTTTTCTTCATCTTTCATTGCACAACTCAATTAGCTGTCTCGTCTTGACCTCCTGACAGGTAGACAACACACCAAGCACGTACATGGTCATAAAAGTCAAAAGTAGGTGAATAAACATGATGATCAGAATACAGGGTGTTTCACGGAAACCGTTGGTTAGACGTATTGGAACTTCGAATGTTACAATCGATCTGAAAATTTCAGTTCGTATATAATGGCTAGATATCTATTCATTGAAGATATTTTCAGAACCACATCGCTTCCGGTTAAACCGAAAGTAACACTAACTTTCTTATTTCAAATGAAATACTACATTTTTTTTACATTTCTGAAATCTACAAAAAATTCTAAATCCAGCTTTATGACATGATCGATTTTCAACTGAATAAACATAAAGATCAGAATACAGGGCGTTTCAAAGAGACCGTTGGTTAGACGTTTTGGAGCTTTGAATGGTACGATCGATCTGAAAATTTCAGTTCCTGTATATTTGGCTAGCGATCTATTCATTGAAGATATTTTCAGAACTATATCACTTCCTTACTAAAACCATTCATCAAATAATCAAGGTCAATAATACCAACAACTATATCACTTCCGGTTAAACCGGAAGTAACACTAACTTTTCTATTTTAAATGAAATACTATATTTTTTTTACTTTTCTGAAATCTGCGAAAAATTCTAAATCCAGCTTTATGACATGTTAGATTTTCAACTGAATAAACATGAAGATCAGAATACAGGGTGTTTCACGGAAACCGGTGGTGAGACGTTTTGGAGCTTCGAATGTTACGATCGATCTGAAAGTCTCAGTTCCTGTATAATGGCTAGCGATCTATTCAATGAAGATATTTTCAAAACCAGATCACTTCCGGTTAAACCGGAAGTAGCACTAACTTTCTTATTTTAAATTGAATACTATATTTTTTTTACATTTCTGAAATCTACGAAAAATTCTAAATCTAGCTTTATGACATGTTCGACTTCAACTGAATAAACATGAAGATCAGAATACAGAGTGTTTTACAGAAACCGTTGGTTAGACGTTTTGGATCTTCGAATGTTACGATCAATCTAAAAATCGTTACTTCTGGTTAAATCGGATTTTTTTTTAATTTCTGAAATCTTCGAAGAATTTTAAATCCAACTTTATGACTTGTTCTTATATCTAATTTCAACTGTTTTTAAGAAAAATTAATTTTCTAAAAAAAGTGACGTTTGCGCACCTTTCTTCAAAATTGAATATTCACGTTATGATGATAACAGGAGCAAGAGGTACGCAATTTTCCGATATTTTTCTAACAACCTTAGACTAAACTCTGATGTTACAATTTTTGTCTAATAATGTACAAGGTGTTCAAAAAGTACTGACTTTTAGAGAGAATTTCAAACCTTAAAAACTTTTTAATTTAAAATGGAATACCCTGTATTTGTTAACAGTTTCAGATGCATAAATAAATTTGCTATCGATTTGCATTACCATTTCCTTTACCTATCCTTGACGCTTTGTACATTATCGTGGATTTTATAAAATAAATCTCGAAAGCTCTTGGAAAATCCTCAAAAATTGTTAAAGGTTTTTGAGAAAAAATCTTTATACCTGCGAAGGTGACTAGAAACTTTTAAAGGGTCTCGCACATTTTAAACGTTTTTTTGTGAAACTGAAGAAGCTTTACAGGAAATTTAGATTTTTTATAAATATATTGTTGATCGAAGATTTGATGTTATTGAGGTGTGGGGGGGGACAAGCGTCTTAAAAAAAGATTTTGTATCTCGGACTTGTTAATTTTTTTTAATTCAACCAACTCTGGCTTTTTTTGATAATTTTAGGAAATATGTTATTTTCCATCATAAAAAATAACATACAGTAATATATTAACATAACGTAACATACCCTAGAAAAGTTAAGTAAATTAAGAAAAGGAAAAGATAGAAAGATTCTCGTTTGGTATATTATTTGGTATATTTGGTATAATTTAGGTAAACCAACTGAGTAATTTTTTGTAAAAAATAATAAATCCCCATGCGTAAATGAAAAGCTGAACGTCGCGACGCCTACGTCGAAGTGATAAAATGTCGAGTTTAGTGTCGTTTGATAGCTCTTTTGACCTCCTAAAAAATTTTCTGCACAATATTTTTTCTAAAATTTACCATTTTTTGTATAATAATTAATTAAAAACGAATTTTATTCTTTTTGTTTAACTCTACTCCTACTCCCAAACGAATGAAAATATTTTCTTTAAATTATTTTGATGTTGAAATGAGAAATTTAAAAAATATCTTTTTTTCCTCGTCGCAATTTTTTCTAAATATTAAAATTTCACATTTCAAATAAACGTCTTTAAACAAAGCTTTTACTATTTAATCAAAAAGACGTGTAACAAAACATTCTCCGTCCTGTTTAAAAGAGACATTTAAATCCTTTTTACATCAACCAAAATAACCAACTAACTCGATATAAATTTTGTATTAATATTCACAAAGTAAACCAAACCATATTTTACATTATAATGTTGTGAGTAAAGTAACAAAATAATTACCTCACGAAATATAGAAGGCTTATATGGGCGTGAATACAAATTCGTGTTTAAAGGGGCTTAATATAATTAGGACGAATGTTAGAAGCTTACTAAGATATAAGGAGTAAGTTGTATGTATTTTGCTCGCAGTCAACTAAAATGCACGTACGATTTTATATGAAAATTACCGAAAGTTGAAATCAGAAGCGACTCGTCAAGTTTTTCTTATGAGGGAGTCATCAATCGAAATTTTCCTTAACTCCTCAATGCCTCTCTGCCTACCAAGATCTCTTCCAGTCGACTTGACTGGTTGTATGTCTGTCTGTCCAACCGTTAGTCTTTCGTACAACTTCTGACTGGAATCCCTGTCAAGTGGAAAATCCCAATGGCCCGTCCACACACACAGGCTTACCTTCCGGTTACCTTATCTTCCTCTTCAGACCCGAGAGTCTCCAGACACCGTTTGGGTGACCTGCACAGGCCAAACCGGAGCGTCGAGACAGCGTTAGGTGGTCTGTGCAGGCCGCCTGCACCTGAGTACAAGTATTTTTTTGTTTTTCTCAATTTTGAACTTTTCAAGGAGCGTGGGAGCCTCTGAAAGAGAACGCCTAATGGCGGAGTCACACACACAGGCTTGTCTTCAGGTTTGCCCTGTGCAGGTGGTTAGCACAGGCCAAATCGGAGCGTGTTAATATTGTTCAGGCGGCCTACACACCTCAGGTCAAACCTGCGCGTCTGGACAGTGTTCAGGCCGCCTGCGCACGCCAAACCGGAAGGCAAGGCTTGTTTGTGTGGACGGGCCTTTAAACACTATTTTGTAAATATTTTAGAAATCCATTGACGATTGACAATATAATCAAGTGCAGTAACATAAGCGTTAAATCCTAATTTTCTAAAAATCGCTAGAGGGTGCTAGTTATTAGCACGTACGTCTGTCTGTTCGTTCACCTATGTAAGTCAGTCCCGTAATGTCCGCTATCACTTGCTTTTGATTTATAATCACTACTAATTTTATCAAAGTATTAAATCACAGTTTCACAGGAAATAGAAAAAATTAAAAAAAGTTGGTATTTGTCTTGTAGATACAATCGAGGTAAACAAATAAGAAAAAAAAATTATTGACGTTTAGAACCAAGCATTAAATTCGAGTGTTGATTTAACAAGGGATGAAGTAGGTACAAAGGGACTACTTAGTAAATTCTTTCGAGAGTTTGCTTAACAAGTTCAAATTCCGTAAAATTGATACTTTAAATAAAAAAAAACACTAAAAGAGTAGCAAACTGTTTTGTTAAGTATAAAGGGGTTGTTGAAAAGTACTTAACACTCGACACTCCATATTAAATTAATTTCTCTAATTGGAAGGAAACAATTTATCAATTTAAAAGGAAGCTCTTTAAGTGCTCCATTGATATAGAAGTATATTACTATGGTGGGCTGCTTTTCATTACTTTTCTTTGCATACGACATTGAATGGGAAAATTTTAAACGCTTTTGAAAACTCATTTTTTCAATTCTTAACGAGTTTATATGAAAAAGTTGGTCCTTCGAGCCGGATGCCGATGTTGTAATTTAACTAAAACACTCATTTACATAATGTTTCTTGAAATTACTCTTCTTTTGTTATCTAAATGGCGGTTTGTTGTAATTTTCAAATCGTAGCTTTACAACGAATTATTCTTTAAAGGCCTACCATTAGACTGTCGCTTGTTATAAAATATGTTTTAAATAACGATCAAAACACATTTCGATGTAAGTTTAATGGCCCAGTTTGGACGAAATTGGGTCGACATGGAGTGAGACGTTTATTTCAATAACGTAACAACTGCAGGCTGTTCCTTAAGGCTTTACAAGAGTATATAACTAAAGGGCTTATCAAAAGCATATATGGTTTAAAACTTTCAAGTAGAACTAAGACGTTGAAATATTTACAAGACGACGGATGTTGGGGGTGTGTAAATAAATTTCATCAAGTTTTGTATATGAAAGGAAATAGCTTCAAACCGTTGCGTTGTTTGACTATCTCTTTACGAAACGTTTAATGTATTTTGAGTCGTTTCAAATTTAATATTGGACGAAAATGTACATTTTTTCTCAATAAGTATAATTTAATAAAATAAGTAAGGACTTACACGCTTTACACGAAGCAATGGGAAATAAAATTGGCATTTTAACAACGTCTATTGGTTTCATGTCGTTTCAAGAGTCACGAAATGGCACAATTCGATATTTAATGTTTATCAAATTTACTAATGTGCCACTTGTTTTAGTAATCGATATTCTCGCATCTTTGAATTTTAAGTAGATTTTATAGTCTTTCTCGAAAAAACGATTCAACAGACCGAACCGAGTCTCCTCTCTACACAAAAGCTTATAACAGAGCCTACGTTGCATTAGTAAAGATAACGACTTGTTTCTTATTTTCAAAACAGTAAGATCTCTCTGATGACTTTCAATAGCTTCTAAAGTTGCCCATTAACATAGCATAGATGCCATTGATGCACTTGTCTTCCCAGGGACGTATCTAGGGGTAGGGGGTGATCCAATGCCACAGAGTTTTAACAAGACATTTAAAGAGCTTTTTAGCCATAATTATGACTTCACTTCTGAGATAACTGGTTGGATGTTGTCTTTAAGCCTTAGAATATAAGAGAAAGTGCGACGGAAACGACATTTTGGAAAACTATGGATGACTAATTCATTTCGACGAGTTTACATTATCATTAGCTGTCATTGCCTTTTTTTATAAGTGGGAGTATATTAAGCAACCATTTCTATTGGAGAAATTGACCGGAAATCGCTATATTTAGAAAACCATTGCGATCCAATGGTTAAATGGCTCTTTCCTGCTAGAGTAGAGGGTAGGTATTTCTTTACTCAATGCTCTTGATTGGATGTCTATTTGTTCACATAGATCTCAACCGCAGAAGTTTTTAAGCCGTAAAATTTTGATCCCATTGACAACAACTCAAATTTGTCCCCTTAATTCGTTCCCTGCACCCCCTTCCACAGAGATTAATAATTCTCACTTTTATCTCAATGAACTGTTGTTACATCACTTTGGATGAAATCTGAGCTGTAGACGGATGATCAAGCAACTTCAGCATACTCTTCGGAAACAGTTTTTGTGTCACAAAGTTCGCACCGCGTCATTCCCATTTATATATTCGGATGAAAGTCAGGTTTGGATGAACAGAGGTTTTAAATCAACGATAGCGCAGTAGAAAAAATTCCCTAACTTTATGTAAATATATGTATCCAAGCCATACCTTTTATTTCATCAAAAAAATACGATGAACTTTTTCCTGTTGTATTTTATTGTGCATTTCTTTAAAAGTTAATAATTTGAAATTTTCTTTAATGTATTACATTTGTAAGATGTCAAATTAAATTTTAATAAAAAAAAATATAAAATTATAATATTTGACGGACAGAAAAAAGTTCTTCGTATGGCCACATCCGTTGTTTTTATTATTAAATTTATTTTTATGTTAATGTAAATTACATGATATTAAAAAAAAAATTTTTAAATTTAAAAAAAAGTTTTTTTTAAAAACTGCTTCCGTCCGGAATTTAACCTGAGACTTGTATGTAATTAAAAATTTTAGGTATAAACTGTTTCAAAAATTTCATTTTTTTGTAAAATTTGGAATAAATTGAAGTTTAAAATATACATTATTTTATATCTTAAGAGAGCTAATTTTACAAGCTTTCAAAATATTGAAAAATATACAAGGTGTTCCTTAAATTAAGCCTTTTAATTCCATTTCCGGTTAAACCGGAAGTCAAAATATAAAATGTTTGGTATCGTGTAATAGCTAACTTACGATCTCTCAAATTATTAAAAAATATACCGGGTGTTCCTAAAAATTTTGATATTTTTGTAATTTCCGGTTTAACCGGAAGCGTTTTCTTAACAGAAAATAGTGTCAAATAATAGATATTCATGGGATTGATATAAATATCCAATTTCAAGTTTTTATTTTTATTACAAAAGAAATTAGAGATTATTGAAATTTTGACATTCAAAAAATCATAACTCCGAATCCGCATCATACAAGTCTTTCAAAATTTAAAGTTAGATATACAATTACGTTGTCTATAACATATCAAAAAATTAGAAAAATGTTCAGACCAGTTTTGGAGAAAATCGATATCAAACTTTTGACCTACTTGGGCCCCTTAAAGGTATGCAATTTTAAAACAATTTTGAAAATCGACTTGTTTATGACGAAAGCCCTATATTTTGGCTGTACAATGTCATTTTGAAATTTTTATAATAATAATTACCGGCAAAGTTATAAGGGAAAAACCACAAAATGGGACAACCGTTCTATTGGTCGCCATTTTAAATAAAAAAATTTGAAATTTTTTTTTCAATTGAGGGTCACATGTACTATCTTATAGCCAAGTAAGATTAAATTTGGCTCAAATTTGCAAATATGCGCCCAAAATAACCACCTTATTTTTAGACACCCTGTATAGATTTCTTATAAAAACTTATTTTATCGATGAAATAATTTTAAACTTCCTAAAATCAAATTTCATCAAAATCGGTTTAGTAGTTTTTGCCCCACATAGTTCCGGACACACACACAGACATTTTGGTTCAAAAAATTGAAAAAAGTTTTTTTCGATTTTTGGAATCAGCGTAACTCAAAACGTCGAGAAATGCAAAAAAAATTTTCATTATTATTATTTTTTGTCTCGATTATAACAACTTTTTCTTGGTTTGGAAAAAGTTAAAACAGGAAGAACTAAAGTGTGCTATGAGGTAGTATAGACAAGAAGAGAGAAACAAAAGGGTAAAGCCAAAATATCTATAAATGGTTTTTATGACTTTTTCACTCTTTAAATAGATTTAAACAATATCTAATTGTAAAATCGAAGCAGCAGACTTCGATTTTCAAAATGATTGACAGGTAAAATCGAAGCAAAAGACAAAACAGTTCATACCTGTTATTTGAAATCGTATTTTGAAAGCAGCCCTTTCTTAAACTCACAGCTGTAAAATAACACGTCAAATCTGTTTTATTTTTTGTGTAGATTTTACCTGTCAGTCACTTGTAAGTTCTCTTCGTTGTCAAATTGTGACAGCTTTAAAATACCTACTTAAAGAGTCAAAGTCATAAAAACCATTTATCTATTTTTGGACTATACAAGAAAGACATGCAACTAGCCAAAAATAGACAAATGAAGGTAAAGAGAGACGAGTAGATGCAGACCTAATCTTAATCTGATTTAGCGGTTAGAATTAAGAGATTTTCCATTTTCCACTTTGGTGGAAAATGCTCTGTACGTTTAATTTTAATTATGTTCTTCATTTATAATTATCAATCTTAAGTCCAAAGTGTTTCCGGAGAAAAGCAACAAACATCTACAGTGAGTGAGTGCATCACTAAAACTATCCCTTTATGCGGTGGCGCAGTTTTCGACCTCTGAAAAAAGATTTTTGTTTCAAAAATTTAAATTCGCCTACTTTATTTTATAGGAAATTTTGCAAATAGGAAAATATAAATTCCTTTCAAATTCAAATTAAAGTTATTAAAATATTAATTTATCAATAACAAAATAGATAAAAATTTTATTTGATTTCTGTTTATTTGTTTTTATTTTCTAATTTGTTAATTCTCGCACCATCTATTGTTTGTTTATTGTACCATTGCACCTACTTTAATTGTTATAATTTTTAATTTTCTAAAACCCCATCCACACATGAGTTATTTGCCAAATAACAAATAGCGAATGTTTGCTATGTTTAAAGAGTAAATCCCATCCACACATTCGCGAAGTAGACGTATATTTGCCAAATTGCTACCTTGGTGTTACAAGGTTCTATTTGACAAATTTAACATACGGAGATATAGGCAATTGAAGTTTTGCAGCCTTGCAAAAGTTTGTTTGTTACCTCCGGAAGCACCCTATATACATATATTTGCAATTTTACAGCTGTAACGTTTATGAAATTTTTCTAGGTCTTATGCATTATGTTTTTCTGTCCCACAACTCAGTATTGCAATTTTTGCTACCGCTATTTTTATAATAATTCTCAATTACCTCGAAATCCACCTTATCTCTTTGAAATTGCTTCTTGAATAATCTCTTGCAGAATGGAAGTTAAACAACAGAGTAAAGATATTGTGTACCCTTTTCGCTTTTCAGATCTTTTATGTTACACTGTCGACTTTTACACTCGCCTTTTGCAATTTTGCATAAATTGCACGCTCTTTTTGACAAAAATGGTCAACTCCGATAAGGGCTCTTTTCGAAATCTAAACTTAATCAAAATTACCTCCACGTGGGTATTTATTTAGCCATAGACCCTCTTACACCTATACATCTCTAGTAAGGTTGTTCTCGGTTGTTCTTGAACTTTAAGGATCTGTATAATTAAATTTGTTTAAATATTTTACTACACAAAAGTCCCTTTTCGTTTTTCGAGTAGTGTTTTGCGTTAAACTTGGTTTAATTCTGAGAACATTGTAGTAGAGGTAAATAATTGAAAAATAAATTTTAGACATAATTCTAACAAAATATAATGAGGTTGTTGATAATTAGTTGTTTCAAAGGAAATTGAATTAAATTTTATAACGTAATTAACATCCTTTTGATGTTTTAATTAAACTACGATATAAAAACAGATTACTACTGCTCTTAAACAAAACATCCATTTGTATAATTAAAGCAATTAGCTAAAAACGTACAACTATACAATTTCTATATTGGTCATTCAATTCAATGTAGGTACCTATTTTCTATTCAAAATAAACATTTAACACGTTACTTACTCCCTCTAATTAAGAAAGTTAGATTACCTAAAGCATCGTTATGCAAACCCAAAATTTCCACATGGGGGTTCAAAGGGTAAATATTACAATTCAAAACAAATTAACTTAATTATGTACAACAACACAAGAGATAATAATATAGATTTATATCTCCTCAACAATTGCTAATATAATAATTTTATTTATTTCAGGTATCCGGTATCAGTAGTGAAATATTTAAGCAGATAGAAACGGTAGAAAACGACCATGACGCTTCTACAGCTGCAGCGCTGGAGGTAAGACCTTAATCACTTAATTTATATAATTAACAATTATCTCACGTAATTTTAATTGCAAAACAATTCTTGTATCTAAGCTGAAAATCTTTAATGTACAGGGTGTTTATTTTAAATTAAGCTTATTTCTAAAAACTGTTTGATAATATTTGACAGTTAATTTTACGGTTTTTCACGGGAGTTTCTATAAACTTTTGATACTTCTTTAATTTTCGGTGAAAGAAAGCGTTTTGTTAACCTAAAATAATGAACATTAATTTGCAAACTCTCAAATTTTTATTTTAATTAGAAAAGTTCGTTTTTTAGAAATTCGTTTTTAGACATTTTTACCTTTAAATAATCATGTATCTATAACATTATTCAAAAACAAAAGAAACGATCATAGTCGATTTTGACAAAATCCATTTAAAAATGTTAAGCAATTTTGGTCAGTCTTCAAGAGTTAAAAAGGTAATTTTGAAACAATTTCAAAAATTGATCGAATTAGGACTAAAGCCTTATATTTTAGCTTTAAATTTCCGATTTTAGATTTTCAAAATAACAATTACCGCCAAAGTTATTACAAAAAAACAATTTCTTTGACCGTAAATTAATTGTCGTTCTTTGGAGTTCTAAACAAGAAAAGCAACTTTCTGTCAAATCAACGCATTTGTTTCAATTCTCTACTTAAAGTCACTGAATATGTTTAGTCTTTATTAGCCTCTAGTGTGCTTTTTTGCTTTAGACGACCACTATGGGCATTATTGAAAACCAGTGTTGAAAACTTTGATGGTCAAATTTTCTATAAAAATAATTGTAACGTCAAATAATCACTCGAATAATCAGAATCACGACGACTCCTTTCCAAAAAATATTTTGAAATTCTGTTGGGGTCGCAACCTACAACCCTCAGGTTGAGAAATTAATAAGCAAGTAGGTGCCGGTTTACTTAGCACATCAGTGCCGGCTCTACCCATACGGCAAACTGTGCATTTGCACCGGGCGGCAAAACTTCAGGGGCGGCCAAAAGGAAAATACGTATTTATTTTCTAAAATAAATCGTTTTCAGCAAAACTTTCTTAAAACTTTTCTTAAAACGCGTTGACATTGAGAGGGAAAAAATTTCGCTGCAACTTACCAAACGTAATGACGAAGAGTTATATAAATTTCTCTCTGATGTTACCATCGCTCAAGGAGGTGTACTACCCAACAACAAACGTGAATTATTACCAACAAAGTCCGAAAAGAAAGCTTAAATTGTTCGTAAACGTATTGTTAGACTTATTGCGCTCCCCCGTCGCTTAATTAAAAAATTTTAATGTGGAAATCTTTTATGGAAATATCTGAAAATTGTAATGGGAAATCCTTACATCTATGAGAAGGAAGTCTACTTTTGCAGAAAATAATAATTTCCAATCGAAAAAATAAAATAATCCCATTTCTATTAGTCTATTACTTTAAACTGTAATGAGGGGGGGGGGGTAAAATATTTGGAAATCGTATAAGAAATTCTTACATTTATGAGAAGGAAGTATACTTTCGCAAGAAATAATAATTTCCAATAAAAAAAAATTAAATAACCCCATTTCTTTTACTTTCAACTGTAGTGGAGGGGGGGGGTTAAATATCAGGAAATCGTATGGGAAATATTTTCATTTATGAGAAGGAACTCTACTTTCGTATAAAAAAAATTTGAATAGCGCCCTTTTGCTCCGGACGAAAGTTTTACGACTTTCTATTTAAGGTCTTTATGGCATATACTATCGTTCTGGAAAGTTTCAGCTTTTAGTCTTAAAACCCCCACAAAAATCATTTCTAAGCACATTTTGATGTGTTTCAAACCAGATAATAATTTACAATCTGTTTTTACAAAAAACAGTGATGCCACGGAATTATCGAAACAAATCACATGTGTATTGACAGGTGTCATTCATAGTTTGACGTTTATTAAATTATTATTATTATCAAATTATTAATATTTATGTGGTTTGTTTTGACTATTGCATACGTCTGTCAAATTCAACCCAGCAGCCAATGAAATGACTCAAATTTCAAATTTTCAACCAATAACAAGCCAATTAAGTGATAAGTGTTATATATAGAGCACGGATTCTAGGCAATATGCCTTTTTGGATTGCATTTAGGCAATTCAAAACTATCAGTACAGAAATTTGATTCAACCAAAATTGAGAATTTTGAGCCCTATTTTATTTTGCCTAAATGCCTATTTCTGATTTTAGTGACCTAAATTATATTTTTAATGCCTAAAAAGCCTAAATGAATAATTTGTTCTGCCTAAAAAAGTTTAAAAGGTAGAAATACGTTTTTATCTTTTTTAAAACTTGATTTATATATTGCTTGGGCGCATATCAACTGCCTCTTATCGGTATCCTATGTGTTAAATGGTTGATTCGTTTCGTTACAGTGCTTGATATACTAAAAAGTTAAAGAAATGCCTAAAATAAAAGAATATATGAGAGTTAAGGCTCGTCTTCACACACAGGCTTACCACCTGAATGCTGTCCACGCGCTCCGGTTTGGCCTGTGCAGGCCCCCTGAACTGTGTCCACACGCTCCGGTTTGGTCTGTGCTGGCCGCCTGCACAGGCAAACCGAAAAGTTAAACAGTGGTTACAAGGTGTAAAAAACAATAATGTTTTCCAGCAACTTTCCCACACAAGACACTCAGCTATTTTGAACAGTTTGCAGTAAAATGGTAAATATAAATAATATTAATTTGAGTTTAATGTATAGGTCAGGCTTTTTTGAAATGATTTAATAATCCCTTTTTTGTAAACAGCACAAAAGACTTTGACTTTTAAATACTTAAGAAAGGGCTCTAAATAAAAGCACTTTCTACTAACAAGAGTTAGGTAGATTTAAATACTTTCACATATGGTATTAATTTTTTATTAGGGGGGAGTCTGAAAGTTGACATATGAACAATTTAATAACGTGGTGTTGAAAAACTCTGCAGCAAAGTAGGTGCAAGACTTTGCTAGAATTTTAAATGGAGAACATTTGATTCCGACAACTCTAATACAAGTATTTTCAAGTTTTGTTTTATCACTTCTTTTTCTTGACGTGCAACGGTCCTTTTCAGCCTATAAATCCGTATTAACTGAGAAGCTTACTTGTTCTACTGTAAAAATTTTTTTGCACAATCGTGTTCTATTCTGTACTTACCAACAATGTTTATATTAATAGGAAGTTGATTTTACCAAACCATTGTATGTACTATAGAGAAATACTTAAGTGTGCTATACCAATGCACATTTTGAATTTTAAAATTATTACATTCATAATTTTTTTTTTAAATATTGAATTTGAATTTGTATGTAAAAAATATGGTTTGCCTAAACTGCCTAAATTGTAATTATTGTGCCTATTTTTATGATTATTATAGCCTAAATAGGCGCCTATTTCAACATTTTTAACGTCCTAAAATCCGTGCTCTAGTTATATAACACTTATCATTTTCGAATTATCAAAAAAGCACAGGTAACTACAACAATAATTTTTTTATTCTTGGAAAAGCTCAAAAATCTGAGCGAAATCTCGACAAAGAGCAAAAATTGAGTTTTATTTAAAAAAAACAACAAATAAATACCAAAATAGTATTTTTTACAACATGAGATGAAACATACGTTTTTTTCGTGAGATAGAATTTAATTCAAGAGCCCCGTAGGGGCGAGTGAATTAATCTTTCGAACGAAAAAAACGGATTTCATCTCGAGTCGTAAATGCTATTTTTTCTACGACGATAATTAGTACATTTTAAAAAAATAATTCTTTTTACTAAAATGTGAACCGACCACAAAAAAACTGGTTTCACCTCATGTTGTAAACAACATCCGCTTGTAATAAAACTTTTTCTCACTAGAGACGAAAATGCTATTTTCGTAACGAGTAAGTGATGACGAAATGCTTAGTTTCACATATGGGAGTAGAAAAAATAAATTATTAAAAATTTACCACTGAAATCCCTATGCTGCGCAAGTCACCACCCGGTGTAAGGAAGAAATTAAAAAAATCTTTTGTGATTTTCAATCATTAAAAATTCAAAATTTTACAAAAACTTTCATTTAATAGGTATTTGTTTTATAAGGAGACAAAGTGACGTTTTGTGTGACAAGACTGTGTTTGGCTGAAGAGCGAGCGTAGCGAGCGATCTGGCAATACAGGAGAGTCACACAAAACTACTTTGACTCCGTATAAAACAGTAAATTTTTTCGGCAAACGTAAAGCGTAAAAATGAAAATTTTGTTTTTTGAAAGAGCACCATCTCTTGTCAATTACTTGTAGTTCAATTTATACATACAATAAAATTCATGGCACCCTAAATTTTAAATAAAATTTTTCCATGCAGTATATTTTGTTACGTTTCTTAAGCTACAAGGGTTAATTAAGCAAATTAAAAAATTTTAAATTGCCATCCTTGTCTCCTTAATGTAAAATATAAATGCATGAGTTCATGAGTAATAAAATCGAAATAAAATAATTAAAATTTAAATAAATAAAATTGACAAAAAATGTGTTTTAAGATAGTACAAATCACTTACCCTTATTATTATTTCTTCTAATGAAAAGCAAAAATGTCCAAACAATGACAAAATGGCCCGAAATGTTTCCATTTCCACAAACACTCACAAAAACACAAATTTTCTATCAAAAAGTTAGTTTTGAATTTATTGTAATTTTAATTAAAATCGCACCACAAACACAAAAGTATTAACTTGATATCACACACAATAATTAATATAAATAAAAAAGGCTTAAAATATATGAGTTTTTAAATTTATAATTAATTAACAAACGCGTGTCTGAACAAGTCCGCGTCGTTTTGTCTTAGCGGGCCCACGTGATCGCGCCGAGCAGAAAATGTGTTGGGATCTGCACGCAATTAAAACAATTTTTATCTTTTAGCGTAAAAATACTATTGAAATTATCAAACTTTTAAAAGCTCGTTGCGTGCAGTTTTTGAATAACAAGCCGAGAATGCATGGCTCACGCTCGGTATTGCCAATTCTCTCTTCAAGCTCTGTTGCAATTTTCTTAAATTAATAATTTAATTTAATGTTTTTAAATTTTTAATTAATTTCAAATTATTGAATTAGTGTATAAGGAAAAATATTTTTTAATATGCAAGATGTATCGTAAAAAGCTACACAATTTGACATTATTACATTATTTTTGAGTAGACATCCTGTACATAATGAAAGATAATTGAGTTTAGAAAAAATTGAGTTATTTTAAAGATTTATCGAAGTATCAATTGAGTTAAAGGAAGTAATTAACTGATCAATTAATAACTTTTATGTAGTTAAAAAGATTAATGTTGATAAAAAAATGAGAAATTGATGTCTCTAATGGTTAAAGGGATTCTTAAGCTTTTTCAATTCTCTTTTGTTCAGTTTCAGGAAAACCTTTTAGATAATATCTAATATTTATTTTTTAGATCGTGTTTTACAGCAGTCTTTTTGACTTATTTCGCAGAAACGTTTCAAAATATTTATTTTTAACTCGAGAATACAACCGTTTTTTTTGGCTTCCCCATTTTTAACTGCAACGTTAAAATTGTCGAGTAAATCTCATTTAATTTGTTTTTTTTGTGTTAACGTTAATTTAGTTAAAGCATCTCAAGTGCTTTAAAATAATAAATGTTTCCCATCAACATTTTCTTTTACAGTTTTAATAATTTACATTTGAAAAAACTTTGTTTTTATTAATGTACATTGTTGAGGGTATTACAAAAAGTGTAATGTGAAAAACTTTTTTTCTTCCTCTTTGTAGCTTTTTATTTTTGTTTTTAATTAACTTTAATGTTTTTCATAGGCGGTGGAAAGGCGTGGAGAAATGATAGTTAGAATTTTAGACTCTCGGCAGTTGGGAAGAGCTGCGGGAGATGCTGCAAAACGCTTTATGTCTATGCAGGATGGAAAACACACAGTGCAATTTGTCGAAATTGTTAAAAGACCTGGACAAACTCTGGGTTTATATATCAGGGAAGGTAATGGAATTGATAGAAATGATGGAGTTTTCATATCAAGGATAGCACTCGAATCCGCTGTTTATAACAGCGGATGCTTAAAGGTCAATTTTTTAATTTTTAACAAACAAATTTTTTTCAAATTACCAATTTTTTAGGTGGGGGATGAAATATTGGCAGTTAATTTGGTAGATGTAACACGTATGAGCTTAGATGATGTAGTTATAATAATGTCAATACCTCGAAGATTAGTGTTAGCGACGAGACAAAGGAAGGGTAGTAAAGGACAGGGTTCTCCTAATGTACAACCTAGATCAGAGCATAAACCACCACCAGTTGTAGTTATAAAGAGAGATTTGCGAGAAGACGAGACTGATGATGGAGAACTTAGTCAAAACAGGTAATTCGATTAAACCGCTTTTAGCAAAATTAAATTTTTATTAAATTTTCTTGTTTTCTCCCGTTTTGTCTTAAATAATTGACAGTTTAATAATATTTCAAAAGTTTTACACCTGCGTGTAAAAGTAATTAAAAACTTATTAAGTTCTAAGTGGTCGTGTAGCAAAGCAATAAAAAACAAAATTTCATAAATAGCACAGCTATAGTATATAGTGTGTCTCAAAAATAACCAACACTTCAATAGCGATCACCAAAACGGCATACTTCAAGACAGATTTATGTTGGCGAGTGGTGGGAATGTGCAGATACCTAAATTGGTATTTATCCCCACCAATGCAGTAGTAAACGTATTTAAATTATTAAAGGGGCGTGGCTAAATCTGCGCGAACTTATCCCTACCGCTTGCCATCAGGGATCTGTGTTGCAGTACCTTTTGCCATCCATTTGCTTCCATTTTCTTCTACATCTTGCCATTCTCATCCGGTTTATGCCAGGCTTCTTTCGCCACTTCAACGAGTGTAAGGACAACCCCTTCTCATGGACTACAGTCTTTTGTTTTTTACCCTTTCTATCATTGTTCTTTCGAGTGAGTTTCCCATTGTTACTTGTGATGGGCTACCCTTTCTACAACGTTTACAATTTTTTTCCTATCGCTTAACCCGAGCTTATGTTGGAACTTATGCATCAAGCATCACCATGTGTCACCTCTGTCCCACCAGTTCCACTTCAGTTCCAATTTAGATTTCGCCCTGGATTTAACAGTACAACTGTTCTACTTAAGATTATGGATGCCATTTATTAAGACGCACAAAAGAGTGGTCTGGTCTCTATTCTGACATTATTAGATTACAAGTAACCAAGCCACAAGATCTCGGTATGTCAAGATTAGTCCCGTTCAGAATAAAGAGCAGCTCCTAAAAGCTGATCAATTGCTCATACTTTACTCATGCATACAGAGAGAAAGTATGAGCGATCGATCAGCTGTTGAAACCTGTTCTGGGTTCTGAACGTGACCTTTGATGACAATTTGTCCGGAATTCGAGTGGTTGAGAGAGGTGTCCCTCAGGGGTTAATACTGGGGTCCGCTCCTTTATCCCATTTACATTTTTACATTTCCTGGATTACTATTCGTTAGTTCATATACAGATTGAATAGTTTGAGTTAGCATATAGGAATATAATGTGTGGGAATAGATAAGATATATTTTTAAGTGATTACGAGAGAGAAAGAGTTATTTTTAGATAGAAAATAGGCGTGCATTTAATTTATTATCTAAATATTTTCGTTTAAATCAAGAACCATTTTAAAAATCTTCGCTTTAAAACACCAATAATAAAATTTAAATAAATTGTAAAAGTAAATCCTTATCACTTATCAAAAATTGCAGGCGTTTAATTCAAATTTGAAATTAAAAATTGACGCCTTCCTTCTAACTCTTTCTCTCTTGTAATCATTTAAAAATATTTCGTACTTGTTTCCACTTATTATAATTCCTATGTGCTAACTCGAACTATTCAACCTGTATATACGCTGATTGATGATACTCCTCTGATTTTACTTGATGTAAATCGGGATCTGAAAATCTTTAGATTATTCTCTGCGGGATACGACTTAGCACTCCCTCGTAAGATTTTATTTTCTAAGCTAAAGAGGCTAAACAGATATGTGAAAGCAATAATCTACGTCTTCAAAGACTGTACAAGAAAAAGAGGTGTGATGGAAATGATGGAAAATCATCAATTAATTGTAAAAAAGAGGTGTATTAGTCGTTCAAATACCTACTGCTATTTCCTTCCGTTTCTTGTAGCCATCGCCTTGCCTTTATGAAAGTAATGCAACACCCACTACATGCAATGGAAATTAAATAAAAATGCCGTGTTACTATCTGGAAGGAGTGTGAGTAACCATTGCTTATAGCAGAAAGTGTGACGGAAATTGCCATATTGGATCCAATAGCAAAAAATGGAACGGAAATAGCTATTTTGGACCCATATCGCTGTAATGTTCGTTCCTAACAGTAACACGGTATTTTTTTATTCAAAGGTGTTGATAGAGAGAGAGAGAGAGAGAGAGAGTTGAGAGAACGTACCTTTTGGACCGACTCCATCTTTGTCTTATTTTAGTAAACTTGCTAAGCTAGACAGAGATAGAAAATCGCTCAGAGTACCGATCACTCAACTAGTGGCAACTGTTGTGTCGGTTGAATTTGCTCAATTTCTGTCGACAGAAGACGTATATTTGATATGCTCCTTAAGGTTCATGAGGAATATAAAGATTCCTCTCAGCTAACGGTGGGATTTGACCGCACGGCTCTTAGAGATAGACGTGTAGCCGAGTAGCTATCGATCCCCGAAGACGAATTCTGCAATATTTCTGACACTTATGACGCACAGAGAATGAGGAAATTATTTGGGTTCAAGGAAAAATGATAAGAGATTGACTTAGAAGTAGGTCAACGGTGTAGGTGGATGGATCAAATTAAAGCAACCACTAACACAATGACTACCCCCTACAAGTCGCTATAGAAGAGAAACAGAAGATGGACAAAAATGGAGAGATACCGTAAAAACTCGTAGGTAACCGAACGTGTCATAACGATATTTCAACAATGAGGATGAAACTGATAAAACTAAGATGATGAAAATTTAAACCTCGGCGTTGCAGGGATATTAAAATTTTTTTATTTTTCTTTTAACACAGCGTAAATTGCATTTCGTATAAAAATGTGGTAGAATGCTCATGTTACGATCACTTATAGATAAAATATGTTTAAAAACTTTTGTGAAATTTTGACATAACTTGAACATGAGAAACTTTGCTACTATCCTATTTAAAAATCATAAAGCGTACATTTTTGAAAAGCTCTTGAGAACAAACATAACTTAAAGTTCAAAGTTAATATTCAACCGACGTAATAAGTATCTGTCACGTTTATTGACACTTTACCGAATGAAAAAACTTAAAATATAACCAATAACAGACTACAGAAAACTTTAAAAGTAAAATAAAAATTATTTTTGTAGAGATTCTATAAGACAACGACATACGGGAGATGGACGAGAAACGAGCGAATCGCGATCTCGTTTAGGATTGGGCTTATCGTCGCTCGATTCGAGACACGCAACACAAGATGGAACCAACGGTTTAGATCTTTATTACAATTCGAGACCACCCGAATCAAATTCTTGGGGTTATCAACCGCCACCGCCTGTAATAACGGAACAACCTAAATCAAATATGCAACACTTTCAGCCCTACGAAAGAAATTACCCTAATACCCTCGAGAGTTTAGCTGAAAAAGTTCATTCTTTTGCCTTACCTGGAAGAAGAATGTCCGCAGGAACCCAACCAATGTCTCGGTTCGTAATGAAAAATTACATAATAAATTTTCTCTTACTAAAATTCTATTCAGATTGTCGTCGCAACCAAATTCACATTATTACGTTCAACACACGAGTTCCGGTGCAAGAAGAATTATGCCGCGTTCTGGATCGGACCAACATTTACCGCATACAGAATACGCCGATTATACGAGCATAACGCCTGCCGGAAGACACAGCCTTTTGAGATCGAGTTTAAAATCTGGCTCAACGTTAAGTCGATATAACCAACGTTATGTAGATCAGGCTGCTATTGCTTCGCAAATGGCACAAGCTAAATACGGAACGGCGTCTGTTAGCCAATATGCAACGCCTGGTACTTTATCGAGACGAAATCGAAGCAGTTTGGATTACTCGAGCGATACCGAAGCTACAGCAGGTCCTAGAAGTAGTTACTATTATTATAGGTACAATTTACTAAAACAAACAAGTCCAAGAGAGATGACTAAAATTTATTTTTGTAGAAATCAAACAGTGATTCCACATAGCACAATTCCTACATTAGGAAGAAATAATTCTTTAACCTCAACCGATATTACAACAAAGTTTAATTCGTTACCGCGCGACACAAGAGGAGCTACTAGGTAATAGTATATTGTTTTATAAGGAGTAAAAGGGTACTTTTACTCCACATGTAATTACTCTATTTTTTCTTCAAACGTAAAAATTACTTAAAACTAATAGCGGAAAATTTTGAAAAAGTGCCATCTCTTGTCAATTACTTGTACTTCACTTACATAATGGGTTAGAATTTACTTTTATCTCCTAGGATGTAAAAGTAGAACTTTCACCTTACTTATTCAGTAACAAAATGTCACCTTTTTTTGACGTTTGAAGAAAAAACTGTTTTTCTTCAAACGTCAGAAAAAGTCGCCTTTGTGTCACTCAATAGGTAACGGTGAAGTTTAACTTTCCCGCCGAGGCAGGAAAAATTGTCAGAAAAGTAATTTTTGTCTGTCTAGGAGGGAAAAGTAAAATCTTAACCGCACATTATTTTTATTTTTAACGTAAAAAATGTTTTTTAAGCATTTGTAATGTAAACAATTTAATGTTTTTTAAATTTTCCTTTATAATTAGTTCGTTGCTTTTAATAATTAGCTTTTTTTACAAATTTAAGTTAATTTTAAAAAATATTTGACAATTGAACTACAAGTAATTGACAAGAGATGGTGCTCTTTCAAAAATCAAAATTTTCAGTTTTACGCTTTACGTTTGCAGAAAAAATTTAATGTTTTATACGGAGTCAAAGTAGTTTTGTCTCCTTATAAAACAAATAACTATTAAATTGCCCTAAAAATATCGAATATCTTATAATGGGTGCTTTTAGATTGAGCATGAATAAAAGATTTGGAGATAGGAGTGTTACTTTGCTACAAGACGAATCAGATGGAGCTTTATCGGCACCTGAAATGCCTTCGATTAGAAGAGATAGAGGTATAAAATTTTAATCTGAAAATTTCATTTTATAGAGTACTAAAAAATAAAAAAAATTCACTTTAATTTTAAATACATTTATCATTCATAATTCATCTCATAACTGTTGTATTTTATTTTAATATAGTCGCTACTCGCTGTAGTTGAATGATGTTATCTCTTTTTATTTGGCTTCTTTTAAACTTTTAAGTTTGTTCATCGTTTATGTATAATTTGCGCTGTTTTTTTCTTTATTTGTATCATTGTCATGAAGGAAGAATATCTTCGTCAACTAGTGTGTTCACTTCAGATGAGTATAGACAGTGGCTTAGTCGAACTCCATCGACTTCCGCAATTTACGAACAAATACGAGCCTCTAGGGATGTTTTAAATCAACAAAGAGCTGCTAGGTTTACGTACAGCGCAGAAAACATACACGCGGCTCTTAAAGACGTATGTATTTTTCGTGTTTCAAAAATAAAAAAAATTACGTCCAATTTTTAGGCCGAAAGAGGATATTATAGTTCCTATGGTCGCCCTGGAGCAACTACAACTTTAGATAGAAATTTTACACGTTCTCAACATCCGGTTGCGCCAGCTAGATCTTTATCAACCCAACACATCACTTCCTCAACTTCTGGTAAATATTACAAACGCTTTTAAAAACTAAACTAATTTGAAAAAATAGCTTTAGCTTCCTCCCGTTCGCCATCGATGAGAAGGATGAGACAATTGTTAGATTTTGATTCGGGGCGCTCTGCCGGGGCTCCAAGTCCTGTTCCGACACCTAGTGGAACTTTACCGAGAGGTCAAAGACAGTTAGATATAAACCCAGCTGGTTTGTTTCAAAAAAATAAAATTTACACAAAATAAGTTTTAAATTTTAGAATTTTTAAAATATAAAATTGATAAACCCGGCACTGGAACTGCGTCGATGGGTGGCTTTTCTTTAGGTAGTACGATAGCTGGAACTGGTGGAATTGAAGAGCCTGTGAGTGGAATGTTATGGGTTCATTTGCTTGCAGGAAGAGGATTAAGGGCGTCGACTGGTACTTCAGCAGCGACGACGCCTGTAACACCAAGTGGAGGAGCTCCAACCATAGGTACTTGAGGAGTTGGGCACAGTAGAGCCATCGTCTATCACTAGCTACCACCAACAAAATTTAAAAGCTTTTTAACTATAAAGGGTTTAAATTTTAGTTCGGGGTAGTCACGTGGTAGGCAGTGACTCATCCAGTGCTCGCTTACAAAAAATAATTTTACACCACAACTTTTTAGGCTCGACAGGACTTAGGGATTTATATTGCGTACTTGAGTGTGATCGAGTACATAAAGCGCGAACTGTGGTACGTATTTAAAAAGTTTCAATTTTGAGATAAAAATTTAAAAAATCAATTCCCAACTTAGGTACGAACAGGAGACTTAGTTTTTGATTGGGATGAAAGTTTCGAATTGGATTTAGTAAATAATCGTGAATTGGATCTATTAATATATTCTTGGGATCCACAATATCGTCATAAATTATGTTATAAAGGTTCAGTGCATTTACCTTCTCTTTTAAAAACAGGACCATTTCATCAACTCGCACTTAAAATTGAACCTCGAGGTAAAAAATTGGAATTTTTCAAAAATTAAATAATTGTTGGGCATTTTTAGGTACTCTTTATTTGAGATTAAGATATAATGATTCACATGCTTTATATAAACGAAAGACTGCGTCAAGTTTGACTTTATCACGAGCTACATATCCACCACTATTTGGTGTAGACTTAGAAACAGTAGTAAGTATTTGGTCCTTAAAATATTTAATTTTGACACAAAACACAAGGCGTTGGGGATTAATTTCAAGAAACTGAGAAGGCTATGGAACCATTACAAAATTCTCATTGTATTGGTGTGACTTAAACGATATTAGATATTTCTTGGTTAGATGTATCCAAGATTCCATTCACCCTCCAAGAGAACTATTCTTCATCTGCTAACTAATCGATTCCAAGGAAAAAGGCCCCATTGTAAATGAGAATTATACTTCCTCTTCTATTTATCTATCTAACGGTCACTTTTTTGTTGCTGAAAAAAAAAACTGTCAGCACCTCTAGATGAATCTCATCAAATGCTCCAAAAGATTGGAGATGATTACACTATTTCACGCCGCCAGTCCATAGCCTCCTCTTTGAAAATTGGAACAAGTTTCTCTTTCAGTTTACTATTGATGATACCAGAATTGTACTTAGAAAAAATACATTTTAGGTTAATAGAGAGAGTAAAGGAAGTATACCCGGTGGGGTTCCAACTAGTTTATTAGCGAGTGGTTTTCACGTTCCGTTAATTTTAAAACGATGCGTCGAAGAAATCGAAAGAAGAGGTTTGGATATCATAGGTTAGTTGTTTTTTCAGTGAGCAAAACGTTGTGCTGAAAAATAAAAATTTGTAGGTTTATATCGACTTTGTGGTTCTGCAACAAAGAAACGTATACTTAGAGAAGCTTTTGAGAGAAATAGCAGATCTGTTGATTTAACTCCGGAAAATGTACCAGACATAAATGTTATTACAGGAGTATTAAAAGATTATTTGCGCGAATTGCCAGAACCGCTATTTTCTAAATGTTTATATCAAATGATGGTTGATGCTCTTGGCGTTTGTTTACCGGATGATCCTGAAGGAAACGCAAAGCTAATGTTTTCAATATTAGATTGTTTGCCTAGAATAAATAGAGTGAGTCTTTAAAATAATAATATTTTTACCAAATTAATTATTTCTCCTTTTTAGACCACACTCATATTCCTCATGGATCATTTAGCGTTAGTCGTTTCGGCTTGCGATCGAAATAAAATGTCTGCCCAAAATTTAGCAACCGCTTTAGCTCCACCGTTAATGTTGCATTCGATGGATGTTTTAACACCCGGACACAGACAAGAATTGGATTACGCTCAACCAATAGGCTTATTAAAATATTTGTTGCAGATTTGGCCTGTACCTAAACATCGAGGTAATGTGTTATTTACCGCTAGTTGTAATTACTCCAACACTTACAGAAATGGTTTGCTTAGAATAGTAATGCTTATTAGTTATGTGCACATCATCACATCACTAATATTTTTTTTCGCACTATCATTAGCACATCTATCATTAAATAGTAGAATTAGAATTTAGATAAACACACATTAGTTGTTCTCTATGTGTTGGGGTGTTGTTGGTATTGAGAGTCGGGCCTTTCCAGACAGGTCGGCGCGCCAGACCAGTCGAGCAGCGTGGAGACAGTCGCAGTGCGTATCCTCAAGCGGTGGGATTTCGAGGGCCGTCTCGGCCCTTAGCGGCTCCGTGTCCTCCTCCTCCTCGCTCAGTAGTCTTGGAACCTCGAGGCCCTGTGCCACCGGTCCCATCACCCCAGATACTCGTAAGTACTCCCAACGCGAACCTTTCGCCAGAGCTAACAAAACAACTTTTCAGGGCCCATTATCAGCAAGCAAAGGTCCTTACCGTCCACTATCTCCACGGGTAGGTCAATTGCCAACAGCCTCGGGCGCTGTCAAACCGCGACAAGTGATAGTATCTTCGCCAGGGTCGCCAAGCAGTAGCAGCGATTCACAATCGGGTTCTGATTCAGTTAAACATTTTTTGCCAAGTCGCGTTAGTTCGCCAGCCATGCGAGGTTCTCCGTCGCCGGCGCTTCGTAAATCTCCATCAGTAACAAATCCAACCACAATGAGGAATTCGCCTTCTTCAACTTCTAGTCTTCGGAATTCTCCGTCTTCCGCCGCTGTTGGATCTCCAAATCCTAAACCATCTCCATCGATAAGCAGTCTTAGTAGAGCTTCGCCATCCATTATGCTCATGTCGACGACAAGATCAAGTTCACCAGCTATGCAAGGTAGTTCGGCTGGATTAAACGTCACTTTGAATACAACAACGCCGTCGTTTGCGACGTTATCGAGTCTCCAATCGACCATTTCAAACATAAGTACCACGGCTAACAACTTGTACAACTTAAATTACACTCAACCTCCAACTTACGCAAGCACGAATCCATTTTTAACGGGAGCTTACTTAAATTACACTCCCGGCGAGTCGAGTTATTCGGATAAATACAACACTATTGGTTCTTCTAAGGACATTTCTACCAAGCCGTTCTCATTTTCCGATTCAACTTATCAAGATTCGATGAAGTATAGTACGCTAAATACGAAAAGTTATGATACTAGCGATCTGTACTCTTCGTCCGATTCGAAATATAACACGCTCGGAAGTAAATATCAAGACAAGTCGAGTTATTTGGATTCGAGTTATGGTACCGATTTGAAGACGAGTCCTGGAGGTCGTAGCGATAAAAGTTCGAGCAATAATTACGACACAAGTCCAAATGCCGGTCAAGGTAGTTCCATGCTGTTGAGTGTCGAAGATACCCCGACGCCAACAAGTAGCATAGAAACAGAAGATAGCAATACGAGGGAAGTTGGTGAAAAGGATGTCGAAGGTGATGGAGAACAAAGCGATTAAATATTAGCATAATTGGAATATTTTTGGTACTGATTTAAAAAAAACAAAAATATTAAAAGAGGGTGTGGCAAGAGACAAACCAACCAAGGAGACAAAAGTATTTAGTAGGGTATTTTCATCGAAAAAATTTTGTTTTTCAACACCATTATATCAATGTAAATTGTATCATAATTAATGATTTAGTTAAAAAAAGAGAAAAACGAATAAGATTACGAATACGTTGATAAAGCTATAAATTACCTGTCTCGCTTTTTAGAATCAAATCTAGTTAGGATCATTGTTAACTATTAAATAATTTAAATAAAAACAAATTATACGACTTTAGTTAAAATAGATGAAAATATTTATAACAATCGTAGGTACTGGTAGAGAAGTTTTAGATAAGTATAATTGTTGCACGTGATGCACAAATTTCTTGAATATACACTTTTTTTTTCTAATTTTGAAAAAAATAACGGTATTAATAAAAATACTCATTCATTATTCGATGTAAAATTAATTATTAAAAAAAGAGAAAATGTAGGTGAAAATAATAATAATTGTAATCTTAATGAAAAAAATGAAATTGCACAAACAACAAATAAGTACTTGAAGAACACTGCCAGTCATTTCTATTTAAAAAACAAATAATTTAAATAAAATAGGCAGACTCCATCTAGAATTTATTAATTTGTATCGGATTTTTTAGAAGACGGTACTGTGATGTTCCGTTTCTGTTTTTGTAAAAATATATAAAAAAATCTTTTTAGATTTTAATAACAAATTACGAATTACATAATAAACATAATCGTAATTCAAAATATTTGTATGTAAAATTTTATATTTGGGACAAGTTCAAATTTCAACTACAATTTTTAAAACCCCAAAAGAAAGTTAAATTTATTATTGCTAATTTTAAATTAAAATAAACAACAATGTGAGGAAAATAAAGTAAGCAATGGTCTTAGATAAACAGTTGCCATTTGATATCAGATTTTCAAACGAAATTTGTCCAAAAATCCACCAGAAAAACATTTTGCTAGATTAAAGCATACTAATGAAAGCCTACTGCTACACATACTGATCTAAAGACAAATCTGGGGTGCTTCTGAAGGAACTCAAAATTTTGATTTGGAAATAATTGTTTAAAGAATTAAGTGAGCATAGGCTGAATGGCATAATTTTCCCAAAGAACTGACTGGTAGCTCATTCTCTCTCTATCACTCTGTCTACGTGCTAAAATAGACAGAGATAGAGAATGAGCAATCAGTCAGTTGTTGGGAACTGTTCTATCCGCTGAAGTCGGGCACTGTGGTCACGGAAAAGGCACAGTATGAGAAATACAAACAAAATGAAAATCCAAGTAAACAAACAACTCGCAACTGTAATAACAAGCTTCCGGCAAGGCAACAGCTTAAGCCCTTAATCGTCAACAAGTCGATATCCTTAAGGATAAAATAAGAACAAAAGTTAAAAACCCAAATTGTGGGCATAAATAGAATAAAGAACGCCACAACGGCTTCATAATATTAGAAAACGAAGACATCCTTTAGTGGTTGTTATGCAGCATCAAAGTAGCTGCTGGAGAAAATCTAAAGACATCGGTAAAAGAATAATCGTGACGATATCCAAAGAACCATTGAGATGTGATTAACATTAAACCAGTAGCACAGTTAATGCAAATAATTCTTAAACACGCAGAAGTACGTGGAGATCTAGATAAACTGTGTTAGGAATGGATGAAAATTTTAAAATTATGAAAATGTTCTAAAAAAATCTCCCTCAGTGGTAAATAAAATTTAAAATCACTTCCATCACCACTACGCTACCATTTTCATAAGTTTAAAATCTTCATCCATTTTCGAGATATTGGAGTGTCTCATTCCTCTCTGAACCTACTGTATAAAGAATTCGGAAGTATCTGGATGGTTACGGCGTAATATAAATATTCATATGTGAGAATTTAGAAACCATAAAGACCTACGTTTCAGAAACAAGAGCCAATAACACCACAACAAATGGTGCACCCAGAAAAGTAGTGATGAAGGTGCTCAAGGTAATGAAGTAGAGATCAATAACCGGATTCATGGTACAGATACACCTGTTTATCGTGGTTTCTGTAACAGGATCAACTCTTAACAGAGTTAGGCTAGATATGGTGTGTTTCTTGCAAGATGTTACTTGGAAAAGGTCGTGTAAATCGGTAGCACGAATTCAAAAAGACTAAAATCTTCAGATTCTTCGCTTCAGAAACAATAACCATACTAGAAGAAAATAAAGACATTCAAGATGTAAGGGTGCAGATCTTTTGTGGATGGAACACAAAACAAGAAACTAAACCAATTCTACCTCAGATATTTTGGGCATAGAGCAAAAAGATTTGATGCAATGAAAGAACCAATTGTCGAAAGTAGAATAAATGGTCGGTAAGTCTCCACTATTTGGACGGACTTACTAGATCAAGTTTACTACTTAACACCCATATGGTCAAAGATCAAATTGTTCTCTTGTAACCCGAAGGTTGTTTCTTCAGAAAAAGCTATGTTTTCTCGAAGTTATGTATCCAATCGTTTTATAGAATACGCAAGTCACATTGACATGTCGTTTAAGATTGAAATATCACGTGATCGTTTTACAATAAATTGCTCATAAGGTCTTGCGTTCCAGTCCACTGCTCCATGGCAACAACAGTGATTTCATATACCTGGTTATAAGATTTTGTAGCGGTAGCGCCCGGCCTGATAGCAAAGCCATGAAGAAAGGGAACGCACTAAAGCTCGTAAAAAGGGAATAACCTATTTATTGTTGTCGACCTTTGATCTGCTGCGGCAGCAGCACCAATTTTTTTATAAAAACAATCATCAAGTCTTCTTAAACCGGATTAATTAGAAAAGTGATCACTAATTTTTGTTGAGAATCCGGATTAAGCGATACTGTTGATAAATTTTTTTGTGGAAAAAATATTTAAAATTGTAATCGTCCTCATCCACGTTTATGTTCTTTCGAACGATTGAAAATATAACATACATAGTTATAGCTCATTCAACTAGAGAAGAACCCCCTACGTGTGAATGTAATGTATGATAGCGAGTTCTTCCCCGATTGAATGAGCTATACCTACGTCATATGTTCTAATAATTTATAGTTTATTTTTGTTTAAAATAAATAATAATAAATTTAAGACACGACTCAGCTCATAAAACTCACAGTTGCCAAAAATATTATTTTCTCAAACATTTTCAAAAAGTTGAAATTTGAATAGAAAAACGTTTTTCCAATAGTTAAATTTTTTGTGTATTTCTTGTAGATTTGGTAAGATTGTTTAAACAAGGTGGTACATATAAATTTATATATATAAAAAAAATAATGAAGGCACATAATGTAATTAATTATATAATGTACAGTTAATTCTAAGTAATTTTGTTAAATTTTACTATCGTACGATCGTTTATAATGTTATTCGCTAAATATTTTTGTTATTTTTTATTAATAATTTAGAGCAGGGATTTTTTAAAAGGTGAAGCTAAAAACACCCTGTGTATATAATAATAATATTATAATAGATATAAAATAATTGTACCTACCTACAATAAAATGCTTTTATAGCAATAAGAAGGCTAAACGAGAGCATAACACGGTTATGTTAAAAAAATTTCTTTTTTTTTTGAAAAAATATTATTTTGGTGCTAGATGCAAATTGTAAACTAAATAGGTTTTGATGTTAGCACGTACATATTACATAATATGTAAAAGAAAAAATAAAAAGAGTGCGCAGATCATATCAGAAGAAACTGTTAGCACTCTGCCTAAATAGCCTATCATTATTATAATAATAATAAAAAATATAAGTGTGGCTAATTTGTGTTAGAAGTGTGCGGTGATGAAGAAAACTAGTCAATTTTCAGTTTGGTCAATTTTAGACAAAGTAGTTGAATTTATTAGAACGTTATATTTAATATTGCACTGGCTATAAAAATTAACAAAAAAATATTAAAATCTTTTCAGTCTATCTGATAAAATGATTGTTTTTTGTATTAATCGAATTTTTCGAAAAAATTTTTATTATTGAGCTTTAATTGTAAGAAATTCATCACTTTTCAAAAAATAAAAAAATTCGTGTTCATTATATCAGATGAGACTGTTAAATGAATAAATGTTATATAGATAAGCGTAAGTACGAATGAATGTGTGCACATATCATTAATAACACTTTATACTTTCCTATACGAATAGATCGAACAATGTGTGTACAATAATCTTCATGCCTCGACCATGTCTTTTTAATTAAAAGTCGCTTAAGGTACAAGTTTTTACAATTTTTTTACATTTCATTATGTGTACGTATCGTACACATAGGTTAATAAAAACAAAAATCATACGATCAAATTGGAAAAAATTAAAGATTTTTCAACTTGGGCTTTATGGACTTTTAATTAAAAATTTTCCTGCATCATAGACTTTATGAAATCATTATGTATACAAGCAATTACAGAAATATTCTTTCATAGCCGAATCATCATCCATTTAATTTAAATCAATATTTAAATAACGTTCACGAAAAGAGAAAATATTATGTTGTAATTTTTTGGTAGAAAAATTAAAACAAATTGAATAATTTCATTTTTTATTTTTCCAAGTGGAATATTTCTGTAATTATAGATGTTAAAAATAAACTATAAATTATCAGTATTTACGATAGCTTTTCAAATGGCTAGACCCTCCTAAAATGTACTTACGATATAACGAAATAAAAGATTTGGTTGACTTAATAATTATTGGTTTTTAAATTTAATTATGTTAAGTGACTTTAAAAGCGATACTATAGTCTGATATAGTCTAACAATAGTCTAAAGGAAAGGGCTTTAAAAAACAAAACCATAAAGTTTTAATTATCATTAAACTTGCCTTTGTTCTAAAATTAAGAGGAGCAATCCATCATCAGGTAAATTTTACAATACAATGCAAATTTTTAATATTTTCTATCTATCATTATTTGATATCACTGATATAGAGAGTATACAATGCGACGGCTTGCTTATATTAGCACTGATTAGCACATTAACCTGAAGAGTGTTTCGTACGCCTGTATGTCTCAACATGTAATAACTGTTTAATTCTGTAATAACGGTTTTTGTGAACATTTATATTCGCAGCTATAACATTGAAATGGTTTTTCACCTGTATGTGTCATCATGTGTACCTTTTTTTTAACGTTTACAATCGCATACAACAAACTGAAACGGTATTTCTCCCTCGTTTTCTCCTGTATGCTTCAATATGTGTCTTTGTAAATATGATTTACGTGAACATTTATATTCACACACGTTACAGTGAAACGGTTTTTCACCTGTATGTGTCATCATGTGTTTCTTTAAGCTTGCTTTTAGTGAACATTTATATTCACATATATTACATCGAAACGGTTTTTCTCCACTATGTTTCAATATGTGCGCTTGTAATTGTGATTTTTGTAAACATTTATATTCACACACATCACACTGAAACGGTTTTTCACCTGTATGTTTCAATATGTGTGTTTGTAATGTTGATTTGTGTGAACATTTATATTCACACACAACACACTGAAACGGTTTTGCACCTGTATGTGTCCTGATGTGACGGTTTAATATTGATTTTTGGTTACATTTATATTCGCACACATCACACTGAAACGGCTTTTCTCCTGTATGTGTTAATATGTGGCTTTGTAAATGTGTTTTGCGCGCAAATTTATTTTCGCACATATCACACTGAAACGGTTTTTCACCTGTATGTGTTATCATGTGCTTCTTTAAGTCTGATTTTCGTGAACATTTACATTCGCATACATTACACGTCAACGGTTTTTTTTCTGTATGTGTAATCAGGTGTCTTTGCAATTGTGATTTAAAGGAAAACTTATATTCACATACATTACACCAAAACGGTTTTTCGCCTGTATATGCCTTCATGTGATTCTCTATTTTTCGCTCTTTTTCTATTTTAACTTTTTGTCGAATTGATTCTTCTACATCATGTTCTTCTATTTTAATCAAACCTTAAAAATTTTATACACTTTTAGTACCACTTTTGCATTAAGGAATTAAAAAATATATTTTTACCAGCATTCCAAAGATTATCGTGAAACGGCTCTTCTTTAACAGATTCATCTGCAATGAATTGGATGGATTATAATTAAAAGTAAAACACATCAGAAGTTATTGTTACTTACCCAAATTGTGAAAGATTTCGGAATATTCCACAGCTTCATCCCCTTGCATTTCTTCTTTCACTATCACATCCATTTTGTTTGATATTAATAATTTTTCCTCAACGGGCGATTTTAGGTTATGTCAAGTATGGACATAATCTATACAAGAAATCCTTTCCTCATACAGCCCAACAAAACAAAAACTCAAGCATTATGGTGGGTTTCCATTGCGCGTTATGCGGTACGCGTTATGGCTGCGCGACGATTCTATTGGTCGATTTTCGAAAATCGACCAATAGAATCGTCGCGCAGCCATAACGCGTACCGCATAACGCGCAATGGAAACCCACCATTAAGCTTAATTCTCAGCTATCCGAAACCGTCGTATACGACGATACGAAAGTTTTCCTATTGGTTGAATTTCGAAATTCCACCAATAGGAAAACTTTCGTATCGTCGTATACGACGGTTTCGGATAGCTGAGAATTAAGCTTTAAAAATTTTGAGAACAGGAACAGACATCTACCCATCTACAACAAACAGTTTAAAAACAACGGATGTGGCGATACGAGAAACTCTTTCCCGCCCATCAAATCTTGTAATAATTTTGTATTTTATTAATTAAATTTTAATTTTATGAGCTTTTAAAATATTGCTAAATATATAGGGTGCTCTATTTAAATTAAGAAATTTGATCCCATTTCCGGTTAAACTGTAAGTCAAAATATAAAGTATTTGATATTGTGTAACAGCTAACTTTAAGTGCTTTCAAAATATTGAAGAATATGCAGGATTTTCATAAAAATATTATATTTTTGAAATTTCCGGTTTAATTTGAAGTGTTTTGTTGTAGTCGTAATCAGATTAGCTTTTAGTTGGAGTTGCGCTAAGAAACGTCAGGTAGGCGTCATTGATAATTATATTTAAATTCTACAGCCGACGTTTGTTAGAGCTTGGTTAGAGCATGATATCTTCTTTCAAATACCACTATTAAACTGAAATAAATTAATATATCCGACTACTTCAATTTTCTATTTATAACAAAATTCCCACCCAAAAGCTAAGGTGATTACTAGTATAACCACTAGTATAGTGTTAAATAATAGATATTCATAGAAGTGATACATATCTATTACACATATATTCATATGTTCAAGTTTTCATTTTTATTACAAAAGAAATTCGAGATTTTTGAAGTTTGATATTCAAAAAATCATAACTGCGAATCCACATCATACAAGTCTTTAAAAAAAATAAAAGTTAGATAAAGAATTGCGTTGTCTATAAAATACCCAATAATTAAAAAAAAGCTTGGGCCAGTTTTTGAGAAAATCTATATCAAAATTTTAACCTAGTTTGGCCCCTAAAAGGTAGGCAATTTTGAAAAAAATTTAAAAATAACTAATCAATTGTTATCACTAAAATCTATGCGACATGATACAACCCGACACATTTTCGTTCTGACGCATTGAATCCTCTGTGGCGTCTTTTTTAACTTATAACCTTTGCAAATTTACCAAACAAAAATATATTACACAAAATGGTTTGTCCTGGAACCGACCGTTAGCCTCAATGGAGAAGAGAGGGTTCTATTACTACAGATGTTAATCAGGGCGCCACACTGTCAATGACGGCTTCCAGAAACTCCTGACAGCGAAGGATACCAATTAATAGATATTATAATAATTAAATTATTATAATAAATAAATAGCTAATCACAATTACTTTAGTTTACAACCTTTCAAAATACCCAACGCGGTAAGTGATATACAAAAAAAATCAATAACTAAAATCGAACCGAACCAGTGATTGGCCAAACCCGACACGTTAAAATATATATGTTACAGCCAAAGTGATTAATCAGTTATTATGTATAATATCCAGCTAAAGTGATTAATTAATTACTTTCAATTAGGTTAAAAGTAAGAAACCAAATTTTTTTTTAATTATAATAAGTCGCGTCAAGGTCACGTCCACTATAAAATTGAAAATATAATAAAAAAAAATTGGTTTCTTACTTTTAACCTAAGTGAAGTAATTAATTAATCACTTTGACCGATTAATCACTTTGACTGTAAAACATTATACAAAAAAAAATTACTTATAAACTGTAACAAGTTGGTTACTCTGAACATGAACAATCTTTCATGTACAAAAATATTTCAAATCAAAATTTAATAATGTACTTTTAATACTTGAAGAAAAAAACACTGTAAATCCCTTACATACCACCCGGTAATCACGTCATGGTAACACATCACACTGAAACGGTTTTTCACCTGTATGTGTCATCATGTTGTTTCTTTAAGTCTGATTTATGTGAACACTTACGAGGGGAGATTTTTAAGTTCACAGAATGGGGCAGAAAGAGACATAAATATATATTTTTTTTATAATTTTATAATTTACACTTTTCCACCAGAAGACATAAGTTTAAATTTTTTTGGTGTTGGACAACACTGTATATGCAACTGCATAGACCTCTGCTTCGGTTCTTTGTTGCACCAAACTAGTGGATATAAATGCATAAAATTTTTAGTGTACACTTGAAAATGAAAAAGGACATTGAATAAAAAAAATGGCGACCTCCTTCTGTCCCATTCCGCGAACTAAAAAATCTCCCCTCGTATGTTCCCAGACAACACACTGAAACGGTTTTTCACCTGTGTGTGTCAGCGTGTGTTTCACACTGAAACGGTTTTTCACCTCTATGTTTGAATATGTGTCTTTTTAATTGTGATTTTTGTAAACATTTATATTCACACACAAAACACTGAAGCGGTTTATCACCTGTATGTGTCATCATGTGTTTCTTTAAGTCTGATTTTCGTGAACATTTATATTCACATACATCACATCGAAACGGTTTTTCTCCTCTATGTTTGAATATATGCATTTGTAATTGTACTTTTTGTATACATTTATATTCACACACATCACACTGAAGCGGTTTTTCACCTGTATGTGTCATCATGTGTTTCTTTAAGTCTGATTTTTGTGAACACTTAAGTTCGCACACGACACACTGAAACGGTTTTTCACCAGTGTGTGTCATCGTGTGTTTCTTTAAGTTTGATTTTCGTGAAAACTTATATTTGCATATATCACACTGAAACGGTTTTTCTCCTCTATGCTTCAATATGTGTGTTTGTAAGTTTGATTTTTGTATACATTTATATTCACACACATTACACTGAAATGCTTTTTTACCTGTATGCTTCAATATGTGTCTTTGTAATGTTGATTTTTGTGAACACTTATATTCGCAGACATCACACTGAAACGGTTTTGTATGTATCATCATGTGACGCCTTACTTTTGATTTTTTTGAACATTTATATTCGCACACATCACACTGAAACGGTTTTTCACCTGTGTGTGTCATCGTGTGTTTCTTTAAGTTTGATTTTTGTGAACACTTATATTCGCAGACATCACACTGAAACGGTTTTGTATGTATCATCATGTGACGCCTTACTTTTGATTTTTCAGAACATTTATATTCGCACACATCACACTGAAACGGTTTTGTATGTATCATCATGTGACGCTTTACTTTTGATTTTTCTGAACATTTATATTCGCACACATCACACTGAAACGGTTTTTCACCTGTGTGTGTCATCGTGTGTTTCTTTAAGTTTGATTTTTGTGAACACTTATATTCGCAGACATCACACTGAAACGGTTTTGTATGTATCATCATGTGACGCCTTACTTTTGATTTTTCTGAACATTTATATTCGCACACATCACACTGAAACGGTTTTGTATGTATCATCATGTGACGCTTTACTTTTGATTTTTCTGAACATTTATATTCGCATACATCACACTGAAACGGTTTCTTGCCTGTATGTAAGAATAGATGTCTTCTTAATGAGTATTTATTTACATACGCACATGTACATATTGTACATTTATATGGTTTTTCATTTGGGTGTGTCAACATATGTGCGTTTAAACTTGATTCGAACAAAGTTTGATATTTGCATATTTCACAGCAATTCATGTGAGTTTGCATATGGGTTCTTAAACTTTCTTTTTTAGAACACTCAAAATCACAATTATAACAGTAGTACACTCGGTGGATATTTAAACTATGTTCTTCCTCTTTTTCAATTTTAACTTTTAGTCGAATTGATTCTTCTACATCGTGTTCTTCTATTTTAATCGAACCTTAAAAATTTTATACACTTTTAGTATCATTTTTGCATTAAGGCATTTAACAATATATTCTTACCAACACTCCAAAGATTATAATAAAACGGCTCTTCTTTAATAGATTCATCTGCAACATACGTATGAATTATAATTAAAAGTAAAACGTATCAGGAGTTTTTGTTACTTACTAAAATTGTTTAAGTTATAGGAATACTCTGCAGTAGCAGCCACTGTTTCTTCTTTGATTGTTACATCCATTTTGATGTAATTTTACCTTTCGTAGTTATTCGAATTTATCCTTCCGAGTTGATTTTAGGTTATGTTACTTATGTCCTCGATTTTATTTTTAAAAAACCGAACAAATTATGTACAACAAATAAATAAATGAACAAATCATTTTTTATAACTTATACACAAGTAAGAAGTAAAGCTCATGCGCTCCATGCACTCACTGTCACTATCACTATCATCAACTATCATTTATATTAGTTTTCCCGATATACAGGGTGTAACATAAATAGAAGCATACTTCTAGAGCGTGTTGTACTAATCAAAATGAAGAAAAAAGTTCAAAATAAATATACCATATTTTATAATAATTTGTTCGTTGCGTTTAATAATTAGCTTCTTTTTACAGGTTCAAGTTAAATTTAAAAAATATTTCACAACTGAACTACAAGTAATTGACAAGAGATGGCGCTTTTTCAAATTTCTTTATTTTTGATTTCAATTAAGTTTTACGTTTGAAGAAATAATAAAATGTTTCATACGTAGAACAAGTACTTTTTTTAGTTCGTCAGTAGTTGTCAGAGTGAACTTCGTTTTGTCTGACAAGTCCAACTGACTCGCCTAAAAAAAGTGACACTTTTACTCGGCACCGTGCAAGTTAGCATCAGCGCCAGCACATGTAACTTCTATCAAAGATAGAAAAGTACAAAATTTCAAATAAGCTCACTTGGCGCAATTGCAAAGTCCTTAAAACCCCAATAGCGCCAAAAAAATCTTAAAAGCAAATCACAAGATATGGAGTTACAAACTATTTTTTTCTTACGACATTTATACTATACTAATCGTAATCATAAAGAGTTGTTCTAATGTTTTCTTTGCTATTTTGGACTCGAGGAGTCAAAAAACGTCCAAAAATTAAAAACAAAAAAACTTATTTTTTCGATCATATATGACTTTGTCAAAGTATAAGGAAAAGTTAACTTATGTAAAATTAAAATGTACAGATATGATAATTGTTAAACTCGTTCCATATCAATTATTATAAAAATCAAACACTTCTTTTTATTTATCCATATTTAAAAAAATTTTTTTGAATTTTCAACAACGTTACTTAAAAATTTGACCACTACGAGTCGCTAAATTTCATAGTATGCACGGCGCCTATAGGCCCCGTGCAAGTTAGCATCAGCGCCACTACCGGTAACTTCTGTAAGTAACGTGGTTGGAAATAGCACTTGACACATGCATGCAAATTTGTAATTTTATAAACGAGTGCGAATTTTGTGCAGGTAATAAGTAAATGACATATTAAATCCGTCATTCATGGATTAGGGAACTCAAACGAAGAGCAAATTTACAGAAATGTGCGGTGATAGTTATATTAATTGGTCAATTGTGAATTGCCTCAAGTCTGCCAAAAATGCGAATAAAAGCATTTCTTTGTACAGTTTTCCCTCAAAACTTCATAAAAAAGAACACTGAGCCTGGTCTTGCCTTATAGAGCCACAGTGTGCAACAAAATATGTTATTTTTAAAATAAAAATTTATTTTCATAATTTGACAATTAAAATTTTTAGGTTATGTTTGACGTTTTATTTTATAGAATTTTCTTTTGATTTAAAATAATGTTATAAATAATATTAACATATTAAAAAAGCACATTAGTAAATATAAAGCATAGAAAACCACAAAATTTCAAGTAAAATCACTTGGCGCAATTGCAAAGTCCTTAAAACCCTATACTACTACTAATGGCGCGAAAATACTCTTAAAAGCAAATCTCAAGATATGGAGTTACAAACTATTTTTTTCTAACGAAATATATGCTATACTAATCAGAAAGAGTTGTTTTAGGGTTTTCGTTGCTATTTTGGACTCGAGGAGTCTAAAAACGTCCAAAAATTAAATAACAAAATAACTTATTTTTTCAATCATATGACTTTGTCAAAGCATAAGGAAATGTAAAATTATGTAAAATGTACAGATATGATTATTCCTCAATTTCTTCCATATGAATTATTTTAAACAATCAAACATTTCCTTGTGTTTATCAATATTTAAAAAAAAATTATTTGAACTGTCTAACCACGTAACTTACAAATTTGACCACTACGAGTCGCTAATTCCCATCGTCCGCACTCCGCCTATTATGGACTGAATTACATGTTGTTGCTTGTTGCCACTTTAGAAACGCTGCTTAACACCATTGGGACTAATTATTTAAAATTATAGACTAAACCTACTCAGTTTCAAGCATTTTCAGAAATCGAGAGATATGGATGTCTCTTAAGTCATTTCGCCTTTCAACCGTCGAGTTATACTTATATTAGAGATATTAGAGATATACTATATTAGAGATATACTTAAATTTAGTCAGCTTCTAGTACGACAAGGTTCTATCTGCATGACTTCAGATTTTGAGAAATAAGCACAGAAGAAAAAGTGCCTTAAAGACAATGATGACCGTTATGACAGATCATGATCGCGCATATTATAATACAGCATACTTTGGCCAATCCTTCCGTCGTTTCTTAGACTACTGTTTATTGCTACTTATAACTTGTTACTTTACCACTTAAAGCCTTTAAAACTTGTTCAGCATTTAGTTTCAATTGTTAACTTTGATACTACATACTCAACTGGATAAGAAAGGTATTCTGAGGAATCTTTTTTATTTAATGTAGGTTGGTGCGTTAATATTGCGGGCTAGTGTATAATGATTATGTAATACAAAAAACAGAATAAAATAAATATTTTTATTTTCACTCCATAAAACGCGAATTAACAAAAAATATTTATGTGTATCTGAGGTTATGTTCCTATGTTGATTTCAAAAACGTAAACACAACCCGAGGTCCATAAAACTGATAAAACAGTTACCTCGGTGAACAAAAGCGGGGCAGTGACCACATTTTCACGCGCAGGACATTGCTTTATCGTTCCAGTTATTTAGTACATTTCAGTGGTGCAACCCAACGACCAAAAAGTGAATAGATAATCCACAGATAACTGAGATAAATTTAACAATATAAATCTTTCATCTGTGAGATAATCAGAACTTGTAAGAATTGTCATTGTCATTTACTGCAATCATGATGAAACTTAAAACATGTTTCTTCTAAACATTCGGCTTTGAACGCACTATTTTCTAAACAACAGAAACATTTTATTTTTGCTAGTCTATGTGTACTTTTAGCCATTTTCTTCCACTAATTAGTTTTATTATTATTTTAAATTGAGACTCCATAAAATTTTCAAGTAAATTTTTATTGTGGGTAATGCCAAAAAATATATGGGAAGGGGCACTTTTCTATTTTTTCTATTTTCTAAATTTCTATTTTCTAAATCTAAATTTTCTAATTTTCTAAACAACAGAAACATTTTATTTTTGCTAGTCTATGTGTACTTTTAGCCATTTTCTTCCACTAATTAGTTTTATTATTATTTTAAATTGAGACTCCATAAAATTTTCAAGTAAATTTTTATTGTGGGTAATGCCAAAAAATATATGGGAAGGGGCACTCTGATTCTTGCAGAAAGGTCCCCAAGTTCTTAGTTACTTCATTGAAGCTCAAGCATTAAAATTTTTGGAAGAAACCATCTAAAATTCTACAGTATAAAAAATTGTTACTAATAAAAGTTATACCAGGTGTTGAATGCCTTGCCGATACATAGAGAAATAGCACGTAAAATCATGTTTCGTAAATTCCTGTTTCCCTAATTGTCTTAAAGCAACATAATGATAGGGACAAAAATTATGCAGAATTAAAAATTAGAAATGGTAAAGGTATTACATTTCATCATGCTTTTACATAAGGAGCAAAAAAGACTTTAGAAGTTGTTAAAATTTTCGTTAATCAGGAGAGCAATTTAAATGGCAAGCAATAATTTAATTGTGTATCGTAGCAACATTTTTGCACAATCGTGTTCTATTCTGTACTTACCAACAATGTTTATATTAATAGGAAGTTGATTTTACCAAACCATTGTATGTGTCCATAGAAACAATAAAATAATGATTTCGAAATATTTAACCAAAAGCACAAGGGTGGTAAGTGAAACAGATGTTTGAGCTATTTGTTACTTTTATTCTTGTTACTGGGACAACATTGTTCTCCAGCGGTTACTATTTTGAATAAACTTTAAAATTATAAAAATTATTTACAACTGTCAACTAGTGTCAGTTTAAAAAATGAATTTATTATTAGTTATTTTTCACGATTGTGCAAAAAATAGTATGCAATACTCGGATCGTTAAGTGCTTTTCGTAACAACTCTGCACTTACCGACCATGTATTGCAATGTACTATTAAATCACTACCATGAGTAAAGAAATGTTTAACAACTTCTAAAGTCTTTCTTGCTCTTTAAGTAAAAGCAAGATGAAATGTAATGCCTTTATCATTTCTAATTTTTAATTCTGTATAATTTTTGGCTCTTTCATGTTTGCTCTAAAACAATAAGGGAAACAGGAATTTATAAAAAGCCTCTCACAGACCAACGCGGCCTGATCGTAATCGCGACAGCGGCCGGCGGTCACGACTGTAGAATTTAAGTTACGAGGCCGCGGCCGCTGTCGCGATCACGATCAGGACGCGTTGGTCTGTGCAAAGCTTAAACTAGTTAAATTCATTAATTTAAATTAAAAAGTAAATATTGATGTTTGTTAATTTTTATAATTTATAAAACGAAAACAGAAAACAAAATAAATGCAGTTTAACTATAGAAGAACTACTTGGCCGGGCGTCATCAAAATCTTGTGTAGTACATTTAGAGGAAGGGAGTACTTTCTTTCTGTTTATTACTGAAATTGATGCGACGAGATACTACCACACACATTTTCGTCTGAAGCTTTGGATCCGCTCGATCAACAGGTTCTGATATGGGTCTTTAATCGATGATAAATCCACATTGCCAGAAATACATAAATTTATTGAACAATACCACAAAAATTTGTTACTTCCAGGAAACCTGTTGCAGAGTCATTTACAACGTTCACTATTAGATTAAGACTATGAGCTACAAACGGAACATAACATGCTCTAAGGATTAATATCCTTTCGACTATTTTGCGTTTACACTGCTTTTAGTAGAAATCGTAACATATTATCAAAAAATTTTATTCTTTAAGAGGGCGATATTTAACAAATGGGCGGGGAAGTTGATATTTAGACATTCCGCTCTTAAGCTTCAGCGCCTTTATTACCCGGTTGATATCACTAATATTTACAATTCCTGATAGGGTAAAGTTCAAAGAAGACACTAAAGTATTTATATATAAAAAATAAGAGCCTAATTAGTGAGAAAAATGCAGTTGAACTTTGTGAAATTCAAAAAAAACAACGGATGTTGGGTAGAAACAACATCCTGTCTTTTTTTAAATTTCACCAAGTTCAACTGCATTTTTCTCACTAATTAGACTCTTATTTTTTATATACAAATACTTTAGTGCCTTCTTTGAACTTTATTCTATCAGGAATTGTAAATATTAGTGATCTCAACCGGGTATTAAAGGCGCTGAAGCTTAAGAGCGGAATGTCTAAATATCACCTTCTCCGCCCATTTGTTAAATATGGCCCCCTTAATAGAGTTAGCCCATTAACGTAGAGTTTTTTGATACAAGAATTACAATTTTTATTTATCTCCGCTATGCTTCAATATGTGACTTTTTAATAATGCTTTGCGCGAAAATTTACATTCGCACACATTACACTGAAACGGCTTTTCACCTGTATGTGTTAATATGTGGCTATGTAAACGTTGTTTTTGCGAACATTTATATTCACACACATTACACTGAAAAGGTTTTTCACCTGTATGCTTCAATGTGTGTGTTTGTAAATTTGATTTGAGTGAAGATTTATATTCGCAGATAGAACACTGAAACGGCTTTTCTCCTCTATGTTTTAAAATATGGCTTTTTAAATATTGTTTTTGTAAACATTTATATTCACACATATCACACTGAAACGGCTTTGCTCCTGTATGTGTTAATAGGTGGCTTTGTAAATGATGTTTTCTCGAACATTTATATTCACACACATTACACTGAAATTGTTTTACACCTGTATGTTTCAATATGTGTGTTTGTAAATTTGATTTGTGTGAACATTTATATTCACACATAGAACACTGAAACGGCTTTTCTCCTGTATGTGTTAATATGTGGTTTTGTAAATTACCTTTTTGCGAACATTTATATTCACACATATCACACTGAAACGGCTTTGCTCCTGTATGTGTTACTATGTGGCTTTGTAAATGTTGTTTTCTCGAACATTTATATTCACACGCATTACACTGAAAATGTTTTTCACCTGTATGTTTCAATATATGTGTTTGTAAAGTTGATTTGTGTGAACATTTATATTCGCACATATCACACTGAAACGGCTTTTTTCCTGTATGTGTTAATAGGTGGCTTTGTAGATATCCTTTTTGCGAAGATTTATATCCATACAAATCACACTGAAACGGTTTTTCTCCGGTATGTGTCAGCATGTGTTTCTTTAGGTCTGACTTTTGTAAAAATTTATATTCGCAAACAACACACCGAAACGGTTTTTCTCCTCTATGTTTCAATATGTGTCTTTGTAGTTGTGATTTTTGTATACATTTATATTCACACACATCACACTGAAATGATTTTTTACCTGTATGCTTCAATATGTGTCTTTGTAAAGTTAATTTGTGTAAACATTTAAATTCGCATACATCACACTGAAACGGTTTTTCTCCTCTATGCTTCATTATGTGTGTTTGTAAGTTTGATTTTTGTATGCATTTATATTCACACACATCACACTGAAATGCTTTTTTACCTGTATGCTTCAATATGTGTCTTTGTAAAGTTAATTTGTGTAAACATTTAAAGTCGCATACATCACACTGAAACGGTTTTTCTCCTCTATGCTTCAATAGGTGTGTTTGTAATGTTGCTTTTCGTGAACACTTATATATGCAGACATCACATTGAAACGGTTTTCTTCCTGTATGTATCATCATGTGACGCTTTACATTTGATTTTTCTGAACATTGATATTCGCACACATCACACTGAAACGGTTTCTTGTCTGTATGTAAGAATAGATGTCTCCTTAATGAGTTTTTACTTACATACGCACACGTACATATTGTACATTTAAATGGTTTTTCATTTGGGTGTGTCAACATATGGGCATTTAAACTTGATTCGAACAAAGTTTGATATTTGCACATTGCACAGCGATTCATGTGAGTTTGCATATGAACTCTTAAACTTGCTTTTTTAGAATACTCAAAATCACAATTATAACAGTAGTATACTCGCTGGATTTTTAAACTATGTTCTTGCTCTTTTTCAATTTTAACTTTTAGTCGAATTGATTCTTCTACATCGTGTTCTTCTATTTTAATCGAACCTTAAAAATTTTATACACTTTTACTACCACTTCTGTATTAAAGAATTAAAAAATATATTCTTACCACCATCCGAAAGATTATCGTAAAACGGCTCTTCTTTAACAGATTTATCTGCAATAAATTATATGGATTATAATTAAAAGTAAAACGTATCAGGAGTTAATGTTACTTACTAAAATTGTCTAAGTTATAGGAATACTCTGCAGTAGTATCCACTTTTTCTTCTTTGATTGTGAAATTCATTTTGATATAATTTTTCCTTCCGAGTCGATTTTAGGTTATGTTACTTATGTCTTAGATTTTAATTTTTAAAAACCGATCAAATTATGTACAACATAAATGAACAAATCATTTTTTATAACTTATACACAAGCAAGAAGTAAAGCTCATGTGCTCCATGCACTCACTATCATTTATATTAGTTTTCTAGATATACAGGGTGTAACATAAATAGAAACCTACTTCTAGAGCGTAACGTACTAATCAAAATGAAGAAAAAAGTCCTTCTAAATATACAGTCTATCTTTTATAATAAGTTGTTCGTTGCGTTTAATAATTTGCCTCTTTTTACAAGTTCAAGTTAATTTAAAAAAATATTTGTTATTTGACCTAGGGGAGGGCGAGGCACATTGGGACAATTGAAATTTCCCCTAATTTTTATTATATCAACATAATCAACTATTGTTTTATATATCAAGACTTCCCGTTTAACCGCCAAACACGTGTCACCAGTAATAACGTTTCTAAAAGATAAGATAAGTGCATGTCCATTATATTCTTAAGTTTTTGTGATACTTATAGGAATTATGGGTATTACGTTTCTTTCTTTATTATCATAATTATGTACAGCAACTTATAAGCTTCACGTAAGGGAGATTATATTAATTCGATTATGAGGTAGACATTTTTAAAGTTAGTTTTTCTAACGTTAGTACCAGTGAGGCAGATTGGCAGAAATAATGTGGGGCACATTAGGACAGCGTTAAGGAATACGATATCCAATAAAACTATTTTTTTAATTCCATCTTTAGTTTTGCTTTTTGAAACTTACCGTAATTCATATGTAATTATATTTTGTGTTTTTTTTATTTAAGGGCGCTGACAAACCGGCAAAATTTGGAGTTAAAATAACGTTAAAAATAAGCCTTTAGTTTGTCTTGCGGAATTTAAAAACTAAACGTTATATGAACTTAATTTTTTTGAAATTTTAATAAAGAAAGATCAATGAAGGAGATGGACAATTTTCATTGCTTTATATTATGAATAAATAGGTTAAATTAATTTTTGAAAACAAGAAACTTTCAAATTTTGAAGCAACCAATATTGATGAAATTCCGTTATTTCCTGGTGGAGATCGTTATAAGAACAATACTTAATTTTTAAGTGATTCCATCGCTAATTAAACGAAACAAGGAAGATAATACTGAATCAAAATATGTCCTTAGCGGTCTTTTCAACCAAATCTTTCGACAATAGTTCAGGCATTGCCTTTTAGATGGCCCAAACAAAATTTTAAAGTTCCAGGTATAAATTTTTAACTTTACTGTTCTTTTGTAACAATATACTCATTACAGCATCGAAAACCATCCAAAACGATGTTGTAATGTTCTACTTTTAAGTACTGTTTCTTGTTTTTTTTTAGTTTGAGATTGGTTGACATTGGTAATTAAAATAATTATTTTGACAGTATCTTGGCACCATCTATAGTTTTTTCCTTCAACTTAAAGTGGTAAAAATACACGCTATGGCAAAAATGTCTCCCCTCCACTTTTGCAGCGCGCCCTTAAGTAAAGTAAATAAATATTCAAACCCCGAGAGTAGTATTTTTGATGAAAACCCTATTACAATTGCACGTGTCCCAAACTGCCCAACCAACGTACCAAACTGCCCCACCGTGGGGTACTTTGGAACACATTTAATTTTTTTTATAACAGAAATTTTCACAAGTTAATGCAAATTCCTAATACTAAGATACTATATCTTTTAGATAAAACATCAAAGTGTAACCAAAACTTACCTATAAAAGAAATTAAATTTGAACACTTTGAACATAACCACCAAAAATAAGACAGAAAAACTCTTAGCAGTCCCAATGTGCCTGGCTCGCCCCTAAATTTTACATTTGAAGAAAAAATAAAATGTTTCTTACAGAGTAAAAGTACTTTTTTTGGCTCGTCAGTAGTGGTCAGACTGATCTCGTTTCGCCTGACAAGCGCTATATTGACTCGCCTAAAAAAAGTGATACTTTTACTTCTAATAAAATAAACTACTATAATCCATTCACTTATTATTTGGGATATGGTTGGCCATGAATTTTTGTTTTTTGGTTTGCCAAAATAAAAAGTTCCTATTAAGTTGACTGACAGCTCTTGACAATACCAAAAAATGACAGACCACTGACAGACCAACTATTAACACAATTGATAAAAGTCACTACTCTACAATACATAACCTAACCGATTTTTTTCAAATTTATACCGGGTGGAATCTGTCACCCTAACATGGCCAACCATATCGCAAATAATAAGTGAATGGATAATATTATGGGCTGAATTTGCGTTGAACTTGCGAAAATGCTGTTGTCAATTTGGAAACGCTGCTTAACACCATTGGGACTAATTATTTAAAACTATAGACTCGACCTACTCAGGTTCAAGCATTTTCAGAAATCGACAGTAAACCATGCGTCATAGTACTACCGTTAAATTTTGGTGCCATTCGATAGAAACAATAGTGAGGTAGTGAGGAACAATAAAACGCTGGTCTGCCGAAGCATATCCTGGCAGCAGTCGGCAGATCTCTTCAGAAGTTGTTAAATTTTTATTTTTTTTCATAATCGCAATTTAGTGGCGATTGATAAAACAAACACTTTGCTTTCTAAAAATTTATTATACAAAGTTTATAATGTGAGAAAATTTTGAAATTTTCAAAAATTATTATATGCACCTACAACCTACACGGATAATTTTTTGTTGTTAAATACACGATATAGGCGTGTCTGTCACAAAATGGGCGCAGCAACAAAATATCAGAAACTATAAGAGATACGAAGTTGGTTAAATGGACAAAGTTTTTCTATTTTGTACAATTTGTACAATTGAGTACAATTTGAAAGTGTAATTAGTTTTTGCAAAAATTGAAAAATTTTTATTTGTGTTTTGTTTTTTTTGTGCTAGTATAAATTTGGTTTTTAACGATAAGTAAAAAAACAATTTTTTTTTAATTTTTGCAAAGCACAAAATTTCAAATAAGATCACTTGGCGCAATTGCAAAGTCTTTAAAACCCTCCTATACTACTACTAATAGCGCCCAAAAGAAAACTCTTAAAAGCAAATCACAAGATATGGAGTTACAAACTATTTTTTTCTTACGACATTTATACTATACTAATCATAAAGAGTTGTTCTAATGTTTTCTTTGCTATTTTGGACTCTAGGAGTCAAAGAACGTCCAAAAATTAAATAACAAAATAACTTATTTTTTCGATCATATGACTTTGTCAAAGTATAACCACAGACTAAACGAAGTTAAATTATGTAAAATGTACAGATATGATAATTGTTAAACTCGTTCCATATCAATTATTATAAAAATCAAACACTTCTTTTTATTTATCAATATTTAGAAAAAAATTATTTGAATTTTCAACGTTACTTAAAAATTTGACCACTACGAGTCGCTAAATTTCATAGTATGCACGGCACGGCGCCTATTATGGACTGAATTACATGTTGTTGCTTGTTGCCACTTTAGAAACGCTGCTTAACACCATTGGGACTAATTATTTAAAATTATAGACTGAACCTACTCAGTTTCAAGCAATTTCAGAAATCGAGAGATATGGATGTCAGGATGTCTCTTAATTCATTTCGCCTTTCAACCGTAGAGATATACTTATAATAAATTATGCAGACGGAATAACAAAAGCAGTGACGAAGCGACGTGGGGGGGAGGGGGCGCAAGCCCCCTTGAAAACATGGTCTGTCCAGGGCCGGCTCTACCCATACGGCAAACGGTACATTTGAACCGGGCGGCAATACTTCAGGGGCGGCAAAAAGCAAAATGTGTATTTATTTTATGAAAAAAATTTACCCGAGATAGAAAAGCGTATTAAAAATAACAGGCGTAAACATTAAAAAAATGATTTAAAGTACAAAAAGTACCATGAAATGGAAATCGGACCCCAAGATATAATTATACCGAGTGCCCACGATCAAAGCGGAACATAGCCAGTTTACACAGAGAATTACATTTGCAGTTTGCTGCTCACAAGCTTCATCTACAAGAATTGTAATGATATCTATTGAAAGAGAATTATTTTCTGAATCTGTTGATACCAAATACTTCTTAATTAAATACTTTTTTAACATTAAAAAAGTAATTTAAATATTTTCATAATTTGAAAAACTATAAACGGCCATGAAACGTCAAATTAATACAATTATTTGAATTTGACATATCATGGCTGTGCCATGTGGGTACATTTGTTTTCTGAATGAATACAACGTTACAACGCAATACAGGGTGATTTTGAAATACACGTATATATTGATATCCACCGTAGACTATGAAAAGTTAAAGGCATCAGCAAATTTTTTTTAGAGCAAATGTTCTTCAGTTCTTAGTAAAATAGTGTTAAAGTTTGACCCTCCCAGTTTGATTACTGCATGGTTTACGCAGCAACCCGTAGTAAAACATGTGCCTATTGGTTTATGCCAAACAAGGTAGTGCTATTCTATAATTTAAATAAAAATAATTTTGGTTAACTAATTGTCAAAATGACAGTTTATTGAAAAAATGTTTTAATCAGCCAATGAGAAAGAGCGTTAATAAACAATCGTTCCATGATTTTGTAAATTATACCTGTAGTTTTCAAATGGCGCGGGTCAAAGTTTAACACTACATATCTAAGAATTGGTCAACATTTTCCTTAACATTTTTTTTGCAGAAACGTTTAACTTTTCGTAATCTACGAAGAGTATCAATATATACGTGTATTTCAAAATCACCCTGTATAATGGAAATTATGTTTTCCATAATAGTGCCTAGATTACCTAGATAATGTAGGTAGAAAACAATCAAAAAGCAAACTTTTTGTTGTCGTCTGTTGGTTTTTTTTTGTTTTGGAAATATAAATTTTTTTTCGAGTGAGAAGCTAAATAAAATTATTAGATACAAAGATTTCTTAACTTTTCTGAAAACGCGTTGACCTTGAGAAGAAAAAAATTTCGCCTGCGGCGCATTACGGGTACACTGCTCGGACCAAAATACAAGGACGGCAAAAACAATGATTGAACCGGGCAGCAAATATGCTAGAGCCGGCCCTGGGTCTGTCCCCCTCCCCAATAATATGTTGACCTAATACATAAAATTCAAATTTTTGCTTAAAAATTGTTCCAATTCGGCAAAATGTTAATTATAGTACATTATGTTGAAACTTAGAAGTGCAGACAGCAGACTCAGCTTTTATGTACTTATTGCATAACGTTTTACTTGTGAAATGAATCGACTCCGATAAACAAAAGAAGCTCATCCTAGAAAAAAGGCGATATTCGTAACTAGTAGATACAGTGAGCGTCAAAAATATATGGAAGAATGGAAATATTTCTTTTTCCGACAGGAATATCAAAAAACGGTTGGACACGTCAAATTAATTGATTTAAAACCAAAGATTTTCCGATGATTTTCATTTTTCTATCTTCGAGCAGTGGACATCATCGAAGATTGTTTTTAAATTGCAACCTTATATTTTCTTTGGCGATTTGGATACAGGGTGATTCTGTATTAACGTCAAAAAATTTCTGAGATGATAGAGTAAGCCAATACGAAAATTTTTTGTTAATATTATAGGGGTCTCTGACGCTTCGTAGCCCACCCCAACCGAGTCGCCCATGAGCGAGATATCAAATACTTTCCTTCTAGTATTTAATGTGAAATAATTAGAGTGACTCGTTGTGACGTTTTCAACCTTTTCATTCAATTCGGCAGAATAGTTTTATAAATATTGGCGAAATACCTCATTTCACCTTTAAGTTTTAAAAGGAAATTACAGCCTTACGAAGCGTCTGCGGTTGCGACCCCCATATCGTATAACAAACAATGATTGTATTGACTTATTCTATCATCCCTGAAATTTTTTAAGGTTGACACAGAATCACCCTGTATATTACAAAATTATAATTCTATGCAATGCTCTTTACACTGACAGTTCCCAAAATATTAATTTTTAAATGGAATTTTTAGCAAGGAAAACAACTGTTCGTAAAAAAACTGTCGCGTCTTGAAACTTTTGAAATTGTGCCTGACCACCTCCCCCCCGAACAAATCGTTGGCGTCGTCACAGTCACTGAACAAAAGGAACAGCGCCGGATTATCCATAAAGGTAACTGAGGCTATCGCGGGTCTAGAATAACAGGGTACTAACTGACATTTTTACAAAAAATTAGTTAAATATACGTTAGGGTTCTATGTTCTATGTGACTCGCTCTACCTATTTCTGGCCTTAGTTTTTACGTAACTTCCTCCGTTGTCATGATTTCAAAGTGACCAAGTTCTATCTAACTAAAATTTAGTCAGCTTCTAGTACGACAAGGTTCTATCTGCATGGCTTCAGATCTTCAGAAATAAGCGCAGAAGAAAAAATGCCTTAAAGACAATGAAGACCGTTATGACAGATCATGATCGCGCATATTATAATACAGTATACTTTATAATAATTATTATTTATTTGCATTTAACTTTTGTAAATTTGATTTTATTGTTTCGTTTTGAAGTTATAAATAATTTTCTTTGAGTTGAATGACCAAAGCTAGATTACAATGCAATGTTTCTTATTAATCGCCACTAAAAACTGATCAAACACGAAAAATTACATAAATACCTCAATTCCCCAACATTTTACCTTAGTGCAGTTAGAACCCTGTTATTCTAGACCCGCGCTATAGCATGTAATAATCTGATCTTCTGATAATCTTCATGGCTACAGACACTTATCAGGGGAATTTTACAAAACCAAAGCAAATTTTATGTATTTCTTGTCTATCAAATTAATGCATTAATTTTCTAAACGTAGTTATATTTAATAATATGTATAATTTTATTCAATAATAAAATACTTTTAACAGCAAAAAGTAATTCTAATGTTAAAGAACGAGTGTGAGCTAATTAGCACACAGTACACTGTTGTTTTTGACTGTTGAATGTTTGTTTTTGAATGGTTTTTCTCATCTATGTTTCAATATGTGTCTTTGTAATTGTGATTTTCTTAAACATTTATATTCGCACTTATCACACTGAAACGGTTTTTCACCTGTATGTTTCAGCATGTGTACCTTTAAGTTTGATTTTCGTGAACATTTATATTTGCATACATTACACTGAAACGGTTTTTCACCTGTATGCTTCAATATGTGTGTTTGTAATAATGATTTGTGTGAACATTTATATTCGCACTCATCACACTGAAACGGTTTTTCACCTCTATGTTTAAATGTGTGCATTTGTAATTGTGATTTTTGTAAACATTTATATTCACACACAACACATTGAAACGGTTTCTCACCTGTATGTCTCATCATGTGTTTCTTTAAGTCTGGTTTTTGTGAACATTTATATTCGCATACATTACATCGAATCGGTTTTTCTCCAGTATGTTTCAATATGTGTGCTTGTAATTGGGATTTATATGAACATTTATATTCACACGTATGACACTGAAACGGCTTTGCTCCTGTATGTGTCATCATATTGTGGTTCTTTAAGTCTGGTTTTTGTGAACAATTATATTCGCATTGAAACGGGTTTTCTCCTGTATGTTTGAATATGTGCATTTGTAATTGTGATTTTGGTATACATTTATATTTACACACATTACACTGAAACGGTTTTTCACCTGTTTGTATCACCATGTTTTTCTTCAAGTCTGATTTTTCTGAACGTTTATATTCGCACGCATCACACTGAAACGGTTTCTTACCTGTATGTATGAATAGATGTCTCCTTAATGAGTTTTTATTTACAGACGCACACGTACATATTGTACATTTAAATAGTTTTTCATTTGGGTGTGTCAACATATGTGCGTTTAAACTTGATTTGAACGAAGTTTGATATTTGCACATTGCACAGCGATTCAAGTGAGTTTGCATATGGGCTCTTAAACTTGCTTTCTTAGAACACTTAAAATCACAATTATAACAGTAGTACACTCGGTGGATTTTTAAACTATTTTCTTGCTCTTTTTCTATTTTAACTTTTAGTCGAATTGATTCTTCTACATCGTGTCCTTCTATTTTAATCGAACCTTAAAAATTTTATACACTGTTAGTACCACTTTTGCATTAAAGAATTAAACAATATAGTATTCTTACCAATATTTGAAAGATTATAATAAAATGACTCTTCTTTAACAGACTCATCTGCAATATACAATTAAAAGTAAAACACATCAGAACTCAGAAGTTATTGTTACTTACCAAAATTGTGAAAGATTTCGGAATATTCCACAGCTGCATCCCCTTGCATTTGTTCTTCTTTCACTATCACATCCATTTTGTTGAAAAAATTTTTCAACAAGCGATTTTAGGTTATGTCCAGTCACGTATGGACATAATCTATACCACAGATAACTGAGATATATTGTATCTATACAACAAATCTTTTCCTCATACAGTCGAATTTTTTAAAGACTACCGACACTTTGACTTTTAAAATATTCAATAAATAATTAATTTAATTATAAATTTTCAAAATAAATATTTAATAGTAAGTAGATTCCGCTTATTTGAATCAGTGGTTAATTGAATCAGCCGCTTATATGACTCAAAGTATAAAATCCAAATCCATTTTTTTATTCTTTTTTTGCCTCGCTTTATTGAATCGCTGCTGATTTGGCTCAAAAAGGCTGTGTACCAACGTGATTCTAATAAGCGGCGTCTACTGTAGTAATAATTAACAATATGTATTAACTAAATTAAATAATTAAACTCACGAAATAAGTCGTTTTCATCTTTATTTATACATATACAGGTGGTCACGTGTCGGTAGTCTTGCCTTAGGGTAGAATTTTCAAAAAATTTTGAGAGACAAAAATTTGTTTTAAATTACAGGGGCATATTATAGTAAAAAAATAAATATTTATTTATTAATAGCATATTATACACGACGATAAAGGTTCTTTAACTACCTCGTGAAAGTTAATTCACTCAGTAGTTAAATTATCCCTTTATCGTCGTGTATAATATGCTATTTTTTTCTATAGCAAAAAATGTTAAAGAAAAACCAATAGAGCGTGTCACTTGTCATGAAGTTCAATTTTATTCCATTAGGTTCGCACAATCGACGGTCCCAAACGTCAAATTACAGTATTACCAAATTACTTAATTCAAACAAATTTGAAAAAATTCCTATAATTATATACAATAAAAGTAATTTGGTAATACTGTAATTTGACGTTTGGGACCGTCGATTGTGCGAACCTCGTGGAATAAAATTGAACTTCATGACAAGTGACACGCTCTATTACAAATTAAATTGTCATATTGTCATTTACAAAATTTATTAAAAATATTTGAGTAGTGTGCGGTTGCTATGTGAGTAGCGGGGTTGCTATAACTTCATGGTTGCCATGCACTGCGCACTCTCGTTAAATTTACAAAATTGTATTATTAGTTTATCCTTGTGGCATCATGTCGCTTCTGTCGCAATTTTGGTAGTTTTCGTCATTATTATAGTTGGTAGCTAATTACCGTTTCTGTTGCTACCATTATAATAATATTAACTAAAGTAAAAAGGACGTTGCTACTGACAACCAGTGTTTTGTTTAACTTTCAACTTACAATAATTTTCCAAGTAATGTCTAAAAAATGTCTTAATGTGGAATTAATTTAAATTCATCAAATTTTTGAATTGTGACGAGTTTTAAAGTATTGTGTTATTATTTCTACAATTTTTAACAAGGACTAAAAGCGCTGAATATATAAAATTTAAGTAAGTGTCGTTTATTTTCACGTGGTTTTCAATTTCATCAAATAACTGGAATTTACTTAATTCTAAAGAAATTTAGAAGGTTCGAGGTACAATGGTGTTTACTTGTTGCGTTTTCTACATTGCAAGATTTCTCTAATGAAAACTTAAACAAAATGTCAGATATGAGGTTTTTATATTTTTTATAAAATTGTAACTTGAGCTATCGGGTATCGGTAACTCATTAGAGAAATAATAAGGAATGTAGTTCTTTGTCTCTAAAAATTGAATCTTATGACAGCTCTCAAGAAAAATTATTAGGGAAATGTTATAATGTAAAAAGGCCGTATAAGATGTAAATTTAAAACAATATGTAAGACTTGTATAATTTCTAATGTAAATAATATTGATATTTGTGCAAACGAAAAGTCTTAATAAAGCGAATTAAATTATAATAATAAATTGTTTTTATTTTTTCCACAATTTCCAGCAAACTGCCTGTTCCAATTTTAGTAATTTCAGTATTCTTGCAATTTCTAGCTTTAAAATTGCATGATTTTACTGAATTGCTTTAAATTATCTGTCTTTTAGCGTATTCAAAAAGTTTTTTAGTACAATAATAGTAATATAATATTTGAAATTCCCGCCACTTTTTGAGTATTTGAGCAGCGCCAGACACGCAAGATGCCACAAGGATCAACTATTTTCATTATTATTACTATTTTATCATTATTATTATCAAATTTTTACGATTACAAAAAAGGAGTCGAGTCGCCTATCTATTTCTACCAACATAATATCCGTCATCTATGATCATGCACTGCGCACTCTCGTTAAATTTGCAAAATTGCGTTAGTAGTTCATCCTTGTGGCATCATGTCGCTTCTGTCGCAATTTTGGTAGTTTTCGTCATTATTATAGTTGGTTGCTAATTACCGTTTCTGTTGCTACCATTATAATAATATTAACTAAAGTAAAAAGGACGTTGCTACTGACAACCAGTGTTTTGTTTAACTTTCAACTTACAATAATTTTCCAAGTAATGTCTAAAAAATGTCTAATGTGGAATTAATTTAAATTCATTAAATTTTTGAATTGTCACGAGTTTTAAAGTATTGTGTTATTATTTCTACAATTTTTAACAAGAACTAAAAGCGCTCAATATATAAAATGTAAGTAAGTGTCGTCTATTTTCACGTGGTTTTCAATTTCATCAAATAACTGGAATTTACTTAATTCTAAAGAAATTTAGAGGGTTCGAGGTACAATGGTGTTTACTTGTTGCGTTTTCTACATTGCAAGATTTCTCTAATGAAAACTTAAACAAAATGTCAGATATGAGGTTTTTATATTTTTTATAAGATTGTAACTTGAGCTATCGGGTATCGGTAACTCATTAGAGAAATAATAAGGAATATAGTCCTTTGTCTCTAAAAATCTTATGGTTATGACAGCTCTCAAGAAAAATTATTAGAGAAATGTTATAATGTAAAAAGGCCGTATAAGATGTAAATTTAAAACAATATGTAAGACTTGTATAATTTCTAATGTAAATAATATTGATATTTGTGCAAACGAAAAGTCTTAATAAAGCGAATTAAATTATAATAATAAATTGTTTTTATTTTTTCCACAATTTCCAGCAAACTGCCTGTTCCAATTTTAGTAATTTCAGTATTCTTGCAATTTCTAGCTTTAAAATTGCATGATTTTACTAAATTGCTTTAAATTATCTGTCTTTTAGCGTATTCAAAAAGTTTTTTAGTACAATAATAGTAATATAATATTTGAAATTCCCGCCACTTTTTGAGTATTTGAGCAGCGCCAGACACGCAAGATGCCACAAGGATCAACTATTTTCATTATTATTACTATTTTATCATTATTATTATCAAATTTTTACGATTACAAAAAAGGAGTCGAGTCGCCTATCTATTTCTACCAACATAATATCCGTCATCTATGTCTATGATGGTTGCTATTGGGGTTGTTTGTAAACAACTTCGTTTTTTTCACTTTTTTTGTAAAAATGTACGAATTAAAAGATGCATTAGATGTTCAAAAAAAGGCTTCAGAGGCAATAAATGTAATATAAATCGCCACGTGATTTATGAGAAGGGATACTAGTGTTTTCAAAAATGGAAAAGCATGAAGAACATTAACAGTGTAAGTGAAACAGTACTTATGGCATACTTTTCTGAAAAGTCAAAGAATGTCAAGCCATCAACAACATTATGGTCTTATTTTATTCATTGCTAAAGAGTACACTACTGATAAATGAAAATTGTGACATTTCAAAGTAAGTAATAGTTTCAACGAATGCGCTGTCAAATAATGTCACTAAATATTTGCAGATACAGCTCGTTTCACTTGTTGATACCAAAACCAAGAAAGATCGGGTTTCTTGTGTTACTGACAAAGAATGTGGATTGAGTGTGTTGGAAATTACAAGAAAATACGTCGCCTTGCGTTCCAAAAACGTGGCTTTTCTTAAGTACCGTCAGAAAAAGTGCACCATCCAACCTGTTCTAAGAATATTTCAGATTTCTTGAAGCTACCAAACTCAGAAATGTACACTGCGCATTGTTTCTGTAGCTCTGCAGCTACAATGTTGGAAAACTCTGGTGCTGATTTGATCACAGTTAAGGGAGTGGGAGGATGGAAATCATCATCTGTAGTAGGTACTTATATCGAAGAATCTGTGACTCCTAAGATTGCCGTATCGAAACATGTACTGAATGGGGTAGAAAACGAGACCACTACATCAGTGCAATTAGCACAGCAAAAAATTTCAATTGTTGATTCTGCGCCAAAAATAGACATTTCTGATAATGTTAATTGCACAATTGAAGTTTTTGTTAATACAGACCGAAAAAATGAGCTGAAATGAAGTAATATGTGCATAATTAAAATGTATTAAAAAAATAAATTACTTTATCTATCCTTGATGTTAAAGTATTACTTTATCTATCCTTGCTGTTAAAATTCTATTTTATCGACAATTTTTTTTTTCTTCAAACGTCAGAAAAAGTAGCCTTTGTGTCACTCAATAAGTAACGGTGAAGTTTAACTTTCCCGCCGAGGCAGGAAAAATTGTCAGAAAAGTAATTTTTGTCTGTCTAGGAGGGAAAAGTAAAATCTTAACCGCACATTATTTTTATTTTTAACGTAAAAAATGTTTTTTAAGCATTTGTAATGTAAACAATTTAATGTTTTTTAAATTTTCCTTTATAATTAGTTCGTTGCTTTTAATAATTAGCTTTTTCTACAAATTTAAGTTAATTTTAAACAATATTTGACAATTGAACTACAAGTAATTGACAAGAGATGGTGCTCTTTCAAAAATCAAAATTTTCAGTTTTACGCTTTACGTTTGCAGAAAAAATTTAATGTTTTATACGGAGTCAAAGTAGTTTTGTGTGACTCGCCTGTATTGCCTGACTCGCTCGCTACGCTCGCTCTTCAGCCAAACACAGTCTTGTCACACAAAACGTCACTTTGTCTGCTTTGTCTCCTTATAAAACAAATAACTATTTTGTACATAATCACGTTACCTTTTTAAAAAAAAATTGTCTTATCGAATATAATTCGACTTCATTTTTCAATCTACAAAAAATTGACATTTGCACTCAAGTGCCAAAATGCCTAAGGTAATTTATTTCGACCTTTTTGAGCATTATTAATGCAAGAAAAAAGCCCTCGCGCTGCGCGCTCGAGCTTTTTTCAGATTAATAATGCTCAAAAAGGTCTCAATAAATGTACATGCATTTTGACACTTTCATGCAAATGTCAATTTTTATCGATTGAAAAATGAGAGCCGTTTTCTGGCGATCAAAACGGTGTAAGGGGTTGAAAACGGTTCAAATATATCGAATTCTCGCGTTCTAACGGTGACGTCACTAAAGATACCGGTTCAAATACTTGCAATGTATTTAAACTATAGGGGTCCCATGTATTTGAACCATTAAAACACATTTAATGCATAATCCGTCAAATTTGTTGGCGTTTGTTGGTTATGTTTATGTCATTAGTCCGTGTTAGTAAATTTTTAAAAGACAACGCGTACAAAACTGAATGCTTGTATGATTGTCACGATTGTCACTTATCGCAGATGTTAAACTTTTTATTTTTTTTTAAATTAATTTAAAGATCTTCGACAGTATCAAGACTAAGTCAAGTCGTTAACTCGTTTTATATATATTATTTATTTATTTTTGAATTAGAGATTATTTTTTAGTTGAAAATAACGCGCGTAACTGGGGGGGGCGAAAATCATGCTGGCTACCCCACGAGAAAACAGACGATCCTTCTCAACCTATTTTAAACTTTTATCTACAGAATAATGTTAGTCTCACTAAAATGTGTCTTTTCCGCCACGTCGGCTTGACTCTAACCGAAAACGGAGCCGGGGGGGGGTCGATGTGGTAAAAAGAAGGATTTGGTAGTTGCTGGTGGATTATCTACGAGCCATTTTTAATAAAAAAAGTCGGACATGAAAAATATGTTAATTTTTCCCGTATCAGAGGCAGAATCTTAAGGATTCGTAACACTCTGACACGTGTAGAAAAACGCATCGTTACACAAAGGCTCTTTGAATTTTTTACTATACCAGGAAGTAGGTAATGTTCAGCGGGATTTTGTGTTGAACTCTTTGTTGATCATATTTTTTATATTCCCTTAGGAAATGTTTCACTGTGATAGGTGTATCACACCGTTTACACCTATAGGTGTATATCACCTACCACCCACTGGCTTAGGTTTCCTCGTGATACGGTGTACATTATAGTTGTGTAGATTAGTGTGGCATATTCTGAGTCGGCATAGCTTCTTGTATTTTTTTTAGTTTTTTTTACGATAGTAGATACCTAATTGAAGGTCATTTTTCCAAAATTCGTTTAATCAAAGAAATTCTGAGATTCTTTTCTTTGACGATATAGGCAAGAAATGCAACTTCCAAAGGAATATATTAATATCAATATCTCTCTGTATAACATTAGTACAATTTTTGTTTTATGTCTACGTTGAGTTGAAGTAAATTTTTATTTGTATAGGTTATGTTGGTGACGTTGGTGTTGACAATTTTATTACGGCGCTAAAATTTCAAATTAAGCCACGCGTACAAATTGGTGACGTTTTTAAACTTGATATATTGTTGACGTCATCATTCAAAACGGTTCAAAATGACGTCATTAGTTTTAAATACGTTGCATGTTACAGTTGAAAACGGTGCATCGCTAGAAAACGACTATGGTCTTGTGATATTACAGTTGACTAATTTTAGTTGATCAAAGCACACTTTAACGTTTGCTATAGAAAAAAATATTTTATTGAGCGGTTTTCGAGAAATATCGTAAACTTCGATTTTCGATGATGAAATTTAAGTTTTGGAACTATTGATGTATTCAAATTATAATAAATAAAATTTATGTAGACCTGTTGCTGTTGTAATATATAATTAACAAAAAAGAATTTGAAAATTTAGATGCTAAAATCATATTTTGGCTGCCTTAACACTATATTTTAAAGAAAATAGAAGTTTACGATATTTCTCGATAACCGCGCACTTTTTGCATTTTTTTAAATTGAACTGTAAAGAGTAAAGACAGTAATTATATAAAATTTAAAAAATAGGCGAAATGTGACGTAGTGCCGCGTCATTTGACGTCACTGTAACTCCTCCCAATTTTTTCGACCGAATGTTTTATGGATCTCGAACATTAGCTGCTTTCTTTCGTCGCGAAAATTGTGATCCGAACGCGTTTGGATCACGGATTCACCAATCATGGGCGTGTATTTAGAATCATGTTTCGAAATTGTTTAGCGAAAGAAAGCAGCTATTTTTACCAAAATTAGAGCCATCTACATTTGCCTTCGCACGAGAATTACAATTAAATAGCGGAACTCATAATTTTAATTACATTCTTTGATATTACATAATGTAAAAATAATTTAACTTAGCGGTAGGGATAATTTTGCGCAGATTTGACCACACCCCATTAATAATTTAAAAACGTTGATTACTGCGTTAGTAGGGATAAATACCAATTTAGGTATCTGCGCATTCCCACCGCTCGTTAGCATAAAGAATTATTGCTGTACATATTAACTGTGCCGCTTCATTATTGCAGTTGCACAAATAAATTATAAAGATAACGTTACGTTATAATGGCAACTGGTTTGGTCTACTCCATTGGCGTTGCTAAGAATTTAATTTAATAAAAATTAATTACTACAACCACTACAACTCCACCAACTAATATTACGTTACGGAAAATATGTGAACTAAAATAAACTTCTATTATTTCAAATATTTCTTGCAGGAAAAGATCATCAACCATAGATTAATTAAATTCAATAAATTAAATTAATGTAAATAATGCAATTACTTAATTTTTGTAATTTATAAAACACAAATACAGAACAAAATAATCACTTTACCATAGTATAAGCGATGGTAATTCGACACTGCCAAAAATATATAAACTTGCACAATAACATAAAAATTTTTACTTATAGAGAACTTGTTGCAGCGTCATTTGCTACTTTTACTTGAATTTAATAAAATTAGTCCTTTATATGTAGAGTTTTTTGTTAGAAGAATTATAATTTCTGTTTTTTTCCTGTATGCTTCAACATGTGACTTTGCAAATGTGCTTTGCGCGAAAATTTATATTGGCATACAGCACACTGAAACGGTTTTTCACCTGTATGCTTCAATATGTGTGTTTGTAAATTTGATTTGCGTAAACTTCTAAATTCGCACATATCACACTGAAACGGCTTTTCTCCTGTATGTGTTAATATGTGGATATTTAAATGTCCTTTTTGCGAACATTTATATTCACATACATCACACTGAAACGGTTTTTCTCCTCTATGTTTCAATATGTGTATTTCTAAATATGACTTACGTGAACATTTATATTCACACACATCACAATGAAACGGTTTTTCACCTGTATGTATCATCATGTGTTTCTGTAAATCTGATTTTCGTGAACATTTATATTTGCATAAATCACACAGAAGCGGTTTTTTACCTGTATGGTTCAATATGTGTGTTTTTAATGATGATTTGCGTGAACATTTATATTCACACATATTACACTGAAACGGCTTTTCTCCTGTATGCTTTAATATGTGTGTTTGTAAATTTGATTTGTGTGAACATTTATATTCGCACATATCACACTGAAACGGCTTTGCTTCTGTATGTGTTAATATGTGGCTTTGTAAATGTTGTTTTTTCAAACATTTATATTCACACACATTACACTGAAAAGGCCTTTCACCTGTATGCTTCAATATGTGTGTTTGTAAATTTACTTTGAGTATACATTTATATTCGCACATATCACACTGAAAGGGCTTCTCTCCTGTATGTGTTAATATGTGGTTTTGTAAACTACCTTTTTGCGAACATTTATATTCACACACATCACAATGAAACGGTTTTTCACCTGTATGTTTCATCATGTGTTTCTTTAAGTCTGATTTTTGTAAACATTTGTATTTGCATACATCACAATCAAGCGGTTTTTCACCTGTATGGTTCAATATGTGTGTTTGTAAAGTTGATTTCCGTAAACATTTATATTCGCACAAATTACAGTGAAACGGTTTTTCACCTATATGTGTCATCATGTGTATTTTTAAGCCGTAGTTTTGTGAACATTTATATTCGCACACATGACACTTAAAAGGTTTTTCTCCTGTATGTGACATCATGTGAGACTTTAATTGCTGCTTTAGTGGAAATTTATTTCTGCACACATCACACTGAAACGGTTTCTTGCCTGTATGTAAGAGTAGATGTCTCCTCAGCGAGTTTTTACTTCCATACGCACACGTACATATTGTACATTGAAATGGTTTTTCATTTGTTCGTTCTTGCTCTTTTTCAATTTTAACTTTCTGTCCACTTAATTCTTCTACATTGTGTTCTTCTATTTTAATCGAACCTTAAAAATTTTATACACATTTATTAGCACTTTTGCATTAAGGAATTATATATTTATACACTTACCAAAATCCGAGATATTACAATAAAATGGCTCTTCTTTAACAGATACATCTGCAACATACGTATGGATTATAATTAAAAATAAAACACATCAGAAGTTAGTGTCACTTACCAAAATTGTGAATGATTTCAGAATATTCCACAGCTACATCCACTTGCACTTGTTCTTCTTTTACTATCACATCCATTTTGTTTGATATAATTTCTCAACAGGCGATTTTAGGTTATGTCAAGTATTGGACACAATCTACACAAATCCTTTCCTCATACAGTTTTATTCAATGAGTCATACTACAAAAGCTCAACAGTTGCGTAAATAACGGGCCCGCGTTGGGGGAGGACCCCCGAAAAATTCCGTAGTTTGTAACATAAAGAGCTACTTTAAAAATGTCTTTTTCTAATTATTTATTTAAGACTTGTTTTCTTAAGATTTATGTTGACTTGCTATAGCTTAAATTCTCAGGTGTATTAACTTTACTCTTAACTTTTTCACACATTTATTAGTTCTATTTTTACACATTCACCCAGTGTCACACCCGTTGTCGCCTTGTCAACCATCTTTTCCCTCTCCTCCTCCAGTCCTGCCAACTTACGATTGACAACAGGTGCAACCCATTGAACTCTATAAATAAATGGAACAGTAATATGTAGTTTTACTGGGGAACAAATTGAATCTGCGCAGGAGAAAATTCGTCATGCGCAGTTTAGTTTAAAAAGTCTGGGAATTTAAATCTTAAAGCTATAATATTAAATAATAAAAATAATAATAGAATCTTTTTACTATAATGATTAATACAAAAAACAGAATAAAATAAATATTTTTATTTTCACTCCATAAAAAGCGAATTAACAAAAAATATTTATGTGTATCTGAGGTTATGTTCCTATGTTGATTTCAAAAACGTAAACACAACCCAAGGTCCATAAAACTGATAAAACATTAATATTATATTAACAGGTTACCTCGGTGAACAAAAGCGGGGTAGTGACCAGATTTTCACGGACAGGACATTGGTTTATCGTTCCAGTTATTTAATACATTTCAGTGGTGCAACCCGACAGCCAAAAAGTGAATAGATAATCCACAGATAACTGAGATAAATTTAACAATATAAATCTTTCATCTGTGAGATAATCAGAACTTGTAAGGATTGTCATATTCATTTACTGCAATCATGATGAAAATTAAAACATGTTTCTTCTAAACATTCGGCTTTGAACGCACTATTTCCTAAAGAACAGAAACATTTTATTTTCGCTAGTATATGTGTACTTTTAGCCGTTTTCTTCCACTAATTAGTTTTATTATTATTTTAAATTGAGACTCCATAAAATTTTCAAGTTAATTTTTATTGTGGGTAATGCCAAAAAATATATGGGAAGGGGCACTCTGATTCTTGCAGAAAGGTCCCCAAGTTCTTAGTTACTTCATTGAAGCTCAAGCATTAAAATTTTTGGAAGAAACCATCTACAATTCTACAGTATAAAAAATTGTTACTAATAAAAGTTATACCAGGTGTTGAATGCCTTGCCGATACATAGAGAAATAGCACGTAAAATCATGTTTCATAATATAAATTCCTGTTTCCCTAATTGTCTTAAAGCAAAATGATAGGAACAAAAATTATGCAGAATTAAAAATTAGAAATGGTAAAGGTATTACATTTCATCATGCTTTTACATAAGGAGCAAAAAAGACTTTAGAAGTTGTTAAAATTTTCGTTAATCAGGAGAGCAATTTAAATGACAAGCAATAATTTAATTGTGTGTTGTAGCAACATTTAAATCACTACCATGAGTAACGAAAATTTTAACAACTTCTAAAGTCTTTCTTGCTCTTTAAGTAAAAGCAAGATGAAATGTAATGCCTTTATCATTTCTAATTTTTAATTCTGTATAATTTTTGGCTCTTTCATGTTTGCTCTAAAACAATAAGGGAAACAGGAATTTATAAAAAGCGATTTTACATGCTATGCTCTATGTATCGGTCAGTCAGACTGTAATAATAATTAATTTATCTTGATAGTCTATTAAATCATTAACCCTAAAGCCTCTAACTGACCAACGCGGCCTGATCGTAATCGAGACAGCGGCCGTGGCAACGACTGTAGAATTTAAGTTACGTGGCCGCGGCCGCTGTTGCAATCACGATCAGGACGCGTTGGTCTGTGCAAGGCTTACACTAGTTAAATTCATTAATTTAAATTAAATAAATATTGATGTTTCTTAATTTTTATAATTTATAAAACGAAAACAAAAAACAAAATAAATGCAGTTTAACTATAGAAGAACTACTTGGCCGGGCGTCATCCAAATCTTGTGTAGTACATTTAGAGGGAGGGAGTACTTTCTTTCTCTTTATCACTGAAATTGATGCGACGAGATACTACCACACACATTTTCGTCTGACGCTTTGGATCCGCTCGGTCAACAGGTTCTGATATCGGTCTTTAATCGATGATAAATCCACACTGCCAGAAATACATAAATTTCTTGAACAATACCACAAAAATTTGTGACTTCCAGGAAACCTGTTGCAGAGTCATTTACTACGTTCACTATTAGATTAAGACTATGAGCTACAAACGGAACATAACATGCTCTAGGGATTAATATCCTTTCGACTATTTTGCGTTTACACTGCTTTTAGTAGAAATCGTAAAATATTATCAAAAAATTTTATTCTTTAAAAGAGTTAGCCCTATCAACGCAGTTTTTTGTTTCAAGAATTACAATTTTTATTTTTCTCCGCAATGCTTCAATATGTGCCTTTTTAAATGTGCTTTGCGCGAAAATTTACATTCGCACACATTACACTGAAACGGCTTTTCTCCTGTATGTGTTAATATGTGACTATGTAAATGATGTTTTCTCGAACATTTATATTCACACACATTACACTGAAAATGTTTTTCACCTGTATGTTTCAATATGTGTGTTTGTAAAGTTGATTTGTGTGAACATTTATATTCGCACATAGAACACTGAAACGGCTTTGCTCCTGTATGTGTTAATATGTGGCTTTGTAAATGATGTTTTCTCGAACATTTATATTCACACACATTACACTGAAAATGTTTTTCACCTGTATGTTTCAATATGTGTGTTTGTAAAGTTGATTTGTGTGAACATTTATATTCACACACATTACACTGAAAATGGTTTTCACCTGTATGTTTCAATATGTGTGTTTGTAAAGTTGATTTGTGTGAACATTTATATTCACACACATTACACTGAAAATGTTCTTCACCTGTATGTTTCAATATGTGTGTTCGTAAATTTGATTTGTGTGAACATTTATATTCGCACATAGAACACTGAAACGGCTTTTCTCCTGTATGTGTTAATATGTGGTTTTGTAAATGTCCTTTTTGCGAACATTTATATTCACACACATCACAATGGAACGGTTTTTCACCTGTATGTGTCATCATGTGTTGCTTTAAGCGTGATTTTTTTAAACATTTGTATTCGCATACATCACAATCAAGCAGTTTTTCACCTGTATGGTTCAATATGTGTGTTTGTAAAGTTGATTTCCGTGAACATTTATATTCGCACACATTACACTGAAAAGGTTTTTCACCTGTATGCGTCAATGTGTGTCTTTGTAAATTTGATTTGTGTAAACTTTTATATTCGCACATAGAACACTGAAACGGTTTCTTGCCTGTATGTAAGAATAGATGTCTCCTTAACAAGTTTTTACTTACATACGCACACATACATATTGTACATTTAAACGGTTTTTCATTTGTGTGTGTCAACATATGTGCGTTTAAACTTGATTTGAACGAAGTTTGATATTTGCACATTGCACAGCGATTCATGTGAGTTTGCATATGAGCTCTTAAACTTGCTTTTTTAGAACACTCAAAATCACAATTATAACAGTAGTACACTCGGTGGATTTTTAATTTATGTTCTTGCTCTTTTTCAATTTTAACTATTTGTCGAATTGATTCTTCTACATCGTGTTCTTCTATTTTAATCGAACCTTAAAAATTGTATACATAATTACCACCACTTTTGCATTAAAGAAAAATAAATATACTCCTACCAACATCCGAAAGATTATAATAAAAAGGCTCATCTTTAAGCGATTCATCTGCAATATACGTTTGGATTATAATTAAAATCGGGAGTAATTGTTACTTACTAAAATTGTCAAAGATTTCGGAATATTCCACAACTGAATCCCCTTGCACTTGTCCTTCTTTCACTATCACATCCATTTTGTTTAATATTTCACCTCAACGACCTCAACAGACGATTTTAGGTTATTTCAAGTTATTTCAAGTATGGGCATAATCTATACAACTAATCTTTTTTTCATACAGCCACACTTACACAACGAACATTAGAAATTTTGAGGAAACTATCCACAGAATACAAAATAGTTAGTAATAAAAGTTATACAGGGTGAATCAGAGCACCCGTATCAGGCGTTTTTCTCAAAAACGATTAGTCGTAGAGAGTTGAGTCAAAAATTTTGATTACAAAAGCCGTAATAAAGAATGAAATGGTGGTATTGTTATTCCGCGAAAAATCGGCATGCCGAAGATATTGTCTCAAAACTGTGAAGAACTCCAGAATTTTAAATGGCAAGATAGGTCGAAAGGGGTATCAATGAAAAGATCTTTCAAAACCAAGCAATTGTGTAGGGACAATTTTTTGATTACTGCCATTCCAAATTCTGAAATTCGTGAACTTCTGAGAACAACTTTTTGGGATTCCGACCTTTCCGCGGAATAAAAATATTACCATTCCATTCATTAATAAGGCTTTTGTGATACAATTTTTTATCCCAACTCCCTAGGTCCATCTAATCGATTTAAAAAAAAAAGCTAAGAACGATAAGATGGTCGAACTTCAGAATTTGGAATGGCAGTAATCAAAATATTTTCTCTACAAAACTTGTAGTTTCTTCACATTTTGAGACAATATCTTCGGCATGCCGATTTTTCGCGGAATAACAATACCACCATTTTTCATTCTTTATTACGGCTTTTGTAATCAAAATTTTTGACTCAACTCTCTACGACTAATCGTTTTTGAGAAAAACGCCTGATACGGGTGCTCTGATTCACCCTGTAGATGCTGTAATAATAATTAATTTTTTCTTCAAACGTCAAAAAAAGTCGACATTTTGTTACTGAACAAGGTTAAAGTTCTACTTTTACCTCCCAGGAGGTAAAAGTAAATTCTAACCCTAAATATTTACAACAAATTGTAACGTAAAATGATATTTCTAAGCATTTGTAATGTAAAAAGGGGATGTTTTTATAAATTTCCTGTTATAATTTATTCGTTACGTTTAATAATTAGCTTGTTTTTACAAGTTAAAGTTAATTTTTAAAAATATTTGACAATTGAACTACAAATAATTTTCAAGAGTTCAAAAATTTTTATTTTTGGTTTTTCTAAGTTTTACGTTTGACGAAAAAGTTAAATGTTTAATACGGAGTAAAAATACTTTTTTTGGCTCGTCAGTAGTTGTCAGATTCAACTTCGTTTCGTCTGACAAGCCCTACTGACTAGCCTAAAAAAAGTGACATTTTTACTCCTAATCAAACAATATACTATTTCTCTGTCTAGACAGACAAAGTAAAAACTTAACCCTACATAATTTTTATTTTTTAACGTAAAAAATGTTCTTTAAGCATTTGTAATGTAAAAAATTTAATGTTTTTAAATTTTCCTTTATAATTACTTTTTTTACAAATTAAAGTTAATTTCATATTAATTTAAAAAAATATTTGATAATTAAACTACAAGTAATTGACAAGAGATGGTGCTCTTTCGAAAATCAAAATTTTCAGTTTTACGCTTTACGTTTGTGGAAAAAATTAAATGTTTTATACGGAGTCAAAGTAGTTTTGTGTGAGTCGCCTGTATCCGTATCCGATCTCCAGGACTAATCTGTCAACGACTGTACAAGTACTTCCGTATTTAGAAAAATCACAATGGAGACGTACAAAAACGTTAGTTGATCAAAGTATATTTTTATATTTTGTACATATTTTATTTATTGAGGTTGGTAAGTGCAATTTTAATTAGATTGTTTGATATACCTATTCCGTTTTTACGTTTCCGAAGAATAAGTTAGTGTTAACGGAGTTAGCTTTTATGTTTTTTAACCTTTCATCAGGCGCACTGTGGTCCAAGTCGTCGCGCTAGGCGGAAAAAGTCTTATTATTTAGTGTAAATATCCATTATTAATTTGGTTTTATGCATTTTATGTATTCCCGCTATTTGTTAATTGCATATATAACATACAGGGTGTCCTCGGACGGGGGAAAAGAAATTTATTTTTCAGTTCAAGATAAAAGTTTTTATTGATTTTTTTTTCAACTAATTTTCATTAAAATACTCTTAGAAATAGAAATCAATGTGAGTTTCGATTTTATAAATTTTATTAATAAATATTATGTTAAAGCGGTTTAAAATACTAAGAAAACATTGGGTATAGGTAAATTTCAAAATTATAAGAATTTTTATAGAGGTCAAAATAAAAAATATATAAAATATAGTTTTTTAGTAACAGGTAGGTAAATTACAATACATACTTAACGGTAAAACAGTATTTTTTGAAATTCTAAAATCCATAAATCAATAATAGCAAGTCGTAAATTTTATGCTAAGCGATATAGTGACACAATGGGCTTATCATACGCTAAGCTGTAAGTAATACAACTACCCACCCCTTGCCAAAATATGCGAAAAACATGATTCTAGGAATAGAAAAAGACTAGGACATATTTCGAATTCACAGTTAGCTGTAATTTGAAAAAAACATAATTTATCCTAAATTTTACAACGCGCCCGGTGGAAGGTTAATCAAAAACCACTCCAATGAATTATAACAATTTAAGTAGTAGAAATATTTAAAGCCTGCTATTAGGTAATTCTTATACTATTTATTAATCTATTATCTAATAAATTCACAGAAAAATAAAATGATGACAAAGTATCAAGTATTGTTCGATTACGGAAAGAAAAGCTTAAGGGAAAGAGAGTGGAGCTATTATCTCTATGGAAACCATAGACGGCGTGAGTTTTATTTTCACTTCTACACGTATAATTTTTTAAGATGAGGAGCGGTACGGATAAGATCGCGCAGATTTGGCCACACCCTTTAATAATTTAAATACGTTGACTACGGCGCTGGAGGGGAAAAATACCAATTTAAATATCTGCGCATCCCCTCAGCTCATCTTAAAAAATTATACTTGTACCTTAGTGATTAATTTTTATTAAATTAAATTATTAGTTTCGTCTACTCGGTAGACTACTACGGTAAAGTGCAATCGTACAAACCAGCCGTCATTATAACGTTATCTTTATAATTTATTTGTGCAACTGCATTAATGAAGCGGCACAATTACCGTGTATGTAAAATCAAAGAATGTAATGAAAATTATGAGTTCCACTATTTAATTATAATAGGCAGAACTTGCATTCCTAAGAAAGATTCCATAATCGAACAATATCTGCATCTTGTATCTTTCGAACAAAAATTAAAAGTATCTTGTAAAAAGATACTGAAATTGAATTATCATGTATTTTGTATCAAAGATACATTTTATAAGTATCTTCCCCAACTCAGCATATTACTTAATTTTTATAATTTATAAAACGGAAATACAGAACAACATAACTCCAGTTTAATGTAGTGTAAGCGATGGCTTTTCGACGCTGCCAAAATTACATAAATTTGTTGAACAATAACATACAAATTTGTTACTTCCAGAGAACTTGTAGCAGCGTAATTTAATACCTTTACTACTAAATTATGATTTTTATCTACATATTGAACATAACATGCTCTTGGGATTAATATCCTTCAGAGTATTTTGCGTTAATGCTGCTTACAAGAATTATAATTGCTGTGTTTCTCCTTTATGCTTCAACATGTGATTTAGCAAATTTGCTTTGCGCAAACATTTATATTCGCACACATTACAACGAAAAGGTTTTTCTCCTGTATGCTTCAATATGTGATTTTGTAAATGTACTTTGCGCGAAGATTTATATTCGCACACATCACACTGAAACGGTTTTTCTCCTGTATGTGACATCATGTGAGCCTTTAAATGTTGCTTTTGTGAAAATTTATATTTGCACACATCACACTCAAACGGTTTTTTTCCTGTATGCGTCGATATGTGACTTTGTAAATGTTCTTTGCGCGAACATTTATATTCGCACATATCACACTGAAACGGTTTTTTTCCTGTATGCGTCAATATGTGTCTTTGTAAATATGATTTACGTGCACATTTATATTCACACACATCACAATGAAACGGTTTTTCCCCTGTGTGCTTTAATACGTGACTTTGTAAATGTTCTTTGCGAGAACATTTATATTCACACACATCACACTGAAACGGTTTTTCTTCTATATGCGTCAATATGTGTCTTTTTAAAAGTGATTTATGTGAACATTTATATTCACACACATCACACTTAAAGGGCTTTTCTTCTGTATGTGTCTTCATGTGATCCTTAAACTGCTCTTTTAGTGAACATTTATATTCGCACATATCACACTGAAACGATTTTTCTCCCTCGATTTCTCTTGTATGCTTCAATATGTGTTTTTGTAAATATGATTTACGTGAACATTTATATTCACACACATCACAATGAAACGGTTTTTGTAAATCGGGTTTATATTGGCACAAATATGGCAAAAAAGAATTTTCGCCTGCATGTTTATTCATATGAATCTTTAATTGTCGATTTTGTGAAAAGTTACATTTGCACACATCACACTGAAACGGCTTTTCTCTTGTATGTATTAATATATGGCCTTGTAAACGTGATTTACGTGAACATTTATAGTCACACACATCACACTGAAATGGTTTTTCCCCTGTATGCTTCATTATGTGTCTTCGTAATAGTGATTTGAGGGAAAATTCATATTTGCACACGTAACACTGAAATGGTTTTTCTCCTGTATGTGTTAATACGTGCCTTTGTAAAAGTGATTTACGTGAACATTTATATTTGCACACATTACACTGAAATGGGTGTTCTCCTGTATGTTTCCACATATGCATTTTTAACATTGATTTATATGCACATTTATATTCGCACACATTACACTTAAACGGTTTTTCTTCTGCATGTGTAATCATGTGTCTTTGCAATAGCGATTTGAGAGAACACTTATATTCACACACCTTACACATAAATGGTTTTTCGCCTGAGTGTAATAATAGATGTCTCGTTAACGACTTTTTAGTTACATATGCACACGTACATAGTGTACATTTAAATGGTTTTTTATTTGTGTGTGTCAACATATGTGCCTTTAAACTTGTCTTGAACGAAGTTTGATATTTGCATATTGTACAGCGATAAATGTGAGTTTGCATATGAGTTCTTAAACTTGCTTTTTTGGAACACTTAAAATCACAATTATAACAGTAGTATACTGGGTGGACTTCTAAATTATTTTCTTGCTCTTTTTCTATTTTAACTTTTTGTAGAATTGATTCTTCCACATCATGTTCTTCTATTTTAATTGAACCTTAAAATTTTTATGAACATTTAATAGCACTAAGGAATTTTATAATTATACTCTTACCAACATCGGAAATACTATAATATAACGGTTCTATTTTAACAGACTCATCTGGAACATAGGAACGGATTATAACTAAAAGTAAAACACAACAGAAGTTATTGTTACTTACCAAAATTGCAAATGTTTTCGGAATAATCTATAATTGCATCCACTTGTAATTGTTCTTCTTTAACTATCACATCCATTTTGTTAGATTTAATTTTTCAACAGACGATTTTAGGTTATGTCAAGTATGGACATAATCTATACAACAAATCCTTCCCTCATACAGTCCACCACAACAAAAGCTCTAGCATTTAAAAATTTGAGAAAGCCATCCACAGAATAAAAATATAGTTACTATAATTGATAATACTAATTAATTAAAGTTATACTAGTTTTATTCAATAATTTAAATTAAATAAAAACATTAAAGTTTAAAAACTTTTATAATTTATAAAACGAAAATACAAAACAAAATAAATGCAGTTTAAAAGGTAGTAAGACGAAATTAATTCCACATGAGCGGGAGTCATCAAAATCTTGTGTAGTACATTTGGTTGGAGGTAGTACTTCCACTCTCTTTAACACTGAAATTGATGCGACGAGATAATACCGGATTTGTGGCACTTTGGTTGGATCTGCCCGGTCACCAGGTTCTGATATCGTTCTATAACTTGATACCATTTTATTTTTCATTACATAAATTTTATTTTTCATTTCATTTTATTATTTAAATTTTAATATGGGGGGAGACATCTATTGCTATTCTGGAGTAATTGAATTGAACGATGGGGGGAAGATCTGCGCGAGAGTAATTAAATGGGGGATTCGATCTTCGTGTGTCCTGGTAATAAGTAATTTATTATTATATTATTTTTATTGTTAAAATTTAACGCTTTTTGCGGATTTTTGCCAGGCACAGTTTAGAAATTCTTGTTATTTCTTCCGTAAGGGATATTGAAGTCGGAAAAAAACCCTAAATTTAGGGGTTTTTTTATGGGGATATTTTCGATCATTTTATATCATCCAATTATATTATCATCATCATTTACGACACTGTATGTGTACATGGTATTTTTTTTATGTTGGAAAGCAAAAATTTTATTAAGTAATTATTTGCTCATCGGTGGAGAGTGGACTTGGTGCTGGTTGGAGAACGGAGGCGACAGTTAAGGATTTATTTATTATATTTTTTTATTAATTCTCATCGTTTAAACAAATTTAAACATTCAAAGTTAAAATTAAATTCACGAACAACCATTTTTAAATTAAGTCAAGGTTGGATTTCAATCCTTGCATGTGCATCTTTAATTCAAAATTTACGTTAAAGCAAATTTATATTTATCATTATTTGTGTTAATTTTACAATTTTTTTTGGTACATATTTAGTTTATAAGTCCTCGTTTGGCCAAGCGTCGGGATCCTTTTAGCCCATTGAGGCATTGTTTTTTTTAATGTTAAAGTTTTGTATGTTGTATGATAATTTGGGCGAGTTAAAAGTTATGAATGTAAATTTATAAATTTCGTATTTGAATTTAAAGATTAAAAATTTTGTTGGGTATAAGAAAACTTTATTATTATTGTTAAAATTTTTTTTTCCCTATTCGCAGTTTAAGGGTGGTAGTAGTCGAAACTGTGTGGCGCCCGTTTAACATCTTAACCCATGCCTTATCTCCATTGAGTGTAGTTGGCAACATAACTTGTTTTTTTTTTTAGACTACTGCACATTAAATTTCAGTTGTTATTTTAGACACAGTTTATCACGTAACAAACTGATGATAAAATAATCTATACTGCCAAAAATATATAAATTTCATGAAAAATACCACAAAAATTTGTTACTTTCAGGGAACTTGTTGCAAAGTCATTTACTACGCTCACTCCTAAATTAAGACTATGAGCTACAAACGGAATATAACATGCTCTGGGGATTAATATCCTACCGCATATTTTGCTTTAACACAGCTTTTAGTAAAAATCATGCCATCTTATCCCAAAAATCTATTCTTTAGTAGAGTTAGCCCCATATAAATAGTTTTTTGCTACAAGAATTATAATTTCTGTTTTTCTTATATATGCTTCAATATGTGTCTTTGTAAAAGTGATTTACGTGAACATTTATATTCGCATACATGACAGTGAAATGCTTTTTTACCTGTATGCTTCAATAGGTGTGTTTGTAAAGCTGATTTTCGTGAACATTTATATTTGCATACATCACACTGAAACGGTTTCTCACCTGTATGTCTCATCATGTGTTTCTTTAAGTCTGCTTTTTGTGAACATTTATATTCGCATACACTACATCGAATCGGTTTTTCTCCAGTATGTGTCACGAAGTGACGGTTTAATCTTGATTTTTGATTGCATTTGTATTCGCACACATCACACTTAAACGGCTTTTCTCCTGTATGTGTAAATATGTGGCTTTGTAAATTTGCTTTGCGCGCAAATTTAGATTCGCACATATTACACTGAAACGGTTTTTCACCTGTATGGGTTAACATGTGTTTCTTTAAGATTGTTTTTCGTGAACATATATATTCGCATACAACACACTGAAACGGTTTTTCACCTGTATGTGTCATGAAGTGACGGTTTAATCTTGATTTTTGATAACATTTATATTCGCACACATCACACTGAAACGGCTTTTCTCCTGTATGTGTTAATATGTGGCTTCGTAAATTTGTTTTGCGTGCAAATTTTGATTCGCACATATAACACTGAAACGGTTTCTTGCCTGTATGTAAGAATAGATGTCTCCTTAACGAGTTTTTACTTGCATATGCACACGTACATATTGTACACTTAAATGGTTTTTCATTTAGGTGTGGCAACATAATATGTGCGTTTAAACTTGATTCGAACAAAGTTCGATATTTGCAAATTGCACAGCGATTCATGTGAGTTTGCATATGGGCTCTTAAACGTGCTTTTTTAGAACACTTAAAATCACAATTATAGCAGTAGAACACTCGCTCAATTTTTAAACTATGTTCTTTCTCATTTTCAATTTTAATTTTTAGTCGAATTGATTCTTCCACATCATGTTCTTCTATTTTAATCAAACCTGCATAATTTTTTAAACTTTTAGTACCACTTTTGCATTAAAGAATTAAAAAATATGTTCTTACCAACATCAGACAGATTATCATAACCGAGATCGTAACAAGGCTCTTCTTTAACAGCCTCATCTGAAATATAAGCACGTTAGAATTAAAAGTAAAACGTATCAGGAGTTATTATTACTTACTAAAATTGTCAAAGTTATAGGAATACTCTGCAGTAGCATCCATTTTTTCTTCTTTGATTGTTACATCCATTTCTGATACAATTTTTCCTAGAGTCGATTTTAGGGTATGTTACTTATTTCTCGGATTTTCATTTACAGAAGCTGAACAATAATTATGTGCAAAATAAATGAGCAAATAATTTATTATAACTTATATACCAGTAAGAAGTAAAGCACAGATTATAGATTTAGAATATATCTCAGTTATCTGTGAAGTAAAGCTCTTTGTGCTTCATGCACTCACTGTCACTGTATTTTATATTAGTTTTCCAGATATACACAGTGTAACCACAGACTTCTACCTAGTCTAGTCCTAGGTAGAAGTCTGTGAGTGTAACTCATAAATAAACTAACAAACTTACCAAAATAACCACCTTATTTTTGGACACCCTGTATAGATTTCTAGGATAGGTAAAAGCAAAGACCATATACAAGAGACTACCGAAACCTATATTAAAAAATGTGAAAGGTTTTTAAAGGTCAAAATCGCTTAAAATCCCTCGAAGGGTAAACTTGTTTTACCCCTTTCTTTGTTGCTCCCGCCTTGACATGCTATCTTATTCACTCGAAAATGCCCCGGTGACTAGCGACATCTTCTGTAGCAGGGATTTTTGATCACATTCGGCCCATAAGCTTTGCCAGTCTTACACTGTATAGTCTTTGGTAAAAGGTAGGAAGGTAGGGTAGGAAAGATAAAAGGTCCGAATCGCGCTCAGACTGCTCAGAACGCTTAAGATGCTTACGACCGGTCCGAATTAGATTGCACGCTTTGAACGCAATTTGCACGCAATCGATTTGGACCAGCACGCTAAATCTCGAGATTGTACGAACAATGTTAAATAAAATACCGTAGATCGTTTCACGAATGAACCAAATACGAAAGCGAGGGAATTCAAAATTTATTGCCATTTTTATTCTTATTTTTTTTCTAATTAAATTTAAAAAATTGATATTAATATTTTTCTTTATACAAAATTTGTAAAATTTACATAAAAACCTACATAAAAATTTAAACCAAAAATAATTATAAAATTGAGTCAAGTAAAACTTTTTTAGATTAAAAACAATACATTTCTTAATAAATAAAATACTTATATAAACTTCTTTGCACACCATTATTACTTCATCCTGTAAATTGAGACGCCATTATTATTTATTTTCCAACTGAACCAAAATTTGGCGCTAAAACTTACGCGCGCATTCCGCAAGTTTCAGGCTGCCTCCCCATGGATACGTATATACGGATCCGTAACAAGTTCTAGCCAATAGAAAACGTTCTTGTACGATACGGACGGTTTCGAGATCGCTACGTACGAAGTTGGTTCTAGTTTAACTTTTCATCCGTATTTTACCACCACCACTAGAAATAAAGGCGTCGTACAATTTAAAATTGGTTGTTACGTACGTATCTTCAAGGGGACGGGTAAAATATTTCGTATCCGTAACGAGTTCGTTTACGTACGTAAATACGGATCCATGGGGAGGCAGCCTGAAGTCCCGTCCCCTTGAAGATACGTACGTAACAACCAATTTTAAATTGTACGACGCCTTTATTTCTAGTGGTGGTGGTAAAATACGGATGAAAAGTTAAACTAGAACCAACTTCGTACGTAGCGATCTCGAAACCGTCCGTATCGTACAAGAACGTTTTCTATTGGCTAGAACTTGTTACGGATCCGTATATACGTATCCATGGGGAGGCAGCCTCAACGCTTGGACTCCAATTATACCCTTTGAGCGCAAATAGTAAAACGCAGTGAAAGCCGATACAATTCACGATCAAGACGCAAGAAAACGTAGATATTTTTATATAACGCTAATGAACAGACAAGTAGCTTTAGGACAAGCACTTGATCTTATTTTTGAGAGTGATGACGACAGTGAGTTAGAAGAAATGCTTATGGACTCCTCGTCTTCAAGTGGCGAAGATAATGATCAAGACGTGGCAGTTTTGAACTATGTCGTTGGGAACACAAGAAGTGAATTAGTGCTGAGGCCTCGCATACAAAATTAGGTAGAAGTAGTTGTTTATTTATTTATTAAGAAAAGTATTGTTTTTAATCTAAAAAAGTTTTACTTGACTCAATTTTATAATCATTTTTGGTTTAAATTATATTTTTGTGTAAATTTTATAAATTTTGTGTAAATAATAGTATATTATAATACATGTGTATAAGAAAGACTTTATCGCATTAGCGACGAAAATTACAAGCACGAGCTTGCGAGTGCTTGTAACGGCGCGTATGCGATAAAGTCTACTTATACACAAGTATTATACGCTATGTTTTATTATAATTGCAACTAAAACCTTTATAAAAGATAAAAAATCTGTATTTAAAATTTGAAAATTAAGCTTGCCGATTTTGGATATATTTGTTGCCACAGAGATGCTTTGTGTTTACATTGGAGAACAACAGTCACACAACAGTTAATCTTATTGTTGTTACCTAGACGACTTTATAGAGCACTTGTGCAATAAAGACGATTTTATGAACGCTTTTTAGTGTGAAATTGGCAGATTATAATGCAAGTATAATAAAAAATATTATAAACAGTTTTTTAAATTTGATTTAAAAAAATAACAATAAAAATGGTAATAAATTTTGAATTCCCTCGTCTGCTAAAATTGAAATTTGGCGCTAAAACTTGGAACTGCTCAGACTGCTCAGACTGCTCTAGCAAAAACCGTGAGCACTCTAAGCGCAAAGTAATGACGTCACACATGACGTCATAGCGCTTGAGTTGCAATATTCTGAGCGTTTTGAGCGTGAATCGGACCGACTTTGAAACGCTTTAAGGTCTATTCCCACACAACTGTGATTGATCCGTCACGTCACGTCTCCGGTCAGTCAAATTTTTTATGATTTTATTTTGACAGACAGCACGATTCACACACATCAGTCATGGGTCCGTCATTTACCTTTAGTTATAAAAGGATTTATAAAAATAACGTTGTCGACGTTATTTTATTTGACTGGCCGGAGACGTGACGGCGTCAAAAACAAAATCGCCGGACCAAGACTGATGAGTGTGAATGGATTCATTTAAAAGCACGCTTACGATTTTTTTATATCATTTTCGACTGACCGGAGACGTGACGTGACGGATCAATCACGGTTGTGTGTGAATACAACTTAAAGGTCTATTCCCACACAACCGAGATTGATTTATTGATTTCAGTGTGATATGTGCGAATATAAATGTTCACTAAAAGAGCAGTTTAAGGATCACATGAAGACACATACAGAAGAAAAGCCCTTTAAGTGTGATGTGTGTGAATATAAATGTTCACATAAATCACTTTTAAAAAGACACATATTGACGCATATAGAAGAAAAACCGTTTCAGTGTGATGTGTGCGAATATAAATGTTCTCGCAAAGAACATTTACAAAGTCACATATTAAAGCACACAGGGGAAAAACCGTTTCATTGTGATGTGTGTGAATATAAATGTGCACGTAAATCATATTTACAAAGACACATATTGACGCATACAGGAAAAAAACCGTTTCAGTGTGATATGTGCGAATATAAATGTTCGCGCAAAGAACATTTACAAAGTCACATATCGACGCATACAGGAAAAAAACCGTTTGAGTGTGATGTGTGCAAATATAAATTTTCACAAAAGCAACATTTAAAGGCTCACATGATGTCACATACAGGAGAAAAACCGTTTCAGTGTGATGTGTGCGAATATAAATCTTCGCGCAAAGTACATTTACAAAATCACATATTGAAGCATACAGGAGAAAAACCTTTTCGTTGTAATGTGTGCGAATATAAATGTTTGCGCAAAGCAAATTTGCTAAATCACATGTTGAAGCATAAAGGAGAAACACAGCAATTATAATTCTTGTAAGCAGCATTAACGCAAAATACTCTGAAGGATATTAATCCCAAGAGCATGTTATGTTCAAAATGTAGATAAAAATCATAATTTAGTAGTAAAGGTATTAAATTACGCTGCTACAAGTTCTCTGGAAGTAACAAATTTGTATGTTATTGTTCAACAAATTTATGTAATTTTGGCAGCGTCGAAAAGCCATCGCTTACACTACATTAAAGGTCTATTCCCACACAACCGTGATTGATCCGTCACGTCACGTCTCCGGTCAGTCAAATTTTTTGTGATTTTATTTTGACGGACAACACGATTCACACACATCAGTCATGTATCCGTCATTTACCTTCAATTATAAAAGGATTTATAAAAATATCGTTGTCGACGATATTTTATTTGACTGACCGGAGACGTGACGGCGTCAAAAGCAAAATCTCCGAACCATGACTGATGAGTGTGAATGGAGTCATTTAAAAGCACGCTTCCGATAATTTTTATACCATTTTTGACTGACCAGAGACGTGACGTGACGGATCAATCACGGTTGTGTGTGAATACAACTTGAAGGTCTATTCCCACACAACCGTGATTGATCCGTCACGTCACGTCTCCGGTCAGTCAAATTTTTTGTGATTTTATTTTGACGGACAGCACGATTCACACACATCAGTCATGGATCCGTCATTTACCTTTAGTTATAAAAGGATTTATAAAAATAACGTTGTCGACGATATTTTATTTGACTGACCGGAGACGTGACGGCGTCAAAAACAAAATCTCCGAACCATGACTGATGAGTGTGAATGGATTCATTTAAAAGCACGCTTACGATATTTTTTATACCATTTTTGACTGACCGGAGACGTGACGTGACGGATCAATCACGGTTGTGTGTGAATACAACTATAAGCGCTTTTTGCACGATTCGGACCGTGGGGTAGTTTGCCGATGAAATAATTTTACAGTGACTAAAAGTTATTTGTTTTATAAGGAGACAAAGTGACGTTTTGTGTGACAAGACTGTGTTTGCCTGAAGAGCGAGCGTAGCGAGCGAGTCTGGCAATACAGGCGAGTCACACAAAACTACTTTGACTCCGTATGAAACATTATATTTTTTCTGCAAACGTAAAGCGTAAAACTGAAAATTTTGATTTTTGAAAGAGCACCATCTCTTGTCAATTACTTGTAGTTCAATTGTCAAATATTTTTTAAAATTAACTTAAATTTGTAAAAAAAGCTAATTATTAAACACAACGAACTAATTATAAAGGAAAATTTAAAAAACATTAAATTTTTTACATTACAAATGCTTAAAAAACATTTTTTACGTTAAAAAATAAAAATTATGTGCGGTTAAGATTTTACTTTTCCTGCCTAGGCAGTAGAAAAGTACTTTTCTGACAATTTTTCCTGCCTCGGCGGGAAAGTTAAACTTCACCGTTACCTATTGAGTGACACAAAGGCGACTTTTTCTGACGTTTGAAGAAAAAATCATATTTCATCAAAATCGGTTCAGCAGTTTTTGCTCCACAGAGTTACAGACATACATACACATAGACATTTTGGTTCAAAAAATTGAAAAATTTTTTTTGAATTTTTGGAATCAGCGTAACTCAAAACGTCGAGAAATGCAAAAAAAAATTTTATTATGTTATTATTATTTTTTGTCTCGATTACAACCATATTACAACAACTTTTTCTTGGATTGGAAAAAGTTAAAAAGGCCGTTTTGGTAGAAAAAATTTGAAATTGTCGAAATTATGTTGCGAACAAAAGTTCTAATTGCATGCTAGCTAATGGGATTTTAAAACTTCAATTGCCTATATCTCCGTAGGTTAAATTTGTAAAATAGAACCTTGTAACACCAAGGTAGCCTTCCCCTAATGTTTTATGGGACCTCGCCTATGATCGTATAATTAATAAGGTTATGTTGTGACACTGACATATCCAGTGGAAATGCGCATTAGGCGAAGACTAACTTTTTCATCTCTGACGCTCTGAGTCGTTTCTTCTTCCTTATAAAATTCCAAGGGTATCTTTTCTTTGCTTTAAGGCCCAAACAATCTACTATTTTTTTAACAAAAGTATGCTATAATGTACCGTTTATTACTTTCATACGTGCTTGAGAGATTTTTTTGTGTATGAGAAGATTATTTGTTGTGTGTGTCCAGTTTATTGACATAACCTAAAATCGCCTGCCGAGAAAAAATTATGTCAACAAAATGGATGTAATAGTGAAAGTAGAAAAAGTGCAAGTGGATGCAGCTGTGGAATATTCCGAAAACATTAACTATTTTAGTAAGTAACAATAACTCCTGAAGTGTTACTTTTAATTATAATGCATACGTATATTGCAGATGAATCGGTTAAAGAGGAGCCGTTTTGTTATAATTTTTCGGATGTTGGTAAGAATATATTTATTTTCCTTAATGCAAAAGTGGTACTAAAAGTGTATAAAATTTTTAAGGTTCGATTAAAATAGAAGAACACGATGTGGAAGAATCAATTCGACAAAAAGTTAAAATAGAAAAAGAACAAGAAAATAGTTTACGAATCCACCGAGTATACTACTGTTATAATTGTGATTTTGAGTGTTCTAAAAAAGCAAGTTTAAGAGCTCATATGCAAACTCACATGAATTGCTGTACAGTGTGCAAATATCAAACTTCATTCAAATCAAGTTTAAACGCACATATTATGTTAACACACAGAAATGAAAAACCATTTAAATGTAAATTATGTACGCGTGCCTATGTAAATAAACGGTCTTTAACGAGACATTTATTATTACATACAAGCAAAAAACCAATTCAGTGTGGTGTGTGCGAATGTAAATGCACATCAAAATTACGATTAAAGCTTCACATGTTGAAACATGAAGACGCTAAATCTTTTCAAAGTGATAATGCTTCTCATAAAGCATTCTTACAGTCTCAAATTATGATGACAAATACTGGCGAAAAACCGTTTCAGTGTAAAGTATGCGAATATAAATATTCACGCAATTCACTATTACAAGAACACATATTGAGACATATAGAAGAAAACCCCTATCAGTGTGGTGTGTGCGAATATAAATCTTCGGTAAACACAAATTTAAAGCGTCATATGATGACACATACAGGTGAAAAACCGTTCCAGTGTGATGTCTGTGAATATAAAAGTGCTTCAAAATATCATTTAAAGCTTCATATGAGGAAACATACAGGTGAAAAACCGTTCCAGTGTAATGTGTGCGAATATAAAAGTTCAGTTATTACATCATTAAAGCGTCACATAATGACACATACAGGTGAAAAACCGTTTCACTGTGATGAGTGCGAATATAAATGTTCACGAAAATCACATTTACAAATACATGTATTGAAACATAGAGGAGAAAAACTGTTTCAGTGTGATGAGTGCAAATATAAATGTTTACAAAAATCACATTTAGAAATACACGTATTGAAACATAGAAGAGAAAAACCGTTTCTGTGTGATGTATGCGAATGTAGATTTTCACTAAAATCAACCTTAAAGATGCACATGATGTTACATACAGGAGAAAAACCTTTTCAGTGTGTTATGTGCGATTATAAATGTTCCTGCAAATCAGTATTACAAAGACACATACTGACGCACACAGGAGAAAAACGGTTTGAGTGTGATATGTGCGAATATAAATGTTTACAAAAACAATACTTGAAGGTACACATGATGACACATACAGGTGAAAAACCGTTTCACTGTGATGAGTGCGAATTTAAATGTTTACAAAAATCATATTTAGAAATACATGTATTGAAACATAGAAGAGAAAAACCGTTTCTATGTGATGTATGCAAATGTAGATTTTCACACAAATCAAACTTAAAGAGGCACATGATGATACATACAGGAGAAAAACCCTTTCAGTGTGTTATGTGCGATTACAAATGTTCCTACAAATCAACATTACAAAGACACATACTGACGCATACAGGGAAAAAACCGTTCTAGTGTTATTTATGTAACAATAAATGTTCACGAAAACAGGACTTGAAAAGTCACATGATAAAACATACAGGCGAAAAATGTTTTTAGTGTGTGTAAATACATATAAATGTTCAGGAATACTGGTAATACGGAGACACATGTCGAGACATTTAAGTTTAATTTGTGCTAAGCCGCCGGCCTACGTTAATATAGGCCACTGCATTAGTTTTTAATGGCGGCCAGCGGAGTCGCAAAACTGCATTATACACAATGCTAAAATTATAGAATAATGTAGGGCTGGGAATTTTTGCAAGTTTAGTATTTGAATATTCGCTTATTCGTAGTATTCGAATATTCGAATTATTCGTAGTATTCGTATTCGAATTATTCGTTTCATTCGAATTATTCGATTTATTCGAATTACTCGAATTATTTGTTTTATTCGAATTATTCGTTTTATTTCAATTAATCCCTTTATCTCAATTAATCGTTTTATTCGTATGTACTAAAATTATTAGATAATTTGAACAATTGTTTAAATTGTTCCAAAACAAATAATTCCAAAATGGGTGTAAACGTTAAAAATGGTTATCAAAATTACAAAAAAGAGGTACTTGCTTAAAAAAATTAACAACAATCGAAGAAGCTAGATCTAATACGTAGGATTGTTATTGGAGCAACCCCTAATAAATCGGTATTTCCTTCTTTGACAAAATACAATTTTTTCATGTACATATTACCTAGTACCTCTATAAACTGACCAGATTTATTTTGCCCTAAAATTGAAAATTCGTGGGAAAAATAACTTCAAATTCTTTTTCAACAGTAAGTTATTAGTTCATATATTAGATATCTTATTCATATTATTCGAAATATTCAGATTACTCGGATTATTCGAATTATTCGAATTATTCGTTTTATTCGAATATCTCATTATTCGAATTATGAATACTTTTGTATTCGAATTATTCGAATATAATTCCCAGCCCTAGAATAATGGTTATTGTAGAGGTGTTATTATAGATTTTAACAAAAAAAAGCTGGGAATAAAAGTTTTTCAACAAATTATTAGCTGCCTTCCTGCAAAATTAATTTTTTTCTCTTCGCTTTAATCGTTTTACTTCATTATATAAAACCCTACTTATTTTTACTCATATTTGATATAGATTTTTTTCTCTGACTATTAATATTTCTCTGCACTTTTAAACCCTTCCAACCTCCTCTACAAATACCACTGGTTAAATCTTGTTAAAACTTTTCATGCAATTTCAAATCAGTACTATAAATAAAGAAACATTTTTGTAACGAGTATCAATTATTTATTGTAAACACGGGACCTCTCCTAATAAATATTCCTAACGACTAATGACATCTATACAAACTGGGTTTTGTGGGTCCTAGTCCTACTAAATATAAATGTTTTTGCAAGCAATTAAATTTGCTTAGCGAACAATAAATTTAAAAAAAAATCTAGCCTAGAAGCTAAAAATGAGAGCTACAAGAAAGACCTAGTTAAAAGTGCAAATTTAAATAAAATTTCTTGCGCCTTAGAGGCCCGGGTTACACCTTCTCGAATTAACTCACTCATTTTAAAAGTTGAACAAATGTAATGTTATATAAGCCCCCCGTTTTTAATGCAAATTCTTCAAATACTTCATCTAGTTTTTGATTGTGAAGGAAACATGATTAATTTGCCGTGCGAAATATCAATACCTACATATATCTTTATTGGCACATTTCCATCTAGTAGGTGCTTATTAGATATTTATTGGTACGCAATAATTTAAGATTACTATGATAATGTAGTCCAAGTATTAATTTACTTAATTTATCATTAAGTAGAAAGTTAGAATTATTAGGTTTTGTAACAATTCAATTAATTGCAGTAGATACTAATTACTAGATAAGATACAAATTGACGTATTTCCTTCAATAAGTCTTGTGCTGTAGGTATCTATTTGAAAGTTTTCGTTTGTTTTTGTATTGGTATATGCAAGGTATATGGATGTAAAATGCGCGATCGGTTTTATACAAGAAGAATAATTAACCTTTGCCATCGTTACATAAAAAATCAAATTACGTAAATTCATTTTAAACGTATTTTTACAGTTAGTCCAAAGCTTCCTTATTATACAGGGTGGGCTATTAGTACGGAATCGGATGATAAGTTACTTCTAATATTACGTTTACGAATTCCAATTACATTAACCCTTAATCTTAACGAACAAAGCTTGCCGAATAAGATCAAATTAGTCTCAATTATACAGGGTGGTCACTGGTCACGATCATCTACTACAGGGCCTTTACAAACGTTTTTATTGCAAATATATCACTCTATACATATATTTTGGCATATTCTGATTACTCTAGTCATTTTTATTCCAAATGTTATGTAGGGGAAGAGCGCAATGAAACGGACGCGTTATGAAACGGACATTGTCATTATCTTGAAAACCAAAAGGCATTTAGGTTTGAAATTTTAGTATATGTATTATGTAACTTAATATACTTATAAACAAACTATGACGTGAACATAGTCCTCTCGTTTAATACACCGGAAGTAGAGCGTTTTGTTTTTTATTCATATACAAAGTAAATATTGTTGCAAGTTTTGGATGCTTCAAGATAGGGATGTATTTACTTATTTTACTTACTTTTATGGCAAAACGTATATCAAGGTATCTATTTATATGGGTTATATGGGCAACTATTAAAAACAAATTTGGTTTTTGCATTTTATTTCTTAACAAATATTCTTAAAAAATGTCTGGGTGTCATGAAACGGACAGCCCATGGCGCATTGAAACGGACCTTAGTTTTAAAGCGTGTAAAGTATAGAAGTTTTTAATACATTAGAAATAGATGTTTCAAAAAATAAAAAAACAAAAAATATTTCTATTGCTTTCAAATGTGTTCTGCACACGTAAATTTATATCTATTTATATGGGTTATATGGGCAACTATTAAAAACAAATTTGGTTTTTGCATTTTATTTCTTAACAAATATTCTTAAAAAATGTCTGGGTGTCATGAAACGGACAGCCCATGGCGCATTGAAACGGACCTTAGTTTTAAAGCGTGTAAAGTATAGAAGTTTTTAATACATTAGAAATAGATGTTTCAAAAAATAAAAAAACAAAAAATATTTCTATTGCTTTCAAATGTGTTCTGCACACGTAAATTAAGGTCATAAAGGAAATTTAAGCGTTTTTTGCAAAAAAAAAATTTTTAATATTTTAGAATTTAGATTGTTTATTTTATTATTATTAATTATTATAGCTTCTTTCTTAAAATTTTTCTTTTTGAACAAGTTTGTAAATGAATCTACAAATCAATGATATTAAGTTTCTTCAACTTTTTTGTGCGAATGTTGCAAAACTAAAGAATGTCCGTTTCATAACCCCATGTGTCCGTTTCAATGCGCAGGGTGCCATGAAACGGACATTTCCCGACTTTACTTTAAAAGCTTACAACTTTTCAGTTTCGATGAAAAACTTAGTTTTACTGCTTGGTTATTATGAATAATTGTTTTGTTACGTTACGAGCTATTTGAAAAAAAGTGTCCGTTTCATTGCGTCTCTCCTAGGGTTGGACCGAGACTCTCGAATTTCAAGATTTCTTGTCTTGTCTTGTCTTGCTTTCAAGAAAAAAGCAAGACAAGACTAAGCAAGAAAAAAGCAAGACAAGAGCAAGACAAGAGTAGGCAAGAAATTTCGAGAGCAAGAAAAATTTCAAGAATTCTTGTCTCGAAATATCTACATGTTGTTACTTTTTATTTTTTTTTAAATATTATTTTTATTACGGAGAATTTTATTGACTTTTTTCATTACTTTTTTAATTTGATTAAACTTTAAAATTTTTAAAAATTAAAAAATAAATTAAAGAATAAATAAAATACGTTTTTTTTGGGGTCGTTAAAAATGAATATGATATGAGATCAAAAATTATCAAAAAATTTATCAATTTTTTTAACAATTAAATTAAAATTAATTATGAATTAAAAAAAAATAAAATAAAGCGATGAAAGTACTAGTAGTATACGGGTTTTTGGGGTTAAAAGCGAATTTGACGTCAAAAGTTAATCACTTTGTTTAAACAATTACAGTAATTTTAAAAATTGGAGTAAAATAAAAATAAACCTGTTATCATCTTGGGTCTTTTTTCATAAAACAATGGATCACTAAAAAAACTTAATATTTTTGAATAGAAAGCAATAATAAAAATAGTATAAGAAATAACATTATTTATTAAAATAAATAAAAGAAAAAAAGTTAAAATAAGAGGAGGGTTAGAAAATCCAGAAAATATTGAACTTTTAATCCCAATATTCAACTCGCAAGTTAAGAAGGAACCGTTTAAATTACCTGCACCTCATACGTAGAAAGAAATGCATTTTGTACAGTAAGGGACGACGCCGTAAGATAGTAACAATAACTCCGTAATCCTGTTAATGAAACAAGCATAAAAGATGAAATATTTAAGAAGGAAGTTATTTCAATTCTCCTATACTTACCGTTAGTTTTGAACAAACCAAGTGCTTTTTACGTTTTTACCCCTAAGTACTTCGGACTTTCCGAGTTTCTTTTTATTCTTGTAAATAACTCATAGGTATACATATTTTGTATTGTATTACATTATAGTCATCATAGATAATAAAGTAATTGAGCATTTGTTCAAATAGTTTAAAAGTTAATGGCTCTTTAAAAAATGTCTTTTATTTTATTCATAAAAAGAATAAAACTGACGAATATAATTTGCTACTCGTTAATTGTTCTTTTATTATTAGAATGATATTTTCGAACATGTTATTTCACATTTAATACTTTTAGCATTTAGTGGCATGTTCCCATGTTTATAAATTTCTTTCTATAACGTCAAGTAGTTTCATTATGAGAATTTATTTTTTTTTAACACGATTAATTAGCAGTGCAATATTGATTTTTTTAAATATGATTATATGACTTAATATATTTGAGGAGAAACAAAGTAGATCAGAAGACAAAAAAATATATAAACAATTGCACAAAAAGTTTAAATTAAAAAGCAGCATTTTCGGTTATACCTCTGTGCATCGATAGGGCGTCGAGCGAGAGTAGCAAGAGCAAGAAATTTCGAGACTCTCGCTTCAAGACAAGAATTCTTGTCTTGAAAAATTTAGCAAGACAAGAAAAAAATTTTTTCTTGTCTTGCTAGTCGAGAGCAAGACAAGAAATTACTCGGCAAGACAAGATTTCTTGTCTCGGTCCAACCCTAGTCTCTCCCCTACCCATCACTGACTGTTCTAGAGAACAATATACGTTTATGTTAAAAAAATGGTGACCCCTTCGCCTTGCATATTACTTTTATTAAATCAAGCAGCCATGAAAAAACAGTTGTTAAAGTTTTAACTGAAAACTAGAGGTGTCTTTTGTTTTCATAAGTTATGCTAGACTGAAATTGTTTTTCATGGCAATTTGATTTAATAACAATATTTAATTATAATTTTAATTGGACTATTTAAAAATTTAAATCTCCAAGAATTGAACCTAGAGGACTAACTGAGAAGCCGACGCTTTTGAGCCTTTACTCTACATACATACATGGTGTCCAAAAGATATGGAGTAGTGAAAAGTGTGTGAATATCGACCACCTAATGCATTTTTTGTATAGAATCTCTAAATTAGATTCAATAAATCGGAAATATTACTGCGTATAAAAATATTTGGAATAAAAGCTGCGACACATCGATTTAGATTTGTAAATGCACATTTTTTGGTGTTAAAATAGTTTATACAGGGTAATGTAGGTGCAACGTCATCAGAAATTTTTATTAACGGAATACCCTTATTGGTCTAGAATTAATCGTCTGTCGATTTTATTTATTTTCTTATAAAAATTAATATAATTTAGGGTTCATTTGTGACTATTTCTAAAACTTTTACAACTGACCTTTCTACATAATATAGTTTACAGATGCATTTTGCCAACAGCTTTTTTTTTAAATTCTCAAATGCATAATTAAGAATACAGACATTTCTAAAGTGCCTCTTTATGGTACAAACTACGGAATTTTTCGGGGGCCCTTTTCAGTCCGTGGCCCCGCCGTCCCGTTATTTACGCCACTACACAAGAGGTTAAAATGAAAATTGCCGCAGGATGTGTTTGATGTTAGTGAAAGTGATAGTGCAAGCATAAAAAAAATTAAAATTAAGTTAAACAAACATTAAGTTATTAAAAGACATTAAAATTTCATTTAAAAGAACCATTTATAGTGATAACGAAGTTTCATGTTTTAAGGAGCTTTAAGAATCCGTTTAGAAAATATAAAAATCCAAAATGGTTATCGATGAGATAACGCAAAAGAATTGAAAATTGTGGATTTAGTTTTTTGACTGCAGTTTGAAAATGGTTAAATATCGAAAAATTTTCAAGAGGTCAAAGGAGCTATCAAACGATACTAAACTCGATTTTTTATCACAGCGACGCTAGGCGTCGCGATGTTCAGCTTTTTATTTTCTTATGGAGACCTATTGTTTTTTTACATAAAATTACTCAGTTCGCTTGTGTAAATTCGGACACCAAACAAGAACTTTCTATCTTGTACTTTTTTCTTCAATCATAATCTCATAAAATAACGCAAAATCAAAAAGAATTTTTTTTCTTTTCAACAAATAAAATTAAGAATAATAGCTAATAGTGTAGTCAACGAACCAAAATTTATCCTGATTTTCGGACTTTTTTTGTAACAGCGAGTTTTTTTTCTTAATCGGTCGAAACTATTCCTGTGAGTTTGTGTATAAAATGTCTCAACCCAATTTTGACCGGAAGGCCCTTATTCTTCGACTTTAGTGTAAAATTTTGACTTTTTCAAGTTTCCGTTTCACTATTTTTTGAATAACTTCGCTTGTATTGGTCGGATCGGGACCAAAAAATTTTCCTTTTATTTGTAATGAATCTCTCTTTAAAACTGCCTGGGTTAAAATAATCTATATTAATTTCCTAACCCAAAAAAAATTCCAAACTGCCGTCATTAGGGAGTCATATTTTTTTATAGAGAACTCGAGTAATAATTAATATTACGGTATGAAACTTTAGGAAGTTGTAGCTGATATAGTAACAAATCTATATTGCAAATTGGGTCCAAAAATATTGAGAACAAAGACTAAAATTTGCATTTTGGTTCAAATTTTCTAATTCATATTTGTTGTGAGCAATTGATGGTATCGTAATAATTCATCTCTTGAAATGTTGGAAATTGAATGCTCTTTCAGATGAAACCAAAGACAATCACATTTGACCAAGTTTTCTTCCGATTTAGTTGAAAATAAAAATAACATTTTTAAACTATTTATCCACAAAACCAATTTTAGTGGTCGAAATGGTTGACTTTAAAACCAGTTTTAATGTTCAAAAAATAGTTTATAGGAGTTCTTCATGATTAATTTTCAAAAATACGTAAAAGAAGAATTAAATTTCGACCACTAAAATTGGTTTTGTAGACAAACAGTTAAAAGATTTTCTTTTTATCTTCAAAGAAATCGGAATAAAAAATGGTCTGGTGTGATTGTTTTTGTTTTCATCTGAAAGAGCATTAAATTTCCTACATTTCAAGAGAAGAATTATTGGGGTACCACCAATTGCTCACAACAAATATGAAATAGAAAAATTGAACTAAAATGCAAATTTTAGCCGTTGTTCTTAATATTTTTGAACCCAACTAGTAATATGGATTTGTTACTATATCAGCTACAACTTCCTAAAGTTTCATACCATAACAGTAATTAAAACTCAAGTTCTCTAGAAAAAACTACAATCGACCAATGACGACAGTTTTAAATTTTTTTTTGGGTTAGGAAATTAATATAAATAATTTTAACCCAGGCAGTTATAAAGACAGATTCATTACGAACAAAAGGAAAATTTTTTGGTCCCGATCATACCAATATAAGCGAAGTTATTCAAAAAATAGTGGAACGGAAACTTGAAAAAGTCAAACTTTTACACTAAAGTCGAAGAATAAGGGCCTTCCGGTCAAAATTGAGTTGAGACATTTTATACACAAACTCACAGGAATGGTTTCGACCGATTAAGGAAAAAAACTCGCTGTTACAAAAAAAGTCCGAAAATCAGGATAAATTTTGGGTCGTTGACTACACTATAACAAATTAAATTAACACAAACCCTAAAAGTGTAATAGGTTTTGAAAATCAGTTTTCTATGGAAAATTAAAAAATGATAAAATATAGGTATCTATATAGGGTGTTCCATGTTTAGAAAAATAGTTAATAAAAGAATAAAACCCTGTATAAATTATTTTAGTTCCAAAAAATGCACAATTAAAAATCGAAATCGACGTGTCCAAGCATTTTTTCAAAATATTTTAATTGGATATATTCCATACCTTTAGGACACCCTGTATACACTACGGCTGCCACATAATGTATGGATCATCCGTCAAAAAGAAAGAGGAGCCGCTAGATAAAAATTGTACCCGCACCACACCTTTCAGTATTATCATATTATGTTATGTAGTATGCACCAATAAAAGAAAAACTACCAATAACAAACTTTTAAATTGGATTGATAATTAGGATATGACCATAAAGTAATTAGTAATTACTCTATGATATGACTTAACAAAAAAACTGAAGTTTAAGGTTATTCTTAAAAAAAACAATTTAAAAATAATTACATATTATAAATAAACAATTTCATTTTGTTTAATAAGGTGTGATGTAAAAAAACTCCTATTTATTGGTCAATAACCTTAATTTTAAATCAGGAAAATTAATAAAAAAATTATGAATAGGTAACAAGTTCATTCATCAAGGTAAGAAGAAATAGTCAATTAATCATGTTAAGTGTTACTTTACGGCATAAATGCTGTAATACCTGTTATAATAAAGAGGACTTTTTTAATAAATAAAATTCAAATTGATTTCCTAAAAGTGAAAGTAAACATTTATTTTTATACTTGTAAAGTTGAATTGAGATTGCTAATATTCTCCCACCCTTCTCTTTTCAAACAATTTACCTTAATGTGGAAGAAAGAAATATTTTTTTTCCATATATTTATCTGACTATGATGGTAAAAACAAGTTAATTATAAGTAGCTCAAAATGATTTCGATTAAAGTGTTAATTTTGGTGTTTTTCGTTAATTATTGTGATGCACAGTTGCGTTTGAACAGAAGATTGAATAAAATTCAAATTCCTATGGCATTTCAAATTAAAAAGAGGATACAGGATCATAGGAGTGATAGTGTTTGTTATGGTGAGTTGATTGATTTTAGTTCTTGATGGAAATCTAGAAAATTTAAAGTTTCTTTACAAGCACCTACTAAGAGCACATATTTTGAAAATTTAACTACCTATGTATGAACATTTCTGTAAATATTGTTTAATACTGAGAACAATCGTAAAATTATATAGAGAAGTATTTAAATCCATTTTAACCATCAGTCACTGATGATCACCAGACTCACGTTTAACCTCGTCTATAATTGTTTCTTGGATATTTGAAATGTACAAAGTTAAGATTTATGCTCAAACCGAAGCGAAAATTCAAAATCCACATTTTGAGTTCTTTTAATTAAAATTTGAGACACTGAAGCGAAGCGAAAAAGGCACCGAGTTATTGTTAAGGAAAAAACTACAGAAGTAAATAAGTAGTCACTTAGTACATACCTACTAATAATTATATATTCTTAATTATTTTTTTATTTACAAATTCTCATTTTTTTCCTGTTTTTAAATTGTTTAATTACGGTAAAATCATTATTTGTTAATAATAAACAATTTAAATATTTCTAAATTCATAGTTTACCAAGAATATGCAATTATTACAATGTTTAAAATTTATTATTATTTATTAATTACAATAAAGAAGTGTGTACTATTATGGATGAATAAGTGTTAAGTCTTTTATGACCCCCTTTTAACACGCTTAAGAAAAGTGATTTATTCATAGCTTTTTTGATTATCGACACCAATTTAAAGATCAAGTAACTTTATTTCTTCTTCTGGAATTTTTGATATTTACCTGAACGAAAAAATAAATACATAAACTAATTAAAGAAAGAAATTTCTTGGATGTTCTGGAAGGCATTAAACAATTAAAAAAAGTTTATTCATTAATTATAGAAAAAAAAAATTAACGATATTAATATTTGTAATTATTTTAATGAATAGGGTATTTTCCAATTTTTTAAAATGTATCTAGAAAGTTACCTTATTGATAACGTAATCTCAAGACCACATTAAAGAAAAATTGCGACTGTAGGTTTTGCCAAAAAAATGATTTGAAATTCAAACTATAAAGTTTCCCGCATAAAAGCGACATGACGTCACCAGTCGTTGCTGTTAATATTCGTCAATATTCAACTAATGAGCTCCAACTTATTATAACCTTTATTACACATTAACTGACATTTAATACATGTAACTAAGCAACAAACGTGATGTGTATGACTCGTGACGTCACTTCCGTTTTAATTTTCACTTTGAAACTGTACCATTTAATACTTTTTCTAAAGCAGTTTTTGATGAAACTTTTTTGATCAACATATTTTTAGTGTGCCCAAGTCATTGATAATCGACTTTGCTATGCAATAACGCAGGAATAATCGATATTTTAAAAATTGGAAAATACCCTATTGTGTAAGGGGATGAAATATATTAGCTCAATAATTAAAGCAGACGAACATGCATATATGGGAAATTTGCCGGAACAGCAATGTTATGATTGAATCTTATAGATTTTGGGGCGCTGAATACGATAAAAATAACGCGCCCGCGTGAGATGTGGGGCTTCACCCCTAAAAATAGGGTTAAAGTGTCAAAATCGCACTTTTCCACTGTTATTTCGTTTTTTCTCGAAAACTAAATGTTGGAAAAGAATTACTGTGATAGAATATTATTGCTGACACCGAAACGAATCGATTGACATAAATTTTATATAATTTCTTGGAAACTCAACCCCTCCAGGAAGCGAAGAAATCGTTATAATACTCCATTTCTGATTAGTCGGTTTGTGTCTGCGAATGTGACCTTAAAGTCAAAAAAAAATTCACTCACCCAAACGCTTATAAATGCGTATCAAAGATTGTCGAGTCGCGTTTTCTTCAATAAAATTACAAAATATTATTCAACGTGTATATATTAAATCACAACAACAAAACACATGTATATGCATTCATATTCACCCATAGTCACCCACATCAACCGAGTTAAAAGGGCAAAAGAAATTAAAAGTTGTTGTTTGCGTGTTAGTGCAGTTCATTGTAAATAAACCATTATGAACAAAAAACAATGAGAACTTTTACGGAACAGCAATGTTAATATTGATTATAATAGATTTTTGGGTGCTGAATACGGAAAAAAATACGCGCTCGTCCAGAGGGTGGGGCTTCGCCCCTAAAAATGGGGTAAAAGACCGAAATTAGTTTTATTTCATTTTTTCTCTTTTTCCTCAATAAGTTAATCTTGGAGGAGTAATAAAATATGATTAGATATTATTATTGGCACTATCGAAAAGAACAATGAATTTAGAGTATAAACTGTCATACGAGTTTTGTCCTAACATGAAGAAAAAATTACCGTTCTGGTATTTTCAGTATTTTTCAGTATTAGTCACTTGGCACGAACACCCTGTATTTTTGCTAGTTTAGTATCTATATTTTACCACTAATCCAAATCTGTATAAAAATACAGGGTGTTCCTACCAAGAGACCATTATTACCGTATTCGTTTAATACTGTAGATACGAGAACGGTAATTTTTTTTTTCATTTTAGGACAAAACTCGTATGACAGTTTACACTTTAAATTCATTGTTCTTTTCGAAAACATAAAAATATATACAGGGTGTTCCATTAAAAAAAAGTTATTTTTATAAATATATTTAAAACTAGATGTTCAATTGTTGTTTTGTGTTGACCATCGTGCATCGTAATCAGTAGTAAAGATTATGCTTCTTTGCTAGTTTAACCAGCTTTGTAGCTCTAATAATAAGAAAGTTAGCAATAGTGCGCACTTCGTTTAAAACAGCCTGTATAGTTCTTTATTCTGCTGAAGTGCCAATAATAATATCTAATCATATTTTATTACTCCTCCAAGATTAACTTATTGAGGAAAAAAAGAAAAAATGAAATAAAACTAATTTCGTTCTTTTACCCCATTTTTAGGCGCGAAGCCCCACCCTCCGGACGAGCGCGTATCTTTTTCTGTATTCAGCACCCAAAAATCTATTATAATCAATATTAACATTGCTGTTCCGTAAAAGTTCTCATTGTTTTTTGTTCATAATGATTTATTTACAGTGAACTGGACTAGCACGCAAACAACAACTTTTAATTTCTTTTGTCCTTTTAGGTCGGTTGATATGGGTGACTATGGGTGAATATGAATGCATATACATGTGTTTTGTTGTTGTGATTTCATATATATACGTTGAATAATATTTTGTAATTTTATTGAAGAAAACGCGACTCGACGCACTTTGATACGCATTTATAAGCGTTTGGATGCGTGAATTATTTTTTCACGCTGAGGCCATGTTCGCAGACACAAATAGAACTTATCCAGCAATTTTGGAAAAAAAATATTGAACCCTGATTTTTTTATGAAGTTTTTGGTAAAATACAATTTGTTTGCACATTTTCGACCCACCCCTTTAAACATTTGGCAATTTCGTTGTTACTACTAAGAATATTCGACAGTATTATGGTTCATACTTGTTCTCTCGAGCTTTAGGAAGAATTTAAGCCCAAGCACGTTCCTGTAGGTCAATCACAGCCTCCGTAATAACATTTTAACCGACTAATCAGAAATGGAGCATTGTAACGACTTCTTCGCTGCCTGGAGGGGTTGAGTTTTAAAGAAATTATATAAAATTTATGTCAATCGATTCGCGTTTCGGTGTCAGCTATAATATTCTATCACAATATTTCTTTTCTAACATTCGGTTTTCGAAAAAAAAGGAATGAACGATGAAAAAGTGAGATTTTCACACTTTAACCCTATTTTTAGGGGTGAAGCCCCACATCTCGCGCGGGCGCGTTATTTTTTTCGTATTCGGCACCCCAAAATCTATAAGATTCAATCATAACATTGCTGTTCCGGTGAATTTTATATCAAAATGTTTCATTTATTGAGCTATATAGCTTTGTTGCTAAAATAAGGAGAATGAAGAAATAATAGTACTCGAAAATTTTCCCTTTTATAGCGTTTGATAAAACTCCAGAGGTTATCTAGTTCGACCGTTAAGGGCGGCATTTACCACTGTAAGTTATTGTGAGAGAAAGGTAAATTTCTCTTTTTGGGGAAATGGTGTATGCCTTCACTTCTCTAATAAAATTAAATAATTTATCGGTATTGTCATGGTAGCGATGTGTGCTTATTTTTCATCACTTTCTATCCAAAAACTAATTTTTTTTAATAAATGCCAGTCTTAACTGTGGCTTGGCTGTAGCAGATATTGCTTTTTAAATTAAAAAAAGCAAGCAATTCACCCCCACATGAGGAGGTCTGGCCGTCCTTTGAGAAATGAAAAAATATATTTAAACCTAAAGTTCAGCCACCTATTACGTCCTTGTAGAAATTTGAAATTATCTCCGTTAATAAAAAACTTCAAGGCATTTGAAGGAAACGCTCTTTTTCTTCGCTTGTGTCAAAAAGTGACATTTTATGGTTAAGTTATTTGGACTAAAAATTAAATTGACAATAAAAAAAATATAAATTTATTAGTATTTTTGAGAATTTCGAATAAAAAATACTGTATGATACACAGGCGAAAATGGTTTTGGGACTCATACGTTTTTTGGACCCAGTTTCACCTCGTCCAGCAATTTCATGTTTTCATCCGAGAAAATTCTTATTTCGTCCTTGTATCATAAATAACTATTTTATTCGCTTGTGTCAAAAAGTGACATTTTAATTTATTGGTTAAGTTATTTGGACGAGAATATAACCTTTTCATCAAAGTACCATCTTTTGCAATGTTGCTGTGTAAGACTTTTCGTCCTAGGACGAAAACTGTTTTTCGGCGTGTAAAATTTGTTAATTATTGACAGCCATTTTTCGTGCTTAGCCTTTCGTGAAATACCGTCAACCCAGTTACCCAGTGACCCAATTGCTAGGCAACCACCATATTTTATTACGTTTGATTGAGTCATATGCTAGACTGGGCTTTGCCTCTTTCCTCAACACTTCACGTATTCATTCGTCCGAGAAATTCAACTTTTCGCCCTTGTATCCTAAGTAACTATTTTTGCTGTGCTGCTAAGTAACATTTTTCGTCCTTAGACGAAAAATACAGAACCTTCAGAAATAACCATAACCCAGTGAACCATTTGATAGGCAACCACCATATTTTATAACGTTCGATTGGGTCATATGCTGGACTGGGCTTTGCCTTTTTCAGTAACACTTCACGTATTCATTCGTCCGATAAATTCAACTTTTCGTCCTTTTATCATAAATAACTATTTTTGCTGTGTTGCTAAGTAACATTTTAGTCCTTGGACGAAAAATACAGTGCCTTTAGAACTACCCGCAACCCAGTGAACAATTTGCTAGGCAACCACCATATTTTATTACGTTTGATTGGCCATGTGCTAAACGGGGTATCGCCTCTTTCAGCAACACTTTACGTATTTATTCGTCCGAGAAATTCATCTTTTCGTCCTTGTATCATAGATAACTATTTTTGCTGTGTTGCTAAAAAACAGTTTTCGTTTTTAGACGATAAAATATAGTGCCTTCAAAAATACCCTCAACCCAGTGACCAATTTACTACCCAACCACCATATTTTATTACGCCGATTGGTCATGTTCTGGACTGGGCTGCGCCTGTTTCAGCAACATTGCACGTATTCATTCGTCCGATAAATTAAACTTTTCGCCCTTGTAACATCATAAATAACTATTTCAATGTTTTCTAAATATCTGGAGGGCTAATAACTATTTTCAAAAAACAAAATCAGCATAGATTTGACCAAAAACTTGCGAACAATTTTACCCATTTAACATTAGTATGTAAATGGGCTACATGTGGAAAGAATATTTATTACTGTTTTATGTAATCGTTCTTCCAACATCTGAAGCGTGCCTTAGAACAACCATATCATTTTGAGCAATAACTTATGGAACAAAATGTCTACGTAAGCCACACACCCATACTACAGTATAACCATTTATGACACGTAACGATAATGCCTTTAAAATTAACAAAATTAATGTTAAACAAATATTTTTTTATTTTCCTTGAGGATCGTCTAGAGATAAGATGTACACACATCCTTTAATAATTTCATAAATTGGAAACTTAAACAAGTAAATAAATTCCTATAATTACTCAAACACTTTCGCAATTAAAAAATCCAGCGATCAAAATAAGATAGCATCGAGAGATGAGAGATCCATTGTAGAAGAATATTTTATAAATTGATGAATGTGTACGCCTACCTTCCTACCTATACTCCATAAGCCTTCTCGATCAAGTTTTATTTTAAAGTTCTTCATAAGTTGAAAATATTCTTCCTTTATATCTTTCTTTCTTAAACTTAATAATTCAATTTCATTTCAGATGTTGTTGGATGCTTTAACGTCCCTCACAAAAGATCACCAATAAATAAACTACCAGATAGTCCAGCAAAACTAGACACAAAAGTTTACCTCTTCGCAAGGAGTTTAAATTTTTCCCATCCAAATTTAATAAATTACGGCGATCAAGGACTTACACTTTCTCAGTCAAAATTTGATCCCAAACAGTCGACCAAAATAATAATACATGGATATTTAGGACGTTGGAATGAAAGAGGCTCATTGGAAGCTATTGCCGCTTATTTAAAAATCGTAAGTTATTCTTTTTTCTTAAAGCCCAACAAATTGATCTAATTAATAATTATGCAAAACTACGAGTTTAAATTAATTCACAATTATTTGAGATTTTCCCATAAAATCCCCCCTTTTAGGTAAGCTATCGGATTTTAAAACAGTGTTTCATAACGTTAATTGCTCATAAAAATTGACCCTAATTTTATGATGAGGCTTTGAGTTAAGTAGAACACGTGAACGACCTTGTGATTGTAATCTGTTGTTATAATTATGTCTTACATAAGTACAATTTAACGATTATTTTTTTAGTGTAATTGCAATGTATTGGTTTTGGATTGGGAAAACGGTGCCAAAGGACCTCAATATGTAAATGCTGCAGCAAACACGGAGATTGTAGGACGACAATTAGGAATTTTATTGTTGCAAATGATAAAGCAAGGAAGTAGACCTCAGGATATACATTTAATTGGATTTTCTTTAGGAGCTCACGTGGCCGGTTGTGCTTCGGAAGTTCTGAAGCCTAAAGGATATTTAATAGGACGTATAACAGGTATGACCAGTGTTATCTCTGGGTATGATAGGATGTCAAAAATTGTGCGAAAAGAAGAGGAAGGGGTGAAAGAAGTGCATAATGATATTTCCCCTTAATACTTATATCATTTTAGTAAAAAAAAATTCTTTCGCTGCAAAATGAGTCAAAATTGTGCCATTTATTTCTTCGCCATCCTCAAATTCCCACCAGTAAAGCTGTAAAATTTATTTGCAGCTCAATATTTGATAAAAATATACACCTGGACGTTATCAATTTAATATTTAAAATTTTAGAAAAACAGGAAAACACGGAAAACAGAACATGTAGTGACATCTTTTATTAAAAAATCTAATTAATTGTAAAACTAACTTGAAACTCACCTCTTATATCTAGGTTTTTGAGAGATTTATTTTATTTTTCCACTTTCTGCGCTCCTTTTCAGGGACCAAAGTGAGTAATTAGCGCCCCAGGGAAGGAAAACCTTAGGTTGTCCTTGTCATCAGTTTCCATTTTCTCACAACTTTCAGTTTGAAATTAATAAATCATCAGGAAGCAGTGGCGTAAATAACGGGCCGCAGGGCCCGCGTTGCGAAAGGGGGCCCAGGATAGAAAGGGACCCACAGAAACATCGTTTAGTATGGAATTTCGTTATAAAATCGATTTGTAGTTAAATAAAATGATTATTAACGGGAACGGGTACGGATCCCACTCTGGATTTTGCGGGAGGGCCTCCAAACTCTTAGTTACGCCACTGTCAGAAAGTGCAAAAAATAGTATATGCTATGGAACTAAAGTTCTTTAATTAACACCACCTGTGAATATTGCCCTCACTACCATCAGCAATAAACTTCCACCCTCATGATTAAATGACTTTTTCCAGAATTTTCACTAGGGTTGTTGTCACAAAGGGCCTTCGCAGACAAAAGTCGCCCTCGTTCGAATGCCTGACTTGCTTGAAGAGACTTCGCCACCTTTAAATCATGGTTTTCCAAAGGTTTTTTCTTTAACAACCTGACACGTTTTATTATAAAATACCCGGGAATGTAACATTTTTATAATTCGTTCACTCTATGGGAGCGTTTTGTAATAAAAATTATTTCATTTTAGGTTTGGATGCGGCAAGTCCTCTATTTAGACACGCTCATTTTAGAGAAAAGTCGCGTAAATTGGATAGAGACGACGCAGTTTTTGTAGATGCCATTCACACAGACGCAAGTCCAGTAAATAATAAATTAATAAAATTGTAAATTACAGAATCATATATTTTTTTTAGAATTTTACCGAAGGCTTTGGATTACTCGAACCATACGCACATGTTGATTTCTTTCCAAATGGTGGTTTCGAACAACCTGGATGTTCTGATGTTAGAGCATCAATTTTTTTAACTCACTTTGGTAGGTTGAATGAAGGATCGAAAATCCAATCAGTTAAAAAGACAGGGCAATTTCTTATTCAAAACAAAAAATTTAAAGGGCCATAGTTTAACTTATTTTAGGTGAAAAAGGTTTGCTGTTAACATAAAGCAAAAACTGTTTTGTTCTCATCAGCAACTTTTTCGAGTTTTTTTAATCCAAAGTTGATGTGAGTCCGGACGGTTTATTGAATGGTCCCCACGCTTAACTTAACCCATCTCACTTTATTCATTTGGGGACACTTGTAGGATAAAGGGTACAGAGATCATCCAAATAATGGAGAGGACCTAAAATACATCATAAAATAGTTAAGGATAGACTTTTTCTGGTGGAAAATGGAAGACAGTTTGAACATTTGAGTCACTGTTTTTTTTTTTAAATGCACACACAGTGTTTTGAGAACGAAGCAGCTTTGGAGCACATAGGGACCTAGTTCTACTTAATAAAACATTTTTACCCAAACGAAGCAAATAGAACCACCAGCAATTTTTGTACTTATAGGAATCGTCCTATAGGTATAAGTATTACTTAACTTAAGACTTTACTTACAGAAGGTGGAATTACAAGGGAAATAGCTTGCAGCCATTTAAGAGCTTGGCACTTATTTTTAGAGACATTAAAACAAAAAGCTTTCAATACGCAAGGATGCGAATTTACAGCTTATAAATGTAAAGGTGGCTTGGGAGCGTTTCAAAAGGGCGATTGTTTCCCATTAGTAAGCAAAAGTGGGGATATTTTAGCGCTAGATCCAATTTATCGAACAGAATTGGGAAAACTGGGTGTTGATGTTATTGGAGAAGGTGTAATGTATTTGATGACGAGAGGAAATGCTCCATATTGTGGTTTGTATACCAAAATAATTGTTACAGCGACAAAATAAGACCGTTTCAGGAATGCAGTTACATGTATCGTTGCAATTATCGCAAAATTCGAAGTTTCCTAAAGGAGAAATTATGACAAGAGTACAGCATGGTAATTTAACGACAGATTTTGAAATTTCTGGCAAGTAAGTTCTAATTTTTAGATTTTTCTTCGAGTTAATTTAATTTGCTTACAGAATCCATACGATTATGAGAAATCGAAGGGAAATTAACGGTTTAGGTGTTACAATTCCCAATGGCTTAAGAGTAGAAATGAGACAAATAATTGCAAGCTTTCTTTACGTACCAGATAAAAATGAGAATAATGTGGATATTCGTTTGGATCGAGTTGTTGTCAGAGATATGTATGGTCACAGGTTCGTTAAGTTACACAATTTAATTAACCTTATTTTTGTTATTAACAACTCGTCATAAAAGTCAAGATATTGCCCTTTCAATAAAACAATAATTTAGAAAAGTTTTAATGAGACATTTTAAGGCTTCCATGCAAGCGGTATTTGCAATTCTTATGTAACAACGAAACTCATTACATTTCAATTAAGTCAGTTAATGTTTGTAAAGTGGTAAAAATGATCACCTTCTTTATATTCTTGTAACTTTCGTTTTTGTATCAAGTTACATTCCATCAGCGGTCGTAAAACTATTGAAAGGTTTCATTACAATAATCGTTAAATGTTTTATTATTAATTTTCTTGATACTTAAGACTGAATCAATTGTTTAGAAAACTTCCTAACAAATTAGAGAAGATACTGGTGAGTGTCCAAGTATCCAGATAAGGATTTATTCCTTGATTATATATAGGGCCGTAGCCAGGGGTTCGCCAGGGCAGGCTGAGCCTGCCCTGCAAATTTTAAGCCTGTTCTTGCCAGAGCTTGCTAAGGATTTAGCAAAACAATAAGTTCCTAATTGGTGCGAAAGAAGAAAACATTAATTTAGAGAAAGTCAGATTTATTTTATACAAACCCAGAAGAGAGAAAATCCTGATTTTAGCTTTCAGCCTCCTTTTAAAATTTTTGAGCCTGCCCTGATAACACCAGGAGCGGACTGACTATACTTTTGTAGGGGCGCAGATATTTCTAGGGGTCCGCCAAGGGGTTATCCACTCTCTGCAGTCAATGTACAAATATTGAGCTGTCAATGGTAGTCATCTGCAGTCAATGGCAGCCATAGCATATGCAGTCATGGGCAGTCAACTGCAGTCAGTGTACAAATTCAGAACAGTGGTTGACCCTCAATGTACAAATATTGAGCTGTCAATGGTAGTCATCTGCAGTCAATGGCAGCCATAGCATATGCAGTCATGGGCAGTCAACTGCAGTCAGTGTACAAATTCAGAACAGTGGTTGACCCCTCGGGGTCCGCAATGTAAAATTTTGAATTACCTACTTAGTCTTACGCCTCTGACATTTTTGAAAAGGCCCACCCGAGACCCTAGAATTATGGTAGTGTCTGGGGATTATTTTATAGCAGAATATTACCCCAAAGAATTCCTGAAAGATGATGGATCCATTAAAAATTAATGCAAAAAATTAAAGACCTTCCTAGGCTACCATTCTTGTAGTAAGGTGATTCTTGAAGATGTATAATATTGCTAACACACTGAATATATCAGAACTTCATTTGAAGATTCTGTACCATAAACTGGGCATGAGTGGATTCCAAAATTGTAGATGGCCACCCTTACATGTCGATCCTCTTGCAGCCTTTTAAAAGTCACCACCACCGGTCAAGCAGTGAAGATTCTGTACCATAAACTGAGCATGAGTGGATTCCAAAATTGAAGATGGCCACCCTTACATGTCGATCCTCTTGCAGCCTTTCAAAAGTCACCACCACCGGCCAAGCAGTGAAGATTATGTAGGTACCATAAACTGGGCATGAGTGGATTCCAAAATTGTAGATGGCCACCCTTCATGTCGCCACCACCGGCTAAGCAGTCAGCTCGAGACTTAAAGAAGCTTCACCCTGTATAAATCTGGAAATTCTGAATTTATTTTTATGGATTTGCCATAACTTTAGGGGACCGGGACGCTGTAGCGCGCCTTACCAATCCGCGCCTGGATAACAGTCTGGCTACGGCCATAATTCTATCGTAATCCTAGTTTAAGACTTGGCGATCCTTGTCCTAAGATGTCTAAAAAAATCCGCCTCACGCCAGAGGACCTATTATTCTTGATTCCAAAAAATGATTCAGCCTCTCAGTAGCACTCATGATTTATTTAATTTTTTGTTTCAGCTGGCACTACTGCAAAGAAAATCTTGCCATCGAAACTGCCCATCCAGTATACATTAAATTGTATCAAAAGTCATGTTAGATTGTTTTTAAACATAACGTAAGAATTGTTTATTTTATTATTTAAATAAATAAATATAAAATGCGTCAAGTTTAAATTTCTTTATAAATCCAATAGCAAGGCTAACGAAAATGAGATCCACAGACACGAATTGAAAAGAGTACAAGTGACCTAAATCCTAATGGCGAGCCTAAAATTTAGGACACACACAATCAGCTTTAATTAATACACAATTATTATAAATAAACGTAATATTTATTTAATGTTTATAAAAGAATTCATAATTTTATGTGAATGAATTAAAAATAAAATTTAATGTTTATTTTTAAAGAAAATTTGTTTCCATTACCTTCTAATCAGTAGGTACATATCAACACGAAAATTATAAAGCCTTGCTCAGCAAATGTTAAATCAACTTCGTTTCAAAAATCTCTAATAAAATTACAAAATGCATTCTTTTAACGTTATAAAAAAATTAGGAGAAGGCTCTTTTGGGTAAGTAATCATTGCAAAATTGAAAGAAAAATAAAAATTAATTTTTCTAGAACCGTTTATCTGTGTGAAAGAAAACACAACAAATTGCAAGTTGTTCTCAAAGAAGCGCACATTGAGTTAAATCAAGATCAATTAAAAAGCGCTAAAAATGAAGTTACCATATTAAAATCATTAAACCACCCCAATATTGTTCAATACCACGATAGTTTCATTTCGCAGGGAAGATTTTACATAGTTATGGAATATGCCAATAAAGGTACTTTGTACGAATTAATTAAAGAACGTCATCCGATCTTTTTACCTCAACAAGTTCGTAATTCAATTTACTATTTCATCCCTTAAATAATAATTAACTTGTAGGACGTTCTGATTTTATTCTGTCAAATTCTTGCTGGTTTACATCACATACATAGCAAAAATATAATCCATAGAGATTTAAAGTGTGAAAATATTTTTTTAACTGGTTTAAATCGAGATGTTGTCAAAATCGGCGATTTTGGAATATCTAAAAAACTCGACACAAGGTACAATCGTTATATTAACAAACTTACTCTAATAACATTCATTTTAGCAATGATTATACCAAGACCTTTATAGGAACAGCTAACTATTTGGCACCCGAATTGTGCCAAGGTCATTCGTATAACACAAAATCAGACATTTGGTCTCTCGGATGTATTTTATACGAATTATGCGCTTTGGAAAGAATGTTTGAAGGAACGGTAAGGTTTACTAAAAATTACGAAATACATTTAACGCATGAATTTTATTTTCGTATAATAAATACACCATTGTAATTATAATAATCTTCAGGTGGCAGATGTAGTGTCCTCCATGGTCGACTTAAAAATAAAAATAATTAATAGCAGGTATTACGAATTGGAATTACAACATGTACTAGAAAAGTGTTTACAATCTAAACCAGAAAATCGTGCCGACACATCAACTCTAATGAGATTTCCAATCTTGATTCCAACGTTTTTCCAATTAGGCACGAATTTGGGCTGCATCCCTAATCTAAACTGAATATTTTTTAATGTGTAATAATAAACAATTATGTAAATGTAAATTAATTTTATTTTAAATCGAAAAATCGCTTCTTAATTACGTTTTTTGTATTTTTATAATTTGTAGTACAATAATTTGTTCTTATCAACTTAAAAACTAATACATTCATTAACAAAACTAAATCCAAAATACAAACTTTAAAATTAAATAATTTTCTTAAACCTTACCTTTCTTTTAATTCAACAAGTGAATTACCTTTACTACTGCCCATCGACATCCATTGAGCTGTGACCTGAATTAAAACATTCGGTTACATACAATGTAAAATTGTTTGAAAATGTAACTTACCATTAAAGGAACCATTTTCCATCCCTGGTATTTGACCCGCCTGTAAAAGACGTTGCAGTCTATCAACTTCCTCTAAAGAAGTAGCTTTCGAAATGGCCTCACGAATTTTTTTAGTTTCAGCGTCTGAATGACCTACAAAACTTTTCGATAAAAAATGTATTCGTTAAAACAATCTCACTTACGTTTTGCTGCATTAGCGTTAGTTCCACCAGGCACAAACGTTTTAGCTCTATTTTGAATGTCCTTTTGCACTTCTTTACCTTTAGAACTTTTAAAGAAATTTTTAGCTTCTTCCCGTTCTTTCATTTTAATTTTACGAAAATCTAACAACTTCAATTGTGGAATTTTAAAAATAACATACAACCTATAATGTGGTTTTGCTATTACAGGATTGTGAAGTAAACTTATCGAAGTGAGTTTTTCCAATGTTATTAACGGATCGAGATCTGATAATTCTTCAATATGATTTCCAGTTAAAACCAAACTTTCTATATTTGGAATATGTTCTTCTAAATGTAGAGCAAACCGACTAAAAAGTACTTCACTTAATATACTTGTTAGTGTTAAAAAATTAATACGTACACAATACGATTGTTGTTGAGTAATAAACATTTTAATCGCTTTAAGTAAGGAAAACCATCTAATTTTCTTATGTCATTTTCTGAAAAGTCTATGGTATCAAATTGATCTCCGGTTGCGCCCAAATTTTCAATTTCGGGTATTTTATATCCTAAAAGATGTTATTTTATTAACATAACCTCAAATAATACGTTTTCAATTACTTACCTCTTAAATCTAATTCTCTGTCTTTAACAGGGTTAATGTATTGCATAGAATTTTGAATTAATTCTGCTGTTAGTTTTACCATCTTTATCAATGTTTTAATAACATTAATTATTAAATTAAAGAAAATAGAAGCCGGTAACTGACACAATTGCAACCTTCAGCGTGTTCAAGCGTGTCGCTAGTTATTCTGGTAAGAAACTAAAATCCCTTGACGCCCACGAGTAAGTTTAAATTTCATATGTCGAGAATATTTAATCTGAAAATACAACATAAATTAAACTGTAACAAACAATTAGCTGTATACTACAAACAAAACGACAAAACCTATAATTATTACTTTTAACTTTTTCAATCCAAGAAAAAGTTGTTATAATCGAGAAAAAAAAAAATAATAATAATTTTTTTTTGCATTTCTGGACGTTTTGAGTCGATTTTTTCCAAAACTGCAAAAAAATATTTTTTGAACCAAAATGTGTATCTATAGATGGATGGATGTCCCCCCCTCTCAGAGCAAAAACTATACTGAACTGATTTAGATGAAATTTGATTTTAACCACTTTAAAATTATTTTATCGGCAAAAATTTCTATTTGTGACCCCCAATTGAAAATAAAATTTTTTTATTTAATATGGCGGCCAATAGAACGATTGTCTCATTTTGTGGTTTTTCCGTTATAACTTGGCCGGTAATAATTATTATAAAAGTTTAAAAAACGGCATTGTACAGCCAAAATATAGGGCTTTCGTTTTAATTAAGTCGATTTTCAAAATTGTTTCAAAATTGCCTACCTTTAACCTTTAAGGGGCCAAAGTAGGTCGAAAATTAGGAAATGGAAATTTCGTCTGCTATATTTTTTGCTTTTTGGATATATTACAGACAACGTAATTCTTTATCGAAATATATATTATTATCAAAATCGCTCGAGCCGTTTTGGAGTAATGATTTTTTTAATGTCGAAACATTAAAAATCTCTAATTTATTTTGTAATAAAAATGAAAACTTGAAAATGGATATATCTATCAATCCTATGAATATCTATTATTTGAAACTATTTTCGGTTAACAAAACGCTTATGGTTAAACCGGAAATTACAAAAATATCAAAACTTTTAGGAACACCCTGTATATTTTTAAATATTTCGAAGGCTTGTAAAATTAGCTATTACATAATACCAAACACTTTATATTTTGATTTCCGGTTTAACCGGAAATGGGATAGAACTTCTTACTTTTAATAGAACACCCTGTATATTTTTTAAGACTTTGAAAGCTCGTAAAATTAACTCTTTGAAGATATAAAAAAATTAAAAAATGTATATTTTAAACTTCAATTTACATATGCCAAAATTTAAAAAAAATCCTAAAAATTCTGCTACACTCAGAAGTCCCAGGTTCGATGCCTAATATCATGTATTTTATATTAACATAAAAATAAATTTAATAATAAAAACAACGGATGTGGCCATACGAGGAACTGTTTTCATGCCTTACTTCAATACCCAAACGTTTCTTTAGTGCACTTTTTAAAGTTTTTTTTATATTTTATTTATAAGATATATGAAATTTTAATTAAAAAAAAAATAAAACATTCCAAGATTTGACGGACGGAAAACGTTCCTCGAATGGCCACATTGTTTTTATTTTAATTTTCAATACTTACTGTGTAACAATTTTTAATTTTAATTTGTTGTTATTTGTGTTAATTTATTGAAAACAAAAAATTTTGATCATACGTAAAAACGACCTCAAAGTACCAAAAAAATAAGACGTAATTGATTTATTATGTAGGCTATGTTGATTCCTCAGGAATTTTTTTAGTAACCTTAATATTATTCAGAAAGGGAGTTTTGTGTTAATTTATTCATTTATTGAATATTAATCACATTGATTAAAGAGCTCATAAAATATTCATATAACAATTTTTGAATGATACAGTAAATACTTCCGTACTGATTAACTTTCCTTGTTTAACAGGATAATCAAGGACTTTTAAAATACATAAATTTTTGGAAAATTTTGGTTTATACAAAAATATAGCTAATAACAGTTCTTTTGACAGTATCTAAAAAAATAATTAAAGCATCTTAAATATTTAAATTAATTCAAACGCATGATGTAATTAATTGAAGAAAAATTATGTTTTAAAAACCCTTATTAAGAAAATGTAAATTGATTAGATTTAACTTTTAAAAAATTAAAATTAATTTAATTGATCTTACAGAGAAAAAACGTAAAGCATTTTCCAAACAAGTTATGTAGATATTTTCTGTAAATTATTTAATTAATTATAACGATTTGATGAATTAAATAAAATGTACAATGTACAAAGTGCGACAAGAAATGCATCCTGAATGTCCATTTACATCCATCTACCAAAACAATATGCTACAAGGGTATTATAGATATCGGAGTCTCAAATCCCATTTTAATTTATAAATAAAACTCTTCTTCTATAGAACTAGGGCCATTTGAGTCCACGATGTGTATTAGTTGGCTTAGGGTGGTCTATAACCGAACATCAGAAGACCTGGAGCGCCAGTTTTATGTGCTTTCCAAAGCACGAATGCGAAGAAATTGGAAGCTACATTACGTTAGAGGATCTGTAAGGATCAATTATTAGAAGAAATTCGTATTGCATTTGTTTATGAATTCATAAAGCTCTTTAAAGAGCTTAAATTTTTACTATTCATGTATTCATTTTAGTATCATTTCTCTATTTCGAACAGGCGAATTTTTCGCTAAATAAGATGATAAAAATTAGAAAAGCAACATTTTAACCAAAATTAAAAAACTAGTTCGTTTTTGCTGACTCTTACTTTTTCAACTTCATCTTATTGACGTCTTTACCTACGGGATTTAAAAAAAAACTGTCTAGTAATAATTAAACTGGTTGATAATATTTAACATTGTCCAACTAATGATGACGCTTTTTAGCATCATTATGATGTCGAACATAAATTTATTAGTAATTAACATAATATTATTATACAATAATAGATATTTGAAAAAGTGTCAGGCCTCCCTATAAAAAATGAAGAAGTTGCGTAATATTATCATAACCGTGCGTAAGACTTAAAATTTATGGTATAATTTGGAAGTAAAACCTCATTCACAAAAACGTTGTTTACCATCAAAGGAAGCTTTAAGCTCCTGGTAACATTTTCTAAAGATTGGATCTAATTTGAATTTCCAATCCCATCATTTGTAAAATTGGGGAATCTGAGTTCAAAAATATCAGAATAAGCTGCACTAAAATAAATTCTGTGAGGTTGATTTTTAAGATAAGAATACATTTGGAAAAGTAATGCTTTTAAGCAGAAAGGTGGTACTGATAGGAAGAAGAAGACTATAAAAGTTGAATGTAAGAGTCCGGATTTTAGGTAAAATACCTTTTGGTAGTCTTAAAGGCATTTGAAAAATAATCAAATATAAATTTGTTTTAATAGAAACGAAATCATTTGAGCCCTCCTCGTAGTTGCCTAAAACCTAAAACCTATTTTGAGTTTTTGAGACCTAAAGACCTTTTTCATACCTAAAATACAGGGTGATTCATTGATAGGGCGGTTTTCGATACCTCCTTAGCCGTTGGAAATAAGGCATAATTTTAAATACAAAAGTTATTCAACTCCTTAAGGAGCATAACCTAAAATTATTTTCATCTCTACAGAGTGTTGTATTACTGATCGGCGAGAATATTTTTAATTTTGTTAAATGGAACATCCTGTATATTTTTCTATATTTCTACTTGGGGTTAAGTTGCCTAAATAGCCATATTAAAATTTTTAAATTTCTTTGCGGTGTTGCCAAGTTATTAATTATTTTCTCTAAAAAATGGCCGCGATAAGCGTTGCTTTATAAAATCGTACTAAAGCCGTTTTTCAAGGAATAATAACAATAATCTTTTCCTAGGCAGCTATGATTATCCTCTATGCTATAAAATTTAAAAAGTTCGATTAAATTGTACAGAGTGTTCATTAAAGCGACCCAAAGTTACTTATTTTCAAACGACCATAACTCGTTATTTTCAAATGGAACACCTTGTATATTTTTACATATTTGGATTCTTGGTAAAATTTAGATACTAAATGTGCAAAAATATACAGGGTGTTCCAATGTAATTTTTTATAATTTCAAAAATAGAACACTCTGTATAATTTTGCATATTTAGTATCTAAATTTTACCAGGAATCCAAATATGTAAAAATATACAGAGTGTTCCATTTGAAAATAACGAGTTATGATCATTTCAAAATGAGGAACTTTGGGTGGCATTAATGAACACCCTGTACAATTTCTTCGAACTTTTTAAATTTTATAGCATAGAGGATAGTCATAACCACCTAGAAAATTTTTTTTATTATTATTCCTTGAAAAACGACTTTAGTGCGATTTTATAAAGCAACGCGGGTCTCGGGCATTTTATAGAGAAAATAATTAATAACTTGACAACACCGCAAATAAATTTAAAACTTTTAATATGGGTATGTAGGCGACTTAACCCCAAGTCGAAATATAGACAAATATATAGGGTGTTCTATTTAAAAAAATTGAAAATATTCTTGGCTAGCAGTAATACAACGCCCTGTAGAAATGAAAATAATTTTAGGTTATGCTCCTTAAGGAGTTGAATAACTTTTGTATTTAAAATTATGCCTTATTTCCAAGGGCTAGGGAGCTATCGAAAACCGCCATATCAATGAATCACCCTGTAGAATTTTTATAGCCTAAAAATAGGTTTTCAATAATTTCAATAAAAATAAAGATTTAAAAAATAAATTAAAAGAGATGTCGAAATTACACCTGTTGCAGACGCGATAACAAGCATTATTATAAAAATATACAAAATTTTTTTATCATTAGATGATTTATATTATTGCATGTGCACTATGTGCAGGGTAGAAGACTCCAGGCGATAAAACAAAAGTAGTAAGAGATTCTAGATTTCCATTTTTCAGTGGTGTTACCGGTGTTACGTATAGTTTAAAAAGGGATAACAATTTTTTGTGCTTCTAATATTTTTGCAAGAATTCCCAAAACGAAGAAATTATTCAAAGATAAAGTGAAATTGTAGCTGACGAATTAAAATAGTGACCTATATCACGTATTAAGGATGAAAGTTCTGCAAAAAGCGTGTAGCAAAACTTAGCAAAAGTTAGATTTTTAAAGATTTTTTAGATTTTATATTTTTAAACTTTAGATTTTTGAAAAAATTAAACTATTTTTATCAAGATTTGACGACCTAAAAGCCTTTCTTAGTGACCTAAAAAAAATTTGCCACCTTTTATTTGCCTAAACAGTCCATTTTTACAACCTATTTTAGGAACCCATTTTCGTTTTTTAAGAACTTAAAAGTGCGGTCTCTAGAATAACTAACAAAGCTGTCCATGGTTTGAAAGTAAAAAAACTCAATTTTCTTACAATTTACGGTGTCTCTCCCGGCTCTAGCTCTTTAAGAAGTCATCTGAGGGCAATTTTACTTTTAATAAAAATTATAGAGCGTAAAATTGTCTATCTGAATCGATAAAAATATTTGTCATAGTTGCTATAATTAATCTATGGGAATAAATCCAAAATACAAAAATTTGTATTTGCCCTGATTTTACAACCTACAGTGTCTCTCCCGACTGTAACTTCTTAAAGAGTCCTCTAAGGGCAATTTTACCTCTAATAAAAATTATAGAACGTATAATTCGCTATCCGAATCAATAAAGATATTTGTTTTAGTTGCCATAATTAATCTATGGGAATAAATCAATAATACAAAAATATGTATTCACCCTGATTTTACAACCTACAGTGTCTCTTCTGACTATAGCTTCTTAATTTATTTATTTATTTATTTATTAGAAAAAATAATATCTACAAACAGGGATTACTTCTAATTATATGTAGACAAAAAAGAAGAAATTTTTTACACTATTTTTCTGTGGTATAGGATTATTTTTTTTAAATTGCGTTTTTGAAGTTTCATAATGACAGCGCAGGGTTGCCACATACCAACAAATCAAGCTAAAAGCATTGAATTTCAAACAAATTAAATTGTAATGTGACAACTCTGTATAGGGATGCCAAATTAAAATAGTCCCTAACTGCATTGTCTTTTCACATTTCTAACTAACTTTAGGTTTGCTCTGGTAAGTGCCAAAAACGCAATCTTAAAAAAATAATCGTATACTATACATCATTAGTGACTTCAGAACACACGGCCTTTTTCATTTTTTTTTTATAAAAAGAAATTTCTGCACACTGCGGCAAAACATTTTCCAGACATGGCCAGATCAGCCTCCGAACCGACATATAAATTATTCAATGTAATTGAAGATTGACAAAGAGGTGCGTGCGAGAGGGAAACAGTGCGTGCAAAAGGAACAACTAATGGAGCCCTAATTCTACTATTTACTGTTCTCGGAACCCTAAATTGAACCATTTCCAGAATTTCTCTACAGTCTACGTTATTATTAATTACGTTATACATAAACATGGTGTACGATATCTGACGTCGATTGGCAAGACTCGGAAGGTTGTATCTAGTACTCAAGTAACTAGATCTTAAGGAGTTATATGAGAGAAATTTTACTTCTAATAAAAATTATAGAGCGTAAAATTATCTACCCGAATCAATAAAAATATTTGTCTTCGTTGCCATAATTAATATATGGGAATAAATCAAAAATACAAAAATATGAATTCACCCTGATTTTACAACTTCCAGTGTCTCTCCCGACTCTAGCTTCTTAAGGAGTCATCTGAGGGCAATTTTACCTCTAATAAAAATTACAGAGCGTATAATTCGCTATCTGAATCAATAAAGATATTTGTTTTAGTTGCTATAATTAATCTATGGGAATAAATCAATAATAGAAAAATATGTATTCATCCTGATTTTACAACCTACAGTGTCTCTTCCGACTATAGCTTCTTAAAGAGTTATATGAGAGAATCAATAAAAATATTTGTCTTAGTTGCCATAATTAATATATGGGAATAAATCAAAAATACAAAAATACGTATTCACCCTGATTTTACAACCTACAGTGTCTCTCCCGACTTTAGCTTCATAAGGAGTCATCTGAGGGCAATTTTACCTCTAATAAAAATTATAGAGCGTAAAATTATCTATAAGAACTAATTTTCTATATGTGTATAGGGTAAAAACTGAATTTGTTGAGTAATCCTGTATTTTCAAAATATATCGAGAAATAAAAAGTAAGGAAAGAGAAGTATTTTTTTTAAGCGACACATCAAGTTTTACTAATTCAAGTTCATATTCGTTAGCTTTACAATGACATTTAAAAAATTCACTTCAAAAAACCTTTAATTGTTTTAATTCTCTTCATTATTGAACAATTATTAGGAAAAATATTTTTGTCAAGGTATTAGGAATATTTGTTTACTCTAAAATATCTATTATTGTATATTATAAAATTAATTCCATTTGTTTATAAAAACTTTAGCGCGAATTTAAAAAATAGTGGGGATAACTTATAAAAATAATAAGCTTATGTTTTTTTAACGTAATATCGAACTGAACTTACTTACAGTGTTCAGTGTTTAATTAAAAAAAATATAAGTTTAATTACCTAGTTAAATTAAATTAAGTTTAGTGATTTTCGTAGTTATTTTTGGATAAGAAACAATTTTTTTAAATTTAAGGTAAGTTCAAAAAAAATTTTATTTAATTTTTCAAAAATTATTGGAATTTTCAAAAAAATTTGGAAAACAAAACAAAGTAATTTTTTTGATCCACTTCTATTTTAAATATTTATAGATTTTTACTTTCTGTTTAATAAAAACAATTGATGAATAATAAATAAATAAACGGTAGTACATGATTGTACTAAAATTTTAATAATTAAACTAAAAACTCGAGAATAACATTTTTTATAAAATCTTATTGTGTTAAGTGTTAATGTGTTAAATGTTAAATTGTAATAATTATTACGCCATTCAGGTAATTAAAATTCAATAATAAATTAATTACTTCTTAGTACATAATATATTTAATTAACATTTATCTTTGTACCTAAGTAATTCTAATTAAAAAAAAACAAGTTCTAAAGCATGGACGTAGACAAATACTTCTTTTCTATTAAGGCTGTTAAGATAATCTTCAAATTTTTTAGCGGCTCATCTTGTAGGTACACCGGGTGGCCCTAACCTAACAGGTTCATAGTGTTATACCGAGCCTGTTATAAATACATTATTCAAATTGACTGTTGTAATGGATTGTTAAGAAACATGTTGCCAAATTTCAAAAATTTCTTTATTATTGACATTGACAAAAGAATTCAATAGTAATACGAAGGGGGCGAAAAATGTGCTTAATATATTTTTTTAGTAAAATATTATCTTGGGAGGACCTAAAGTATATACAAATCACAAACAGGAAAAGTTTTAAAAAAAATTTGAGGTTATGTTAAATTTTAAAAATTTTTCAGTAGGTACATATATCGCAACATTGTGAAAGGTTTTTAGTTTTTTTATTTTTAATTAATTTTCACAATTTATGTTTTTTAAATATTTATAAAATCGCAAATATTGTGTGGCCACCCTGTATATTTCCTTTTATGGCAAATAATTTTTTTTTCCAAATTGAAGCAATCAATTGTCTGCAAGGATAAGTAGTTACAAAAAAGGCAAGAGCAACGACTTTGTCGGTTTATGATTGTTAGGGTCACCCACCCCCAAAATAGGTAATATTAATTTCAACTCAAACATGTTCAAATTTGATCAAATCGTAGGTATCTTGATAAATTCGTCTGGGAGCCTGAGGACCCCATAATTCTTAAGTCTTGGCCCTGTATCTCTTTAATCTTAACCCTTGACCGATCAACAAAAAGCGATGTTTCGGCACTGCAAGGACAAGGTTTAGAAATTAATAAAATATCATACTTAACGGAATTAATAAAAGTGACAATATAAATTCAATAAAATTAAAAAAAAGTGGTTTAAAAGTTTAACATAAAGCAGTCCCCTGTGGGGACATGGGGGTATACCCCACTAATTATAATTTTTTAAATTAAGAATTATTAGAACTACCAATTTCTGTACATTTGTCAGGCAAGAAATTTTTAATATTTCGGTCGAATTTCAACCCTCGAGTCCCCCCCCCCCCTATTTTGACTTGATTTTTTTAAAATCATAAAAATCATCAAAAAACTGAAACAATGTCACTTGTTGTTTATATTTTGCTTTACATCATGTATTTAAAATGTAAATATTAATTACGTGATAAATTCAAGTGCAATTTATAAAGGAAGTTCCATTAGGAAAAAATAAAAACAAATCGTGTAACCTTAAAAATAGACAATAGAAATTTTGAGAAATAGCTTACTCTACGACTATGTAATTAAAATATTTTTTCGATTTTTGATTAATTTTATTAAAAAGGTCTGAGTAACTTATTATGCGAAGATGCCACTATGCATCTTCAAGCGGGTTTGTGCCATGGGCGTCACTACCAAAAATTTCAGGGAGGGGGGAGAGGCTTAATTTTATTCCCCAATTCTCAAAATTTTTGTCATCTGGTTGGACAAGTTTTTTTCAATTAAAAAAATCAACAGACGACAACAAAAAGTTTGCTTTTCAAACGCTTTAACAATGGCCTCGGGCCATTACCATTTTATAAGTTTTTGTTTTAATCTGTAATCGTTCGTAATTGCCTGGATTTACTTATATGTGAAATTACATTTTATATTACAATAATTGTGAATATTTAAAAATTATTTTTTTAATCTTTGACAAAAACCAGGGCAGGAGGGGCTTTCGCCCCTCATGCCCTCCTTCGCGACGCTCATGGTTGGTGCAATTGCAATTTCATTTGTTTTTGCAAAACAAGCTTTTACTCTTCTAAAAAATTGTGATTTATGTACTAACTATTGATGTCATAAATAAATACATATTATTTATTTGAAATAAGTACTTTTAAGTAGCAATTTCGAAATAAATAAGTTGATAATTTATCAATAAAATGTTAAATGTAATTGCATAGGCACATTGAGGTAGTAGGTACTTATAAACAATTTATTTAAATATTGAGATTTTCAAAAAAATATAAAAACTATTAAAAATGCTTCTTCTAACCAATAATTAACTTAAAATTAAAAAAATTTTTTAAGGGTTGGTTATAATTATCAGTTATGTAATTGTTTATTGGAGTCAATTAAATTATTTGTGTCTAATTGTAGATTTTTATATATTTTATAAAACATGTAGATCAAGGTTAACAAGATTATTACGTATGAATACATTCAAATATGGTAATTGACAAGATGACTATTACGAGAAATCATTTTCTCTTAAAGTTGGAAAGTTTAAAATGCAGTTTATACAGGTTGTCGCTATATTAATGTTAAATATCCACGAACTTTTGCAGTGGATTCTGCAAATCAAATATAGTTCGTTTGGATAGGACTTATCCTATCCAAAAATGCATCCCTGAAAAACAGGAAGTTGGCGTTGAAATTTAAATAAATCACTACCTACATCTTTGAAAAGTGAAAACCATATTTTGATAAAAATTTGAAAAAAATTCCAAAACAATAGATTTAAGTCTGTAATGCTTATCAGAAATGTAAATAACTTTTGTGTGTTAGGAAATTTCTGTCTAAAACTATTTTTGTAAATTAAATTATTCAATGTTTTGCGACAATAAAGTTTGTTTGTCTGTGACACTCTGTATGGAATTTTTTTGAATATCATTTAAAAATTCCTGCATATCTGCCTGCCTGTTTGTCGATCAAAATATTAAAATTTTTTATTTTGTCACAAAAACCCTTGTCCGTGACGCTGTAGTGACGCACACCCTGTATTAAGACGGTCAGCCGCTCTCTTCAGGGTGTTTCAAAAAACAGTAATCAAAAACAGCAGAAAGTTCAGCTCCACCAACCAATTTTGATCAACGGAAATTATGTCAACATCAAGAATTTTATTTAAAATATTTTTATGCGGGAAAAGATTCATTCAGTTAAAAGTCGCGTGTATCTACAACTATTAGGTTATGATAAAACTAATTTGCCTATACTTGTAAAAATAATCTGTTTGTTTATTACTTATTTTAATATTTTCCTTTACGTAGTTTTGTTTGTAACTAATAATTATTTTTTTTATAAAGCAATTTTAATTAATTGTAAACTTTTAAAATTCACTGTCTTAAAGTTAACCTATATTCAATTTTAGTGACAGTTACTTGTCAAGTTTAGCCACTTTTAACTCGTAGTGTACTTCAAAATCTCTAGCGCTGGCCAAGCCCTTTCTGTTACCGAATTACCTTTGTGCTTGGTGTCATTACATCTAAAAACAAGTCAAAAATTCCTACAAACATTGTGCCTTAAAATGCACCCTTATGAAGTTTCAACCCCTGGCATCTTTGAACGTGTCGGAAATAACATGAAGCACAGAGCACGAGCTTGTATAGAGTCAAAAAGAAGCCTTCTTAAGCATATTTTCGAATAATTTATTATTATTAGTATATTAGTAATTAAATAATTTAATTTAGTACTAAAGTCGTTTGACCCTAAAGTATAGTTTCAGTTCCCCCATATTATGCGTGCACGTAAAACCCAATCAAACCACAAACGATGCCCCCTAAATAAAATTTAAACCACATTTTGCTTAAAATTATTTATTCTATTTGATACCACAAAAACAGTGACCTAGAAAATATTTTCAAAACAAATGACTCTTTGTTGTTACCTACGGACGACTCTGGACGCAACATTTTAACTTACAAATGTACATTTCTTAGCACTTGTATTTTCTAATATCTGTGCCAAATTTCAAACCGACATTTTATTTAATTTTTGAGTTATACGAAAAAAACCGTTTCAAAATGCAGAAAGTTCCATTTCTATGTGTGTAACTCTATAAGCTCGATGTAACATCCCTTTTATAGTTTTTTTATGGCTTTAGTCTGTAAACTGTAAGTTGGTAGTAATTAAAATAGATTTTTTGTTGATCATACTCGTATAATCAAATTTTTAATAATTTGAAAAATTGCTTTCGTCTCTTAATTATAGGACATTGATCGGAACGATAGAAAATATAAAAACAAAACTTCTTGTTTGTTTGGATTATTTTTAGTTCAAAAATTCCCATTCAAGGATTTAGTTTTAGTCACTTGGTGGTTTTAGAAATAAAGATGCAAAAATTACCAATAAAAAACTTTAAAACTATTAAAAAAGAATGTTATGCAAATAAAAAACGAGAAAATTAAAAGTGAGGTCCTATAACATCCCAACCTAACTGTTTTTCGAAAATCAACTTGAGGAAATGTAATAATAACAACGGGAAGTTTTTTCGATGTCTATTAAATGTAAATTTTTTGTGACTTCTTCACCATCTCTTTCCAATTCCAAGTTCACAACAACAACAAGACTATGGAATAATTTCTTAATTTTGAATAAAACCACAGATTCGTATTATTAAAAATGTTAATTTTAAACGACATTACTTTTTACGTTAACGTGACGAGCATCGTTTCCTGATTCATATCAATTTTTTTATTCAATGTAAAATTCCGTTCGTTAACTTTTGAGTTTTTATTTCGATTATTGACAAATCAAATAATTTATGTTTGTTTTTGTGAACTTCGGAAGGTCCTTTGGAAAAATATCATAGAAATTCTATTTTGAGCTTATTTAATAGTATCTATTTCTATAGTAAGTATACAGAGTGGTCACCAATTATACACCACGTGAATTTCTTAAACCGGAAGTCCATTTAAGGGCAATCTGGACGACCAAGTGTGTGACAGAGACCCACATTCCCACATATCGGAAAAGTATTTAGCAGTTTGTTGGAAACCTTAAAACAAAAGAAATCAGAAAACCTCGTTATGTTCCTGAAATATCCTGAAAAAACTAGAATTTTTATTATTTCTTCCATAGCATTCTTATTACTAAAATGACGGTAATGAAGTTTTGCAGATTTACATTAGTTAATATGAATTTTTGAAGTTTGCTAGATCTTAGTATTTTTAACCAACTTTTCATATTCTTCTGGGCGCCAGGGAGGATTTTAAACTATTTGATAGAAAACCTGAATTGATTAAATATCGTGAAACATTACTTTAACGACTTATCGACAAAATCGAGTTGCCATGATATAACAAATGAACAATTTTGATGTTTCTTTGTAAAACAAAGTTGTTTATTATAAGTCATCATTAATGCGAGTTATGTACGCTAAATACCTTAAAGGACCGTTTCGAAAATAAAACCGCAAATGAAATTGACCTCCTGGCAATAACTCACATAGTTGTGAAATGGAGGAAAGATAATTTCCTCATAAAGGAAAATTGCTTTGAAACGAAACTGATCAAAATCAAGAATGTAAGTGTCAAAAGATTTTTTGTTTAAGGGCGCGCTGCTAAAGTGGAGGGGAGACATTTTTGCCATAGCGTGTATTTTTACCACTTTAAGTTGAAGAAAAAAATATATAGATGGTGCCAACATACTGTCAAAATAATTATTTTAATTACCAATGTCAACCAATCTCAAACTAAAAAAAAACAAGAAACAGTACTTAAAAGTAGAACATTACAACATCGTTTTGGACGGTTTTCGATGCTGTAATGAGTATATTGTTACAAAAGAATAGTAAAGTTAAAAATTTATACCTGGAACTTTAAAATTTTGCTTGGGCCATCTAAAAGGCAATGCCTCAACTATTGTCGAAAGATTTGGTTGAAAAGACCGCTAAGGACATATTTTGATTCAGTATTTTCTTCCTTGTTTCGTTTAATTAGCGATGGAATCACTTAAAAATTAGGTATTGTTCTTATAACGATCTCCACCAGGAAATAACGGAATTTCATCAATATTGGTTGCTTCAAAATTTGAAAGTTTCTTGTTTTCAAAAATTAATTTAACCTATTAATTCATAATCTAAAGCAATGAAAATTGTTCATCTCCTTCATTGATCTTTCCTTATTAAAATTTCAAAAAAATTAAGTTCATATAACGTTTAGTTTTTAAATTCCGCAAGAAAAACTAAAGGCTTATTTTTAACGTTATTTTAACTCCAACTTTTGCCGCTTTGTCGCGCGGCCTTAAGTTGCATCCAAGAGTTAATGGAAATTTTCTTGAATAATTAACGTCAAAAGTATTCATTTGTCATTTTTCATAGTAACTCGATTTTGTCGTTAAATTTTTAAACTAGCTTGAAAAGCTAGTTAATAAACTCAAATGACCTACGTGTATTACATCGTTAAAATCGCATTTTATTTCTCTCTCTAATGGCCCAAAACTCAAAAACGGAACCCATAAAGATATCAAAAGTTAGGTCTAAAAACATGAATCCAGTGGATTTAGACAATTTTTGAAAAATGCAGTGGATAGTCCACATCGGCTTATGTAAATGTGCCAAATGTTATTACGCTAACTGAAGTAATAAAAAAGATATGGGAAAAATAAAAAAAAATAGTTTTTTCAGGATATTTTAAGAATAAGACGAGTTGTCCAGGATTGTTTTTTATATCCTTCAATAGCATGGAAATGTACAATTTTTGTAATATAACGAATAAAAATCGACCCCCAGAGAGAGCTGGGGTCAAATTCTTCAACTTGAATACAGTACCTACGTCATATTTTTTTATCAAAAAGTCTGCAAATTTACTATTATGTTATAAAAGGGACGTTGCCTACCAATTTGCTACATCGGTGTTATTGAACTGCATCTTCTGGGGAAGATGGGTGAGAGGAAAAGTACGCTTTCAGTACCTGTTTTCAATCGTTAATTACGTACGCACATCTACCTACAAGGGTTATCTTTTTTTGCATTATAAAATTTATGGTTATTTATAAATATGTGGTCCTGCTGACGTCAATGCTTCTTCAAGAAAATTCCACCCATTAAGTTCACGCGTGTTAACGAACCTTTAGCCACATTTTAACTATTTGTTTACAAAACCGTAATTACAATTACTGTTAATACAAGTCCAAATTTTTTGCCCTAGTTAAGGAGCTTTTTTTAAGGGTTGGTTTAGTACAAGTAATCCGAGTCCAAAAGTGATTTTATAATTTACAGCATAATTATAGCGTAATTCTTCATACGTAAACGCGTTTGAAAATTGAAAAAAACGGGATTTGAAATAATTGTTTAAAAAATCATGTTTTGAATTACGTCTTCCAAGTTGAGTCCTTGGGTATAACCGAAGAAAACTGTTTATTGGGCTCTCAACAACTACGTATAGATAGTTAGATGATGCCCATGACCAACTTCTATTTTAAAAAAAATTAATTCAATCACAAATATAGATATTTTTATTTAATATCTAACCATAATCATCATAAAATTAAAACAAAATTGTTGCGAAATTGAGTTTTTTGTCCACTTATTAATTATTACACACCAGGGCAAGAAAATTACCCTGTTTTACACCAATGAGAACATGTTTTTGATATAATTACACTTTGTTTTCATCACCGATCATTTTTTTTAGGGAAAATTATTAATATAATTTTCTTGGATAGGAAAGGCAACCGCGACAAATTTTAATTATCTCCATTTTGTGTTTTAATTGGAATTAAAAATCTTGCAGAAGTTGCTAATAAAACTATATGTGGGTTTATAGACCCTAAGATATAAAGGCCTACTAGGTAATTACTATTATCATCGTAATATGCCTAGTTGGTACTTGGTAGTGTGGAAATCTAGAAATTAATGTAAAGAATAAATCACATTTTATACAGTCTTGTTGTACTTCGTATGTAAGTTACCTCAAGGACTGTTAAATTACAAGAAGTTAATCACCTCTTGAAATCCTTTAGATTCCAAATTTCCCCCACAAAGGCATACCAATATTAATTATTATGTTACAAATCTTAACAATTTTTGTTATAATAAGTGAAATGTTAACAAATCAATATTCATCTAAGTTGGAAGTAGGCTATGGTCAAACGTAGGTCAGTTAGTTCTTATATTATTTGACATATAAATTTATACAAATAATATTTATAATATCCTTCATAGGTATTTTTTACATTTATTTTCCAATTTTTACCAAAAAACAAGTGCAAAACACACTCTTGTTAACCCATTTTTGGTCTTTTATATTTATGATGTCGGCCGGTCGATGAATCCGTTGGGATTTTCCAACAAAAAAATCATTTTGGATTTTATTGTTGTAAAAGCGTTAGCTTTTTCAAGGCCGTATGACATTAAAACAAGCTTACGCAGATTTCAAACTTGATGCCCTCTAAAGCTTGAGGTTGTTAGGGGGACGGATCGTGTTTGAAAACTCGATATGATGACATAGACAAATTTTTGTTATTTAACTTTGAAAACTTACGTTGGAGCCCCCACTATTGCCTGCTCCTCTTTGATTAGTTTGTGGTGAGATATCGAAAACAGGCTGAAGGGTTTGGTGCACAATTTTAACTTTTGCCAATCCAAGAACAAGTTACTATAATAGAAATAAAAATTTTTTTTAATACATTTCTCGAAATTTTGAGCCCTCCCATATTTGCAAATTTGGGCTAAATTCATTTTTACTTGGCTTAAGATAGTACATCTGAGCCTCAATTGAAAAAAAAAATGTCAAATTTTTTTATTCAAAATGACGGCCAATAGAACGATTGTCCGATTTTGTGGGACAATCAGGAAATGATCATGAGAAAATGTTAATTTTTCGAAATTGATACTTAAATGAGAACTCCAATGGAGGCCCTTTTGGACTAAAGTTTATGGAAACTTTTTGCATCGTTATGACGAGCTTAAACAGTTTCTTGACTTAGATCAACTATTTTAGGACCACTCAATTGTATATCCAAGCACATTAGAACTGAAGAATCAAAAAAAAAATTGAAAAGTTGTAAAATACAAAAAAAGCTTATTTTTATGTAAAAAAACTAATAAAAATATTTTTGGAATTATTCAAAATTTTTTCAAAATTTTCATTTTCTCGGAAAATTTTCATCAAATATTCTGGAAAAAAATTTTATTAGATTTTTTGCATTAAAGTAAGCCTTTTTTTATCTTACAATTTTTCTGTATAACTAATAGTTGACGAGTAGAAAATTCATAAAATTTCAAAAATGTCTAAATACTTTGTCGAATGTCAGAAAATATTGATATCTGGGAAAAAAACTTTTCTTATAAAAGTTGTTCATCTTGTTATGTAGAATAATAATACTTAAGAAAAAATATATGTTTGCATTAATCAAACAAAGTTGACCCCCCAATCAACCCCCAAATGTCCACTACTGAAAAAATTAAAAATAGTATTTTGCGCCCCCCTCCAGTTTACACAACTTTTACTTAAAACTTTTTTTCTCAAACGCCGTTTTTAGAGATATCAACGTGTGAAAAGTTGAAAAACTCACCCTGTATAAACGAAAAATTACATCCAGGGTTGGTTTAGAAGTTAAAGAAATTAAGTGAAAACGCGAGTACTTAGAAAATGCCTAACTAAACGTAACGGAAACTTAAGAGGTCGTCTAACAATTGTTTCAGAGGAGTGGGGGGCGGGGTATTGACAAGTGCCTGTTTTTTGAATTTAGATATTCAAAAATGTATTTTGGGTCTTTTTCTCTTAGGTCTCCTAAAAATTAATACACTTTTAAATAAAAGTCAAAAATTTAATTTTGTAGGCAAAAACCTCGATATTTTCGAACTTTTCCTCATTTATCTAAAATATTAAAATTATGAATATTCAATTCTTACAGGTACACATTCAATATTTTTTTCTTGGGATACCTACGCGCTGGATCCCCTCTCAAAAAATCATTACGTCTTACAAACAACTTTTAGTTTCTTCCAGTGATAAAATTGCGACTGAACTATGAGTGACTACCGATTTCTCGATAAGTTTTAATTAGTTTAAAAATTCAAGAAAAAAATAATTAGAAAAAGTAAGTTTTTTTTTATATTTTTAAATATATTTTGTTTATTTTTCTCGATTTTTTCTTATTGCATACCGTAACTTATTTATTTGAAGAAAATTATGCATTTATTTACATTTATAAATTATTCAAAACAATCGGTATTTTTAAATCCAGTGGTTTGCATAATATGGGAATGGGTAGATTTAGGTTCAATTTTCTTTTTTTTTCAAATTGAAGAAGTAAACAAGTCGATTTGTAATAATTATAATCAAGGAAATAGTGTTGCAAATTCCTCATTTTACTAAATAGGAAATTTAATTACATTAAACAAAAAAGTAAAAATCAAAAGCGTAAGCTTTGGAATAGCCCCCCCCCCTTTTTTGCAGCATTTCAATAAGAATTTTTTTGAAATTCTTTACAATTTCATAATGCTTCAATTTAGTTCACGTCTGAAATTGAAAAATTTCTTTTCCATTTAAATTTTACAATACTAAGCTCATGGCTTACTAATTACTTTATTAAGTTTAATTGCATTAATGCATTATGTGTTTTTATTTATTAATTTATTATTGTAATTTTCAATATGTTTTTCTGTAGAAACTGAAAGTGTGCAGTGATAATAAATTATTCTTTGTTACAATAATTAATCAGTTCAAGGATGTCGCATTAATTAACTGATTTTCTTAAATCTGCTAATAAGGGATAAACACCTGTTATTTATAATTAAAACAGTGCTTTGGGCACCTATTGCTTCGTTATCTTCATTTTTCATATAGTTTCCTAGCAGGTGCTTTTTAAATAAATTTTTGTGGTGCTTAAACCTTCCATCTTAATTAACCATGGCCTTCTTTTCCTTCTTCCGTCAAGCCCAAATCTCAACTAAGCAAGTCCACATCTTATGAAAATCGTCTTTAACTTTATCTTCATCTTCTTCTTTCATTTTGGTAAGATTTAGATCTTTCCTTGTGCCCCACCTAGTAAAATCGTCTTCCACTTTCTTTTCCATCTTGTGACCTTTCCTCTTGTTTTGTCTAGCTCAAATCTTAGTGTAATATTTGATGTTTATTTACCCCCACTACCTTACAAAATCGTTCAACGCGTCTTCCATTTCCTTTTTTGCATCTCAACCATGATCTTCTATCTCGTTCAGATTTTAATTTAACGATTATTTTCGTATTTATTTACCATTTATTTTTGGTAAGCTTCCCGCCTATAATGAAATCGTTCAACTCGTCTTCCACTTCCTTTTTTACGCCAACCATGCTCTTCCTCTTCTTCTTCTTCATCCTCGTTGTTCAAATTTTAATTTATAATTAGACGTTTGTTTACCATTAATTTCTAGTATGTGCCCCACCCAATGAAGTCGTTAAATCGTCCTCCACTTTATTTTTGATCCTAACAGTGACCTTTCCCCTCCTTGTTTCGTCTAGCTTGCTCTATCTCAAATCTTAGTACAATTTTTTATGTTTGTTTACCCCACTTAATGAAATCGTTCAACTCGTCTTCCACTTCCTTTTTTTCATGCCAACCATGATCTTCCTCTTCTTCTTCCCTCTTTGTTTAAATTTGAATTTAATAATGGGCGTTTGTTTACCATTTATTCCTAGTAGGTGCTCCACCCAATAAGTCGTTAAATCGTCCTCGGCTTTATTTTTCATCCTAACAGTGAGCTTTTCCCTCCTTGTTTCGTCTAGCATGGTCTAGCTCAAATCTTCTTTTTCTTCCGTCTCGTTCAGATTTTATCTTAATATTTGGTGTTTATTTACCATTCGTTTCTTAATAAGTTCCACATTTAATAAATTTTTTTAACTCGTCTTCCACTTATTTTTTATCTCAATCATGGTCTTTCTCTTCTTCTCATCCTCTTTTGTTCAAATCTAAATTTATTATTAGGCGTTTGTTTACCATTAATTCCTAGCAGGTAAAGGTTCTTGCGCTTCTGCTAATCAAATTGTTTAGACTAGTGTTTCCCAACCTTTTTTGTACCATGCCTCACCTAAGCCTTTCTAAAATTCTTATGCCCCCCCCCCCATGTAACATCTACATAATTCTAAATATTCAGAAATTGAATTGTTCACTGAAGAAACTCTGGACGACTTCATTTTTGAATTGCACCCCTTAACAATCAAATTGCTTCCCTTTGGGGTGTGGGCCCCACGAAGGGATACACTGATTTAGACAGTCTTCCACTTCTTTTAACCATCCCAACCATTCTTCTCCTTCTTTTATATCTGTTCATAAATTTAATTCTCGTTCCAATTCTTTCTAGAAAAATTTTCTTCCATTCACTTTTCTTCTGTTGGAATTTTGGACTTGGAAGTTTAAAGTGTTGGCATTTCTTCAGAATTTTTTGAAAAATTAATCAAGCATGGAAGTAAAATGTGAAGGTGACTAAAAGGAATTAATTGAATTATAATAAATAAATAATTTAATTAGAAAAAATGGAAGTAGAGTTTGCGGTTTTAATTACTACACTATTAAAAATACTTTTTGTAATTTAAATTCATATGTTGCATGTACGCTTAAAGATAATTAAATTACAACAAATTGTTTTTTAGTTGATTTACCAGTATAAAGATATATTTTTTCTCTTTAAAAATGAAGGACAATTCGAGTGCATGAGTTGTTATTTAAATGGATAAAGTTAGTTTTAAATTATTGTACGCACTCAACTATGCAGTTGTTGCTATTACAGAAACTTAGAAAATACGCATTTTTCTTATTTGTAAATTTTCCTTTCTTTTTTCTCGTATATACCTATGTAATTGAATTCTTATTGAATGTTTTACTACCTTAACACCAACGCATATTTGTTTTTATTATCATTAATACTGGTTCAATATTTACGTCCGTGCCTATAATACTAGGTATTATATTAATACAAGGTGTTTCAATAATCCTGTGTGAGTTGAAAGTAAGGTTAAGTTTTCCCTTTTGTAAATCAAGGTAGCTATGATAACATTTACCTCATTATGAAAATAAACATGTCGAATAAATTTTTGAATTCATAGCAATTACAGTCATCTTGATTTACAGAAGGTAAATACATAACCTTACTTTTAACCCCTAAAACCAATTTATCTGATTTTATGTCTTTTTTTCATCTTTTTAAGTTCATTTTATTTTTTATAATAATTAATTAATTAGCTGTAAAAAGATAATCTTAAGCTATGCATTTTAGGATGAACTGGGGTTGTTTCGCCCATATCGTTTTAAAAGGTAGCTTTCTTGCTATTTAAAAAGGGCACTAAAATAGTTTAAAATATTGTACAACAATAATCTTTAGTTTCAATTCTACATCTGTAACCTTTTGGTAGATAAATGCATTTAAAGTTTAAAAAAGAGAATGTCTCTAAGGGCCGGTACTTTGAGTTCCGGTTAATTGCTACCAATCTCTAACCAGTGCATAACCGATACTCAAAGTACCGCGCCTAACTAAATTAGCAAAAATTGATTTTTAGTACAAGTTTTTGTTACTTTACATTGGTGCCATAGCACATTTGAAATTCTAGTCAGGGGTGGAGTTGGGTTTTTTAGTCGTTAATTATTTTTGGGCGTAGCTATGCTTTCTTTTAGAAAGATGAGTCATATGGAATAAAATTATTAGCGGTTTTTTGATTAGTAAACATCGATAAATAATTTCTAACCTAGGCCTTTTTATTAAAAAACCTCAATATGAATTATTTATTGTTTTTTACCTAAAGGAATCTATAAATAGCACTAATAGATTTAATCTGAAGCTTTTTGTAGAAAAAATAAGAAAAGGCATGTAATCGAAATTTTATTATTATTGGTGGAAGGTATAAAGGAAAATTTTCTAAACATAAAAATAACATAATAAATCAAGTCTCTTTTGTGGTATACCATGAATACACAAAATAATTTTTTTTATTCGTTTTTATTCAAATACCTAATGTAGGTGAATACAAATTCAGTTTAATATCACTTAAAATTTTCATTATAGCTACAGCACAGCATACAGGGTGTTCTGTTATTTTTTAAATTAAAAGTGAAGCGCAATATGGAAAATTACTAATAAAATCAATTCTTTTAAATTCATAAGAAACGTAATTTTATTAGCATTATAAAGAAATAAACCATAATTGATTAGATAATCACCTTTTATTATTATAAATTGATTTTATTTCATTAGCAAACCTTGAACTTGACAATTTGAGTTTTTGAAATTGCTTCAATATGAACAATTATTATTCATAGTATAGAAAATTAGGTAATTACTATCTAAAAATTATCTGTTGTGTCAACACAAGACTTTCCGATTGAGTTGATTATTTTAAGACCAAAACAGTTAGAAAACAAAAGAATACTGAACATTTTTATAATCACTGATTAAAAATAAATAAAAGTCAAAATTTTTTGACAAATGTCAAATTTTTTGACAACTGTCAAATTTTTTGACAATTGTCAGAAACGTCAGCTGCCAAATATTATTAGATATTTGATTGCGTAAAAACTCTTTTAAAAACAAAATAATTTTAAAAATTTTTATATCATTGAATAAAAAAAAAAGTTCTCTATCGGATGATTTAAAAAAAATTATATAGTTCCATTTAAAAAACACAAAATTTCCTTAATTGCACGCCCCCTAGCGGACCGATTTTGAACAAACTCCTTTCTGCACTCTGTCGTTATCTGATAAGACCCTATACCAAATTTCAAGTCAATCGGTTCGGCCGTTTCAGAGATTTCGTGGGGAACTACATCCACACATACATACACACACACAGACTTTTTTCTAAAAATGGTCTAGATCGACTCGGGGGACCTCAAAATATATATATCCGGTGTTATCTCAAAAATTTTTTTTTACCCCATTACAATACTTTCCTTTAATACCTTAAGGTATCGGAAAGTAATATACCTATAATTGTTAAGAAGTTTTTATTGGACGTATAATAATAAAATTATATTAATTATTTATTTATTATTAAAACAAAATTCCAAACAAGATCGTATAGTATTATTAACCTTTCATAATTCGGTGTGTTTAATGGTTTAATATCTACTCACGAAAGGTCAGATCTATATTTAGCGAAAGGTAACCTAGGTAATTTTTGCTAGGGAGACGAAATTTTTTTCTACATACTTACTGTTTTTACGTCTTTGTATTATCAAATTTTCTTCTAACTTCTCAAAAATCTTCAGTTTTCCATCTCAAGCCGTCCAACTGTAAGACAAATGAAAGAATCTATTAACCGTTGAACCAAAGGAATAAGAAGGTCATTGTCTTCCCTACATGTATATTGGGTCTCCCACCACGAAATAACAACAGAAAATGCAATTTGCATGTTTTTCAAAAACGTTTTCCATTAAAGAAGAAAGTAGTGAAGGAAAATCTAAAAAGCACTGAACCTCTAAAGTCTTACTCTTTTGGCTGATCAGTCTATCTTCTTCTGAATCTGCCTATCTCTCATCTTTCTTCTGTTTTATAATAGTTTTATAATAGGTTACAGTTCAGAGTAATATTTTACTCGTCTGTATTGCCGGACTCGCTCGGTACCCTCGCTCATCAGCCAAGCACAGCCTTGTCACATAAACAAAACAGTACATTCTCTGCTAATAAAACAAGTTTCAAGGGATTTTTATTAGTTAAAATATGCGTTTTGCTCCCTCTATAATCTGTAGATGGTTGTCAATAGCAACGGGAGGTAAATATTACATTCGTTCTTGTCTCTAATAGCAACGGGAGCCCATGTAATATGGCAAGAGAGATTATAACTTCTTATTGAATTAATTTTGTGACAACTGTCATAAATTATAATTATATTTCAGTTTGACATTTACCTACACTGATCCATTTTTTCATTTATAAAAATATAACTATATCGACTGATCTAGACTGTAATGATATGATATTTTGCTATTTGAGTTGCAGTCAAAAATTGTTAAAACCTACAAGTATTCATTCATAGAAGCCCACTTCCTCCTTTGTTATACAAATAGCTATTTTTTACACAGTTGTTCACCTATTTTGAAATGTTTTTCTAAATATTGGGATTAGCATGGTTCTTCTTCCTTTAACGTACCATTTTATCTCTTTCCGCTCAGCACTTCATTTTGAATACAAAACAACACAGCCCAGCCGAAGATTACCTATTGAGGGTGAAACATCTTGTTGACGTTACACATTGGAGATGGATCGTTATAAATAAAACCGACCCTTATTCTAAGTATACTGAGAGTGTCTTCCAAACCTTGTAGGTGAAGAAGATTACTTAATCAGCTTCAGCAGTGTCATGTCAGAATTTTTTTCTTTGAATATAGACTACCAGAACAACTTCAATCGGTAGGTGGAGATGTCTGCTGACTTAACTTGTAGGTTGTGATGTCCCATCTTCTTCTACAGGTTGTACTTTTAAATTATGCGCCTTATAAGTCTTAAGTTTTGAATTTTTTCAATATTTGTTGATTTTCATCTTCTGTAAAGACGAAAGTTGCAATTTTTGATTTTTTGGGATGGGTGATACTAGCTAATTATGAAGCCTTTTTTTCCCTATATTTATGACGATGTTGCATGAGGAGCTTCTTTTTGAATTTTGCAATTTTGAAGAGTTAGAGATGCGTTACTGAATAGGAAAAGTTCAAAAAACTTTAATAAAGGTCACAATTTGTTAATTACATGGGACAACAGTTTAGACAGGTCAATACGTCCTCGCCAAAAAACTGCGTTTAAAGGTAGCTATAATAGGTAGTAGAAGAACATTAGGTTAATTAATTGTTAAGAGAAAGAAGTAGTTGCAAAAATTGGATTGCATGAGATAAACAAACCTCAAGGAATTTTATTACAACATAGAAAATTTATGAAATTTAACCAAGCGTTTTTCAATCAATTTAATTATTTTTAAATTTTTTATACAAATTGCATTTACGCCAAACTAAGTAGCAAACCCTCGCGGTGTTTATTGCTTCACGACTACACAAGTAACTAATTACTACTATTTACACTGTAGCATTAGAGGCTAATTATTAGAAATATATAACCGAGACTGACTGACGCGTGCAATGTTGGTTATAAAACGAGCCATTGGAGGCCTATTAGCATCTTGTTTAAACTCTTAGGCCCGGTACTTTTACCGTCGATTGAAAAAGCTGTTAAAATAACCCTGGTTAGTCTCTATTCAACTCTACAACCAGGTTTCAAATTTGCTTAACCGACAGTTAAAGTACCCACCCCTAAGGCTCTTATCAAATACATTTGTTTAGTTACTAAAATGAAGAGAAATGCTTTTAGTTTTAAATACTTTAGTTAATCCTTTCTTAGCTTTTACATTTACTTGATAAAAGCTCTTCCAAGTATCATCACTACTTGGAGGTACCTCCAACTCTCATCCAACTCCAACTCTCAGTACTCATCAAAAGCCATAATAGAATTAAGATTGCTGGAGGGTGTAGGGTACAATAAAGTTTAAATTAATGTACTTTTAGGTCTCACTTTAGCAACTCTTTCTGTCCGTTCAGTTTTGATCCTGTCCAACTTTTGGAAGAATTAAAGAGATTCTAAAGGGCGATACTGGTCATATTAGTCCTGTAGACCCTCCTCAATCTTTTTGAAGTCGCGGAACACTCTGACATTTTTTGCTTGGAACATAAGCTTTTAAGCAGGGGTAGCCCACCTTTTTGAAATCAAGGGCGCTGTAAGAAAAAGGCATTGCTCGCAAAAATAATTCCATTATTAAAGAGAAAAAACGGAAAACAGTAGGCTCATATATTTGGGCTCTTCATTCCACCTATTTTTAAATTTTGGGCTCGTATACATATTTACCTAATCCTAATAACAAGGGTTTAATCAAATTTTGGCCATTTTCAATGAGCTGACTACAATCCCATAAAAAATTATTTTACTCGGTATTAAATCTTTATTTTGCAAAAATTGTTACTGTGTATTTGATTTTTTCGCGCACCACGTGAAATGGCTCCACGGAACATTAGTGTTCCGAGAACCACGGTTTGAGAGCCAAGGCCGCAGACGTCACTGGCTGAAAGATAATCAATTTCCAAGCTCTAAAATTTAATTATTTGTTATTTAGTGCTTAAATAATTGAAAGGGACTTAAATAAAACAAATATGCAAATTTCATAATACCCACGCTTTTATATAATATAATGTCTTCATTAGGTATTCAAATATGTAATTTTGCAGTTAGCGCTTTTGCATTTTAGTAAAATATCAACGAAAATTATTAAAAACATTAGAAACATATTTTGTAATCAATTTTCAAAATTAATTCTATTGTATCAACTTCAAAAAAATTGCGAGCATTGCAAGATTATAAAATTATTAACTATATTTTTAATTACTAGATAAATAGCTAAGTACTTGCGATATTTTACTTAAGTGTTGTAAGTATTAAAAAAATTATAGTTTAAGTGCCTATTTCAAAAAAAATACATAAAACTTAGATGAAATTGTAGTAATTAATTTTGTTTTTTTGTATGCACAATAAAGTGCAATTAATAATTTAAATTTCTTAATTTATTGCAAAACATAAGATTCTTTCACCTTTATAAACATTGGCACGCCCAAAGGGTGGGATACTTTTTCAATTTGTAGCAAAAAACACATCCAAAGTTTCGTAATTAGAGCAAAAAGTCATTTAATTTCATCCCCACTTTTTGGGCGTTTCAAAACTATTAGACCCTTTCAATTTGATTGAAATGAGGAATTTATAAAAATCGGCAAAACGTTTTAAGTGTTTGCATAAATTCTCTATCTAAAGCGATTTTCTTTGAAATTTTTAAAATTTTCTTAAGTTGTAATAATTGGGAAATTTTTATAGAGTTTTAGACCCTATTTTATGAATTAGACCAAGCTTGCTCACTTGCAGCGGAATGCTGCTCTTCTTAAAACTTAATACCTCCCTGAAAACTGAAACGAGCTGCTAAGATCACAAAGCAATACAAGCGAGACCTAAAATACTATTCTAGCGGTTTGATACTAATACCTCTATGTGCACTTTTGATCAAGTAATATTATCAAGAAAACTTGCACAACATAACGAAGAGTCCAAAAGAGGAGCAATACGGAAAAACTTCAGAAATCACGACATTGGACATGTGAACTAGAAAGAGGGGTTAAACTTTCTTTTGGACAACCTTTGGGAAATCAGTACATTTTGCCCATTTAGATGTTTTGTAGACACTCGATAGAGAGAATCGCCAATTTGAAGTGCAACAGGAGTGGTCTTGTCAGACCTGTCTTGTCTTCTCAACAGGAAATATTCACCCACGAGCTACTCGAGCGATATTAAGAGAATCCAAATCAATTGGATAAAATTGGGACAAGGTGGGAAAACATGGCACGCAGAAACTGAATGATGAAGACGAACCACGTTAACCTCTAACTCATGTAGACTCCATTTATTGCTTTTTAGAGCACGTAAAACTGTCGATCTTGATAGCTACCGATCATCTACACTGGACGAAATCCTAAAAACAGATCTTTTCTCATCCAACCTACAATGAGGAGTCATTGACCAAGTAATTGACCAAGTAAATAACCTAGCATAAGGTTGATAGATATTAAGATGAAGAAGACTTAAAATATCATCAACTACCACCAAATTTTATAAAAAATAATTTAAGGGCGAAAAAATGTTGTAACTGAAAAGAATCTTTTGCTGTACTACGTCTTCTAAAGTCTAAACAAGCGTTCGTGGAGCTCCTAATGCATTTCCTAATACCAAACCAACAGTCTCGCTAACTCTAACCTTAAAAACTAATTCTTATGTAAATTATACTTAAACTTGACCTATTGAATTTTTTTTAAATTTATTTACCTATTCAATTTGAGCAATAGATTAGTTTAAAATAAATTATAGAGTATACACGATTTTTTTGTACGTGTTGATTACTGTAGCAGTAAATCATATGTTTGGATGTATTTAATTAAATAATAATTAAAAATAGATATATATTTCGATATTTCGACATTTTATAAAATTGGACCAACCTTGACGGACACAAGGGCGTCGAAGGAAGAATTACAAAACTTTTCAAACTGTTTTTATATATGTATTCGAACATATGAAAATCTATGATGCATAAAATTGGTATCTATGATATAATGCAACTATGGAAATTTTATCAAGTTGAGGAAAAATTTTAAAATGGACGCAATTTCTTTAGTTCTTGTAATTATTTCCTATTAGCTCGAAGAGGCGTGGAAAAGGACATCGTGAAATTGTGACGCTTGTGTGCACTGTGAACAATGTGCCAACATTTAAATTTCTCAGATCACAATAATAGTGTAGTCAACGAACCAAAATTTATCCTGATTTTCGGACTTTTTTTGTAACAGCGAGTTTTTTTCCTTAATCGGTCGAAACCATTCTTGTGAGTTTGTGTATAAAATGTCTCAACCCAATTTTGACCGGAAGGCCCTTATTCTTCGACTTTAGTGTAAAATTTTGACTTTTTCAAGTTTCTGTTTCACTATTTTTTGAATAACTTCGCTTGTATTGGTCGGATCGGGACCAAAAAATTTTCATTTTATTTGTAATGAATCTCTCTTTAAAACTGCATGGGTTAAAATAAACTATATTAATTTCCTAACTCAAAAAAAATTCAAAACTGCCGTCATTAGTGAGTCGTAGTTTTTTATAGAGAACTCGAGTAATAATTAATATTACGGTATGAGACTTTAGGAAGTTGTAGCTGATATAGTAACAAATCCATATTGCAAATTGGGTCCAAAAATATTGAGAACACAGACTAAAATTTGCATTTTGGTTCAAATTTTCTAATTCATATTTGTTGTGAGCAATTGGTGGTATCGTAATAATTCTTCCCTTGAAATGTTGGAAATTTAATGCTCTTTCAGATGAAACCAAAGACAATCACATTCGACCAAGTTTTCTTCCGCTTTCGTTAAAAAGAAAAATAAATTTTTTAAAGTATTTACCCACAAAACCAATTTTAGTGGTCGAAATAGTTGACTTTAAAACCAGTTTTAATGTTCAAAAATAGTTTATAGGAGTTTTTCATGATTAATTTCCAAAAATACGTAAAAGAAGAATTAAATTTCGACCACTAAAATTGGTTTTGTAGATAAACAGTTAAAAGATTTTCTTTTTATCTTCAAAGAAATCGAAAGAAAAAATGGTCTGGTGTGATTGTTTTTGTTTCCATCTGAAAGAGCATTAAATTTCCTACATTTCAAGAGAAGAATTATTGGGATACCACCAATTGCTCACAACAAATATGAAAAGGAAAATTTGAACCAAAATGCAAATTTTAGCCGTTGTTCTTAATATTTTTGAACCCAACTTGTAATATGGATTTGTTACTATATTAGCTACAACTTTCTAAAGTTTCATACCATAACATTAATTAAAACTCAAGTTCTCTAGAAAAAACTACAACCGACCAATGACGACAGTTTTTAATTTTTTTTTGGGTGAGGAAATTAATATAAATAATTTTAACCCAGACAGTTTCAAAGAGCGATTCATTACGAACAAAAGGAAAATTTTTTGGTCCCGATCCGACCAATACAAGCGGAGTTATTCAAAAAATAGTGAAACGGAAACTTGAAAAAGTCAAACTTTTACACTAAAGTCGAAGAATAAGGGCCTTCCGGTCAAAATTTAGTTGAGACATTTTATACACAAACTCACAGGAATGGTTTCGACCGATTAAGGAAAAAAACTCGCTGTTACAAAAAAAGTCCGAAAATCAGGATAAATTTTGGTTCGTTGACTACACTATAATATAAATTTTTAATTCTTTTTAAGCGTTTCATTTTGGTCTGTTAAGGGTTGTTTCTTTGCTGGGCATTTCTTATGTATTTTTAGTGGTGATGAATGTTCTTCTTGTATAAAAACTTTTCTATGCTGGTACATAATTTTTTACTAAAATATTCCAATTAGTGAAACTCCCCCTTTTTAAAATTCGCCATATTGGTTCCGCCATTTTGAATTTTTTATTTTGTTTTCTGTAAATACATAATCCATAACTCCGAAAATCGCTCTTATGCTATGTTGACTAGATCTAAATGCAATTTATAGAAATTAAGTTGTCGAAAATTTTAAGAAAAAATCTAAAAAGGCCTTTTTTGATTTTTAAATATCGATCTTTTCTAAATAATTTTTTCGTTTCACGTTGAGATAGATTCACTCTTAATTTAATTTAGTTATAATTGGTTTAATTATTAATATGAACTATTTTTCTTTAAATGTGAGTTTGTAAACTATGATATAGCTGAAGGCAGAATCTCAGGAATAGAACTAAAGCGTAACATCGTAACATCCTTTAGTTTCTGGGTTTGCAATTAATAATTTAACCAAGATCATCTTCTGTGGGTGGTAATCTAAAAACGTATTCGCTTAATTCCTGTCCTAAATCCAAATTTGGAATATTATGGAATCTATGAAAACAAAAGTGCGTAAATTATTTATTCTATTGACGTCACAATCACAGCCTACTATATTAAAAAATAATTTTTCAATACATACAGGGTGGGCCACATAACTTGTAACTCTTGACAATTTTTTACTGCAACCCAAATTACAAAAATATCATTCGAATCTAGATCAGTTTGGGCAATTATATTTTTATGAATCAGTGTAAGTAACTATCAAGAAATATAATTGTAATTTATGACAGTTGTCACAAAATTAATTCAATATGAACTTGGATATTTACCTACACTGATTCATTTTTTGATTTATAAAAACATAATTTTCTAAACTGATCTAGACTCGAATGATATTTGTAATTTGGGTTGCAGTAAAAATTCGTTAGGTGGCACACCCTGTATAATCAAAAGTTTGCGATTTTGGGAGTTGTAAAGAATCTAAATAAGAAAAGGTTTGCTGTGATTTTTTTGTTTTTTCTTTTATTTGTTGCAAAAATAGTAACCATAACTTCTCTGCCATAACTATCTCCAAAAAATCCAAGATGGGATACTCTATCAGTTATTTTAATGAAGTGACATGTGACACTAATTAAGAAAGTCAGAGCTGCCAAAGTCATGGCTAACAAGATTTAAGCATTTTAAGTATATTCCTAAAGAATTTTCTTTAAAAAAATTGTGCTTTACTAAAACATGCAGAGTGCTTTTACAATAAAGTAATTAGATGGGCTAATAGTCAGGAAAATACGTTTTTAAGTTCTCTTTACCTTTGTGCTATGTTTACTAAAAACCATTTACGCAAGTTACCGTAAAATCTCATTCAATTAAAGCTATTTGTCAACAATCAAAATTCACCTTAGAATATTAATTTGCGGTGAGGAAGTTAGCCTTGATTTTTAAATTTAAACGACGTTTTAATGTAAGAACAAGAAGGATGTAGAACACTAATATAAGAGGAAGAACTAAAATATCGTTGTACCAGTCATGGACTTTAGACAGTGCGTGAGCTCAAAAACTTGCGTCTTAAATATCCTATCTCAGTCTCAGAGGTACCAAAAATTACAGAAACTTCAGTAAAATTTAAAATAAAATTGAACTTTGAGTAAACAAAATTTTTGTAGATAAAAAGCGTTTTTTTTTTAAATCCGTCTTTTTACACCTTCTTACGTTACGTGTGTGCTGAAAGCTATCGTTGGTAATTTTTTCAACTTATCCAGATTTGTAACGGACGGAGAAGCGAACAGATAGACGGGTACAGTCCCACCAGCTTTATTAGCGAGCTGAGGGAGTGTGGCCAGCGCTGTTATAGATTTTGAAGTACACTACGAGTTAAAAGTATTTCAGTCGCAAAATTTGACAAGTAACTGTCACTAAAATTGAATATACGTTAATATATTTTTGTTTCTTCTTTATAATAAGAAGAAGTAAATATTTGATTTTTTTCTCCAAATTTTGATTATGGTTAGAAAACTTTCGCGACATCATCTGTACCTATAGATACAATTTTATTCTTTTGCATATCTATTCTTTTAGTAATCCAATGATGTAATAAGACAATTCCGCCCATTAACTTGTGCTTAACTGCTTTTAAATCTATTAGAACGAGTTATTATTGATAATAGTTATGTTGAATTAATTATCGTAAAAAGCTGTCGCACAAAATTCAAATTTCAAATTTACCTCATAAATACTTAATTTTACAAATTGATAATTAATACTAAAATATATAATTACAGTATTAGTAACAAATTGTAACAATGGTAGTAATTATAGTATAACAAATTGAATATGCGATTAGGATATTAATTATTATAATTAGAAGTAAAGCCTGAAAGTGGGTCAACTACTTGCAGGTTTTCTGATTTAACACATTGACACCTGACTCAACATATACCACTTACTTTCTTATCTGTCTGTCTGGCTTATTGTGTGTTTGACGATCTGGTTTCCTACCTACTCATCTTCTTGTATTTCTATCTGGTCTGTCTCTCGGTCGGTATCTCTACCTGTCTTTCTATTCATCTACATTTCTGACTGTATTCATCTGTCTGACTGTGTGTTTGTCCGTCTATCTAATTCTCTATGTACATATCTTCTCGCATATCTATCTGTCCGCTGTCTGCTAGCTTGTGGGTCGTTTATGTCATCAGGTGGTGGCGTCATCTCAACGCCTGATCAAACCAAAGCTTCTGCATTGCTCGTCGGTGAGACTTTAAATTTGATGCGTACCTACTTTGTATTGAGGGAGTGAAAATTAATTGACAAAATCAGATACTTAAAGTTAGGTTGTCTGTGACGTGAGCAACAGCTGATTTGTTCAGGCTCCTCTTTAGAATGACGAGCGTTAGAAATTTGGCGGTTTTTGAAAATTAAGGCAATTTGTCTTCAATAATTATTTCTTTTTCCACCTTTGTCTTCTAAGATAAATGCATCAATTGAAAAAACAAAACGAGTTTACACTTATTATAATCAATAATTAGGTATCTATTACCATTAGTACATTAATATAGTTCAATTGCGTACATGAATGCAAAATTAGCAATTAAAAAAATTTCTTTTCAATTAAAACGATAAATGACCCTACATTATACTTATAAAATAAATATTTCTTTTAATAATAATTTATTATATTGATTATTAGAGTACATTTTGTACAATAAATAATTACATATTTTTAATTTAAATTACATGACGTATTTATTGGTAATTTCTTTACTTACGTACATACTTTACATACACATGTAATTTGTAATTTGTAATAATTATTAAAACTTGAGACTAAATCGAGTCGCACATTTAAACAAATGTATGTAAATTATAAAATTACGAAAGTTTTAATTAATATACGATTTTTTTGTTGCAGGAAACAAATATGTCACAACTAGTAGGATACGTTGTGGATGGATACCATGATCTTATGGACAATAAAAGTGGTAAGTTTAAATAATAATATTAATGTATATGGTTCACATGTAACGTATTACAAAAGATAAATAGTTTTTAAGACTTCTGTGGCGATTAACTCTAATACTGACGCAAAGAAGGGTTTATATTGTTTAAAGAACAAAGCATCTTATGACTGTTATTTTAAAACTACCCCTGAGTTAAAGAAAGGGTTGTTTCTTTGAAAATGTACTATATCTTAATAATCACTTAGTGGTTGGCTTCTATTTTGATACTAGAATTATTCTCACTTAAAGAGTCAAAGTTGTAGAAACTATTTATCTTTTGTAACAGTATACTTTCCACTTCACTCTCTATTCTTACTGGACCACAGTCCTCCATGCTCCATTTTCGAGATCCTTCTTATAACCATGCCTTGTGGTTTTTTAATGTGATTTTGAGCATTTTCTTTTCCAGTCTCTTTTTGCCTTAACTTACAAATTATTTATTATATGAACAACGCTCTCTGATCTTTAATTCATATGTCAAAACAGAAAACCAGTAGTACACGCTGATTAAACAGTTCTGATTGTTAAGGCAAAACTATTTGCCTATTCTTGACATCATTAAAATTTCCCAGTGCTGCCCAACATTTCCATATTTGGTGATCTATTTTAATTCTTGATTTTCGCTTCCGGTAGTGCTGTACTTGCTTATCTTCAATTTCGATGCCTGCGTATTCATTATATCCTTCTTCTTTGGCCATTGTTTTATTCAAGTTAAGTTCAAGACCCACTCTGACCGATCCAGCTTGAACGAGTCTTGAAATCCCTTTGGGTTTTTGGAAAAGCGTATCTCAATCATAATAACAAGTTATTGAGATTACCCAAGTTGTAAGGACTTTTTCCTCTGCTAACCACTTGCCACATAGCTTGCATTATTTCAGTTCCTAAAACTGCTCCAACTTCTTTTAGCATTTCACCTACAATTTCACCCTCCCATGGCGTTTATCCATTTTTTGCCTCACTGATGGGCTATAAATTCCTGTTAGGTGCTATTATATCAGCTTCGTGAAGGCCACTGCCCCAAGCCACTTACGTGACCTAGACAAAACATAATTTTTGTCTGCTCAACCCATCGAGTCGGTGATCTTCCTTTTGGATGGCGTTCATTAACTTTATAACTTTACCTTCGACTAACCTACAAGTATTTTGGTGCTTAATGAAGATAATTACAATAACTTCCTTATTGATTTTTTCTAATTCTCTGTAGACACTAAAAAGTAAAATTACTTGTTACGTAACCACACCAATTATTGTTTTCTTAACAATTTTTGGTTATACCAACAATATGAACATGAACAAATTGTTTTCATCCTTGAGGTCTTCGTTCTGAGTTTCTTTTCTCGAAATTAGAGAAATTGAAGCAGTTTGGTAAAACCATATCAATCTATGTGCATGACATTAAAAAATGTGGATTTGGGTCAAATTTGAAAAATTCCCAAATAATAGAATTAACAAAATTTCAGTATTTTCAACTATCTCAGAAATTTGGCAACATTGTTGAACTTTCTCAATGCGACATTACTTTATTTTTATATGTCTTCTCAATATTATAAATTTAACCTCTTCTGTAGCTCTTTGCTCATATAATAGAAGAGTTGCCCATAAAACGCGTTGCAGATGAATAATGGCAACCCTGTATAGATTTTGAAAAAATAACTAATCAAGGTTTAAACAAAAATTTTTAAATTTGTCTAACCTAATACCCTCAATTAAAAATGTAGGTTCAAGTTTAACTAATTCAATTAATCGAATCTTTCATAACTCCTGAGACATAATCTTACTCAACGTGTTTAAATTAATTTTATTATGAATAATAATAATAAATTTATTGGCTTTATTGAATTTATTACTTTCGCAAAAATTAAAGCTTTTTAAAACAAAAAATTCCATTGTTGTACATACGGCCACCCAAGACAGGTTTAATTATTATTGATATCGGAAGAAACCAAGAACTTGAAGGAAGTCAACCTTTACGCAAGGTTTTGTAAAACAATATTTTTTATAACTTTGATACGCAAACTAATTGAGGTCAAAAAATTTTATTTTGTGACGTCTTTTATTAAGGAAATTACAATTTGATGCAAGTAATTATTTTTATGGAAAGTCGTGATCTGGTTAGCCTATTAAAATCTTCTTCTATTTCATTGATATTTAATTACAAAAGTGTGCGTCCTTCTAAACTAGTATTATAAATAATTTGTTATTAACATTAATATCTTTCTGAAATGGATAAGCAGTAGACAGTTTTTTTTAACTCCTCCAATCAATAGGTTTGACATCACGTCTTCTCGACATACTCTGACAAGGAAGTCCTTATTTTGATCTTTTTGACGACCGTGGTGATGGGTGTGGGACTGTGCGTGAATGTCGTACATTAAGACAGTACCATGACAGTATAAGCTTTTGTCGTTACCATATAAATAGTCTTCCATAGCTTATTTTTGTTTTGTACACCAAGGCTCGGAGGAATGGTCGTTGTCTCATGCTCTATCTATCGTCAGGTGCTCATTATTTTGGTCTTCTTAATCTGTTTGAATAATAAAAATGCCTAATTGGTTACAGAACAGTAAGCTCCTAAAGCCCCCTTTCTTCTGTAGCTGAACAGAGTAGTTTTTAATTTTACACGTTTGTGGTCTGGAAGCTCAGACTAATCTTTGAACTAAAGAGTAACAAAAATTCTAATTTCTAACTACAGTTCTAAGTTAATTAGACAGTGTTGCACTATACTATAATCTGTTTTCTTTCTGAACCCTGAAATGAGTCCATGTCATCTTGTGAGAATGTTGCTCCTTCTCCGACGCTAGCAGAAGTCTATAAGTACTGAGAGGAACCCATAAGATTATCTCTAAGGACAGACATTCTACAGTTTGTGATCAGAGTTTTATTCAGTGATTTAATTATTCTCTGAGCAGTAGCTATACACAGAAGTAATGTTTTACCAATTTTCCGTTTCTCTTTGCAATCACCTCCTACTGAAAATCCAAAATTGTTAAGAATTGAGATACTCCAGCATTAAGGTGGTAAGCGGATTTTCTATTGTGTGATGTCCCAATCATTCTAAATTTCATTTTTGAAGTCCTGAAGATCTGTAAAGGCTTTAACTTTCTGTCTTTAACATCCCATATGTGTTCGATGGGCGATAGATCATGTGTACATGTTGATATCAGTTTCCAAAAGCACAGCTTCAGTATATTGTCTACCATCATACGTGAAATACGATTTTCTAATTCTTTGACGTAGGAAAATGCAACAGGTAAATGTGGGCATTTATGATTTCTTCCATGTATTGTATGGTACTCAGGGGTCTATTGGCTTCTAAGCCTTACAGAACTGCGGCTAATGTTGATCTTTTGTTCATAACCCTATACTAGTATTTATGTTCTCAGGAATTCGATCTTGCTAGCGAAGCATATAATGGCCCTGGGAAGTTTGCTTTTCACTTCTTCAAGCTTCAACTCAGCCCACTGTGTTCGGCGGATTCGATCTTCGATTCACAGAGTCTGCATATGTCACTATCCTCCAGTTCCGGTTCCTTGAGGTGGTACACAGACCCGCGATGAGTCTGATTTCGTTCTTTGAGAATAGAAGAAGCTTTTTAACATTCGTAGTCAAATACTCAATGAATTTCTTCTACTATCTTTGTCCTGGTGCGTTGTTCCAGTGACAATTTTTATTCTCAGTTTCCCATTTTTGGATCTGTGGCCTTCTATATGTTCTAGATAGTCCACAGAATGCTTCCGGTCCAATCGGGAGGACTTTTAAGCCTGTCCTAGCTAATTCATCAGTTATATTTGTTTCCTTCAATTCCATCGTGACCCGGCACTCAATGAAGGGCAACTTTGTTGCATCTTGCCCGAGTATTGAGGGATTTTCTGCATTCCCAAGTGGATAAAGACTCAAAGATACTAGTTTTGAGTACCTTTATCGCAGCTTGGTTCTCAGACATTATGTAGACTTTTTTGCCCTCTAAATTCTTCGATGGATATGAGTAGATAATTATGGCATCTAAAACCATAACTTCTCAAGGGTATTCGACGGCCTCTCTTATAATCCTAGCAAGTTTACCCCATTGAACACCTCTGCTGCAGTTCTCTGTGCTTTGGGACCAATAACAAGACAATGCACAGCTGTTACAGAGGGTTTTTGTTAAGCTGTATTTGTTCATTCATTGACAATTGATCTGATGGCCCCGAACTTATCCCTATAAGAGCATTTATTCTTAGGGGTTACTTCTGTTCTCTTTGCTCTTCTCTCTATGTATTTCAAGATCTCATTTTCTACCAACCTTATAATTTCCTAAAGAACCATTCCAGTTTATCTTATTGCTACCATTCTTTCCCATTTAAATTCACACATTATTTTATATAATTTAGGTTTACAAATTTTTTTTTTTTTCAGATCCGAGAGTAAAAGAATGGTTTTTAATGAGCTCACCTTTACCTACATTATGTATATGTTTAACATACGCATATATCGTAAAAATCGCAGGTCCAAAATGGATGGAAAATAGAAAACCATATAATCTTAAAAATGTTCTCATTGTATACAATTTATTTCAAGTAATTTTTAGTACATGGTTATTTACTGAGGTAAGTCAAACTTTTCAAATAATTTTCTATTACTTATAAAAAGTACGAAAATTTAAGAATTTTACATTAGTTCATACTTATACTTAAAAATTGTTAATTGTAATGATAATTAATTTGTCAATATTTAATTTAAACGTTTGTGAAGTAGAGTTCTTAGTCAAAATAAATATTCATTACGTTCTTCACACTATAAAAAATTTTATAATTAATTCAGTTTTATCATTTTTAGGCTTTAATGGTTGGATGGTTGACAGAATATAGTTTTAAGTGCCAACCTGTAGATTATTCAATGTCTCCACAAGCTTTAAGAGTAAGTATTCGAAATTCAAAGTCAAAATCGAAAAAGTCGATTTCCATAAATTTTGAAATGTGAAATTAGCCATCGTTCACATAATGGCTTTTAAAATAAAAAATTTGCATACCTACGAATAATAAAGTTCGATAATTTAATTAAGATAAGATTCAAGGGCAAACACATTTTATAATAATTGGCTTCTGGACGGGTTACAAAAAAATATGTCACAATTCTAAAGTTAGATAAAAAGTGGTTTTCCTATTTTCTGTTTAAATTTCGTTCAAGTTTAAGTCATGACTAATTTTTCTGTTTTTAGGCTGCAAATGGTTGTTGGTGGTATTACATATCGAAATTTACAGAATTTTTAGATACGGTAAGTTATTTTAAACATGTTTCATAAAAAAAATACTCATCAAATACGAAAATGCAAAAATAATAGTGCAAATTGTAAATAAATAACCGCACTAATATTGGTGGTGCCATCTATTGAGAATTTCGCGAACCAGCGCTGAAAATTATTGTTTTTGGCGTTTTTTGAATTAAAATTTTTTTAAATAGATTTTTTAATTTATAATTTATTTTAAAAAGATCAAAAGACTTTGATATTTGCATTTTGTACACTGGCAGTTTAAGTTACCACGTTTTTGCAACAGATCACCGTCCGCGCTTGTAAAAACATTAATAACTTTTTTACTAACAAAATATTTCTATTTTTCAGTTCTTTTTCGTCTTAAGAAAGAAAAACAATCACATATCAACCCTACACGTAATCCATCACGGTGTGATGCCAATGTCTGTGTGGTTTGGAGTAAAATTCACCCCAGGTGGCCATTCTACCTTCTTCGGCTTCCTCAACACGTTCGTACACATCGTAATGTACTCGTACTATCTTCTTGCCGCATTTGGACCTCAAATGCAAAAATACTTATGGTGGAAAAAATATTTGACCACCTTACAAATGGTTCAATTCGTATTAGTGATGGTTCATGCGTTCCAACTTTTAATCGTCGACTGTGATTATCCAAAAGCATTCGTGTGGTGGATTGGATTACATGCTGTCATGTTTTACTTCTTATTCTCAGATTTTTACAAACAAACTTACATGAAGAATAAAACAAATGAAAAATCACAGGTAAGGAACAAACGAATAAAAGCTTCGAATTGTAATAATTAATAAATTTATTTTTTTAGCAAAATGGTCATGCTGGTGGTAAAAAGGGAAAAAATATAGGTATTTGCTTTACATCACAAGCATCGTTATATGATACTTCGGAAAATGTAAAAGGAATAACTAAAAGTTATACATCAGAAGGCGATGCGACACTTAGGAATAGAGCGTTTATAAAAAGTTCAAAAGCTCAATAAAACGAAAGAAATTTTGTAAAAATACAAAATTTATTAGTTAATAAAGTCCAACTTATAGTCTGCATTACAACGGTGATCTACTTTATTCAAAAAGTGGATTCGGTTGGATTAACTTTTAACGCCAAACATGTAATTTTAGTAAAGAAAGTGTCGTCAATTGTTTTATTATACTTTTTAGTATAGGTAGAACACAAGTTCTTTATTTTATTTTTTAGAATAGTAAATTATGTACATATGAGTAAGATTTATATAAAAAAATTTAAACAATCATTAGTGTATGTATTTTATTTTATTATTTCCAACTTTTTCTAAATTAACAGTGTGTTTCAAATACATTTGTGTCAAAATTTCAAGAACAAGGCTCTTTGATCCAACAATACTGTATGGTATAACAAATCTACACTCTATCAGAAAGATTATTTAAAATATACAGAGTGTTATATAATAAACAGTCGATAAAAACGCTATTGAAGCATCAAATGCAATTGATCTACATCATACGGCATTAAAGTGCCAATATCTCAAGAACAAGACACTTTATTGTAAAGTTCTTATTGTTTCTAATCTACAACTTACAAGAAAGTTAAATCATTTAAAATATATAGGGTGTTACATAACAAAAAATCGAGAAAAATGCCATTGAAGCATCAAATGCGTTTGATCTACACCTTACGGCATTAAAGTGCTGTTATCTCGAGATCAAGACACTGCTCTCAAGTAAAACTCTTATTATTTCCAATCTACAAGTTATAAGAAAGTTAATTCATTTAAAATATATAGGGTGTCACATAACAAAAAATCGAGAAAAATGCTATTGAAGCATCAAATGCATTTGATCTACACTTTACGGCATTAAAGGGCTGTTATCTCGAGATCAAGACACTGCTCCCAAGTAAAACTCTTATTATTTCCAATCTACAAGTTATAAGAAAGTTAATTCATTTAAAATGTATAGGGTGTTACATAACAAAAAATCGAGAAAAATGCTATTGAAGCATCAAATGCATTTGATCTACACCTTACGGCATTAAAGTGCTATTATCTCGAGATCAAGACACTGTTCCCAAGTAAAACTCTTATTATTTCCAATCTACAAGTTATAAGAAAGTTAATTCATTTAAAATATATATGGTGTTACATAACAAAAAATAGAGAAAAATGCTATTGAAGCATTAAATGCATTTGAGCTACACCTTACGGCATTAAAGTGCTATTATCTCGAGATCAAGACACTGCTCCCAAGTAAAAGTCTTATTATTTCCAGTCTACAAGTTATAAGAAAGTTAATTCATTTAAAATATATAGGGTGCTACATAACAAAAAATCTAGAAAAATGCTATTGAAGCATCAAATGCATTTGATCTACACCTTACGGCATTAAAGTGCTGTTATCTCGAGATAAAGACACTGTTCCCAAGTAAAATTCTTATTATTTCCAATCTACAAGTTATAAGAAAGTTAATTTATTTAAAATATATAGGGTGTCACATAACAAAAAATCGAGAAAAATGCTATTGAAGCATCAAATGCGTTTGATCTACACCTTACGGCATTAAAGGGCTGTTATCTCGAGATCAAGACACTGCTCCCAAGTAAAACTCTTATTATTTCCAATCTACAAGTTATAAGAAAGTTAATTCATTTAAAATGTATAGGGTGTTACATAGCAAAAAATCTAGAAAAATGCTATTGAAGCATCAAATGCATTTGATCTACACCTTACGGCATTAAAGTGCTGTTATCTCGAGATCAAGACACTGCTTTCAAGTAAAACTCTTGTTATTTCCAATCTACAAGTTATAAGAAAGTTAATTCATTTAAAATGTATAGGGTGTTACATAACAAAAAATCGAGAAAAATGCTATTGAAGCATCAAATGCATTTGATCTACACCTTACGGCATTAAAGTGCTGTTATCTCGAGATCAAGACACTGCTTTCAAGTAAAACTCTTGTTATTTCCAATCTACAAGTTATAAGAAAGTTAATTCATTTAAAATGTATAGGGTGTTACATAACAAAAAATCGAGAAAAATGCTATTGAAGCATCAAATGCATTTGATCTACAATTCTACACCTTACGGCATTAAAGTGCTGTTATCTCGAGATCAAGACATTGTTCCCAAGTAAAATTCTTATCTTATTAAATCGAGAAAAATGCTATTGAAGCATCAAATGCATTTGATCTGCACCTTACGGCATTAAAGTGCTGTTATCTCGAGATAAAGACACTGTTCCCAAGTAAAATTCTTATTATTTCCAATCTACAAGTTATAAGAAAGTTAATTCATTTAAAATATATAGGGTGTTACATAACAAAAAATCGAGAAAAATGCTATTGAAGCATCAAATGCATTTGATCTGCACCTTTCGGCATTAAAGTGCTATTATCTCGAGATCAAGACATTGTTCCCAAGTAAAACTCTTATTATTTCCAATCTACAAGTTATAAGAAAGTTAATTCATTTAAAATATATAGGGTGTTACATAACAAAAAATCGAGAAAAATGCTATTGAAGCATCAAATGCATTTGATCTGCACCTTTCGGCATGAAAGTGCTATTATCTCGAGATCAAGACATTGTTCCCAAGTAAAACTCTTATTATTTCCAATCTACAAGTTATAAGAAAGTTAATTCATTTAAAATGTATAAGGTGTTACATAACAAGAAATAGAGAAAAATGCTATTGAAGCATCAAATGCATTTGATCTACACCTTACGGCATTAAAGTGCTGTTATCTCGAGATAAAGACACTGTTCCCAAGTAAAATTCTTATTATTTCCAATCTACAAGTTATAAGAAAGTTAATTCATTTAAAATATATAGGGTGTTACATAACAAAAAATCGAGAAAAATGCTATTGAAGCATCAAATGCATTTGATCTACACCTTACGGCATTAAAGTGCTATTATCTCGAGATCAAAAATTGAGAAAAATGCATTTGATAGAAATCTTGCATTGCTCAAGTGACAATATCTCAGTAATGTTAACCTACTAGAATTTGGCTAACTAAAAAGTAAAGACTCTTTCAGTTTTTCGTCTCCGCCGTCCGACATTCTTCTGTTCACATAACTCTGCTACATAGGTCTGCTACAATGCCGTTTTGTTATATTTTGTAAGTTGGTTATTTGGAGATCTTTAAACGTAGCCGATTTACCACAGACTGAATTTTTTGCTCAATATCTAAAATTCAGGAGAAACGTAATTAAAATTTATTTGAAAAACTGAAAAGCCCTTACTATCTCGATAAAGGCTCATTTTAGGGCATAGTTTATTATAACTTTTTGCTTTATTTTTGCTCAATAAATCTGAAGTATAAATGATGACATCCATTTCTGGGACACTCTGAATAATAATTCATGTAAATTCAAGTATTTCAAAAATTGTAAAAACCTCTAAGCCGGATACATGACTCGGATTAAAGTTTTAGTTGTGATTGTGCACAAAAAAAATAATTAAAAAAAATTAATTTACAATATGATAATTTATTGAAATAGATATAATTGATTTAAAATGACGATTATCTAAGAAAAAATTAGTTAGATTGAGTATAAAAATTATCATTGACGTTCTTTACAATTTAAATAGTCGTTAAACTCGTTGAATTTGATGTTAAGAGAGAGGAATGTTTAGACATTGTTTATAACAAGAAAACGAAGAACAATAATAAAAGTGATGCTGAAACTGAAAGTTCATAACATAACAATAACTTATTAGATAATTTATACAGTACGTCTGAAATTTAAAGTGCTTACGTTGATTATTATTAAATTCAATCTATTACGTGAAGAGCATGTTTTTTTTTGATTGAGCAGGTTAAAAAATTTTATAGAAGCGGTTGTATAAGTTTTCCAAGAAAAATTTTAACGAAGTTAATACAAAAATTTATTATTAATTAATATTTATGATAAAAAGAAAAGCTGTAGGTTACACAAACGAAGCTTCCCAACATTAGTTTTTCATAGAATTCTTAAAGAAATTGAATCAATAAGCAAGCAGCTTATTTTGTAATAAAACCATAGAGATGAAATTGAAATACTTGCAGTGCGAGTGTGACAATTTGAAAACGTCAAGTGGCCTATATTTGCCTATATGTATTGTGATTCGTGTCAGCAGGGTTAAACTGGGAAAAAATTTGTACCGGGAAATCTGATAGCTATACGTTATTCAACGAAACGAGATAGTAAATGGAACTAAACAAATGCACGTGGACACTTGTGTTTAGCAGTTTAGCACTGTGATTGGCTCCAACGTATAATCTTAGATATAATATAGATATAATCTGATTATATGTTGGAGTCAATCACAGTGCTAAACACAAGTGTCCACGTGCATTTGTTTAGTTCCATTTACTATCTCGTTTCGTTGAATAACGTATAGGTTTATATTTTTGATTTTTTCAATTTATCTAAATTTTTGAATTTTTTTTTCATTGTCACATCACGGGCCACCGGGAAATTCCTGGTAACCCGCCGGACCAGTCCAGCCCTGCGTGTCAGTGATTCAAAATCGAAGAATGTAAACGTATGTATTGTATATAGAAGGGGTAATTCCACGTCAGATCGGCCATGTTTGACCCTTAGGTCTTCGGAATTTGACGAAATTTGGTGTGTCGGTTGGAAATATGTTCAAACTTAAGTGTACAAAGTGGTTTTGCGAAAAAAACAATTTTTGACCTATCTACAGTCAAATTAATTTTTGAACTAAATTTTGAAAACATGAATACTTCAATAATTCATAACTCGCGTTCTAAAAGAACGTATTATAAAAAAAGTATTTTTGCAAAATACGCCTATTTAAAGCTATAAAGGAATGTACTATTAATTTTATGCATCGCTTCTTTGATTTAAAGCCTTTTTGGTCAAACTGTTCCAGTGTCAAATGTTCAAGTCGAAATTTCCAAAATACACCCTCTTCGATTTTTGCAATTTTTTTATATGTTGAGTCCTTATGACTTTGTTTAAGTGAAAAGATTCAAAACCGTGGGCACTCGTCAACTCTTGATGTTACATGGACTCAAGCCTCAGTGAGGGTTTTAGATTGAGCTGTGAGGGTTGAGGCCATGTAGCATCAAGAGTTGACGAGTGCCCACGATTTTGAATTTTTTTACTTAAACCTAAGTCATAAGGGCTCAACATATAAAAAAATTGTGAAAATCGAAGAGGGTGTATTTTGGAAACTTTGACTTGAACATTTGACACTGGAACAATTAGACCAAAAAGGCTTTAAATCAAAGAAGCGATTCATAAAATAAATAGTACGTTCCCTTAGCTTTAAATAGGCGTATTTTGCAGAAATATATCACGTTTAGATCGCGAGTTATAAATTATTGAAGTATTCATGTTTTCAAAATTGTTCAAAAATTAATTTGACCGTAGATAGGTCAAAAATAATTTTTTTGCAAAACTACTCTGTAAATTTCGTCAAAATTAGAAGACCTAAGGGTCAAACGTGGCCAATTGGCCAATCTGACGTGGAATTACCCAGAATTAATTCCTGTAGCACAAGATGGCCATCTCTTATTGTTTGCTGATAATACTTAAAGTACACTTAAAGTGAAGCGAAAACATACTTCACTGGGTGCCAACTTTCAAAGCGGAACATAGGGAAATAACATTGGAAATCACTTATTTACAGAAAATAATTTTCTTTATCACTATACCAGTATGGATTTATCTGGCTAGCAGAAAATTTAAAATAAGTGATCTCCAATGTCATTTCCCTATGTTCAGCTTTGAAAGTTGGCACCTGGTATATGCGGCTCGATGAGTAATTACAAGCAATTTAATCACTCTTTATTTATAGGCCATGCGACAAGCATAAATGAGATTCGACAAGTTAGTGACTATTTTTGACTCTCGACTAATTACAGTTTTTGGGTAATTTCTTTACGGTTAAACCGGAAGTAAGCAAATAATTTTAGTTGCATTACACTTCTTGTCGAGTAAGAAAATAATTTTTATTTATTCATAAAAGTTACTATAAATATTAAATAATTAATGTGGCAATAAGCAATAAATTGCGTATTTTTTTATTATAATGCACTTATAACATTTATAAGGGTTGTGACATAACACATACACATCGTTTGATCTCACTTTCGTTGTAAATAGTATATTATACATACAGTGCTTACACTTTCACTTACTGGACCAGATACCTTTACATTTCAGGTTCATTCCTACTTTCACAATTAAAATGATGGTTTTAATCAAAATATTTTTTAAGTAAATATCACTGATACATTTCATGAACGTCGCACAAAAACTTCTATAAATTCTTATCAATCCTTCTTCACGTACAGTCAGCCTCACAATTATTGGCCACTCTGGCTATGCGCTAGAGGGCGGTTTTTAGCCAACAACGACAAAAGGACAGAAGAGGAAGTTGTTGATTTACTACCTGTTGGCATAATAAAGTTACCCCTCAATTTAAATATGAGGTGTTATGATGGTTACATCCAAAATTCGTACTAAACGTATAGCCAGGGTGGCCAATAATTGTGAGGCTGACTGTACAGGAACTATGTTGGAATTTACTTACCATCACACTCACGATCACCTCGTGCTTCGATAGACATCCTAAGCCGTCGATCTAGGCCAATATGCCAATATGTAATTAAAACGCAACTTTTGTAAGTTTATTAAATCAAACTAAATAAATTCATTTTTTTAATCGACTTACCTTACCAAACTCTACATGCATAGCTATAAGTAAAGGTAATTGATGTTATAGAAACGAGACTCCCCTGCAGCGTGCTTTGTATTATGTTTGATAACTGACCTGATGACCTTATTTACTGTTCAAATTTAAAATTAGAAATAATGGGCTCTACAAAAAATTCTGCGGTAAGAGCATGAGAAAGTTGTAGCCCATATTCAGATCTTGCTATAAACATTTGTATGATCAAGTCTTCCACACAGGGTCGTAGCCAGACTGGGTTATCAGGGCAGGCTCAAAAATTTTCAAGGAAGGCTGAAAGGTAAAATCAGGGTTGGTATAAATCTGTTGCCTACTGTAATCTCTTCTGAGGATGTAAGTTTTAGCCCAAAGTTTACAAAAATTTCTTTAAATCAATGTTTTCTTCTTCAGCACCAATAATTTAGGAACTTCTCTTTTTATTATTATTGCGAAATCCTCAGCAAGCTCTGGCTAGAACAGGCTTAAAACTTTCCCCCTGGCTGCGGCCCGACTTCCACATCACATGGGTCTGAACTTTTTAATAGTTTCCTAACTCCTACTTAGCCTTATCAAAGCTCTTGTTTAGTGCTCCTTCTTTTTTGCTTCTATTGCTGAACTCCTTCCATATCAATTATTATAAAAATCAAACATTTCTTTGTGTTTATCAATATTAAAAAAAAATGATTTGAATTTGCAACAACGTAACTTTCAAAATTGACCACTACGAGTCGCTAATTCTCATAGTATGCACGGTGCCTATTAGCGAGCCGAGGGAGCGTGGCCAGCGCTGTCATAGATTTTGAATTACTTTACGAGTTAAAAGTATTTTAGTCTGTACCTAACCTGAATTCTTGATTGTGATTGGACGAATTTTTTCCCGCAAAAAATATTTTAAATAAAATTATTTTCCGTAACGTAAAACTGGTTGGTGGAGCTGTAGAAACGGATCGTTTGGTGACTCATGGTTTATTAAAGATTTTCAATTTATTTTAGGTTTCACTATTCGTCCTTAAAATACATTACATTTTTTTCAACACTCCCAAAATAAGAAAGAAAGGATCACAGTTTGCGGAGTTTTCGGTATATTTTAAGAACGACCCAATTTGTCTCAAATTTCTTTTAAAATTCTTTAAGAGCATGAAAGTGTGCACCTTTTATAATTTTACCATGTCTGATGAATGTCGTGCAATTTCATTGCAAAAATGTCCATCCTGTATGACTGGCCGACTTTACGTAATCACCCTGTCTTAATTGTGAAACACACTCTTGTCTCTTTCTCTCTTTTTGAATCCAATACGGAATAAACGATAGAGATACTGAAGGAAAATTTTTGAAATAGTCTATCTTTGTTTTGAAATCAACAAAGCTTCAAAGCTCTCCTTAAACGGAAGATTTTAATTCAAAAGCGTGTCGTTTAGAATGTTCCCTTCTGTCGAACTGAAATTAGATTACTTTAAAGCTAAAATTTAAATTATAAGTAACGCCTATAATATTTTGAATTTACCACGAACAGTAAGTTAATCATAATTACTAAGTCGAGCATATAAGGGGGAGCTTAGTGTTGAAATTTGTTTTCCCACAGGCACCGCGAATAATTATTTTCTTCAACAAAACACATAATTCACAGAACGAACGCACAAAACCATTTAAATTAATTTGTTTCGAATAAAACTAATTAAATGACGAATTAAAAAAATAATTTTCAAGAGAAACTTGTTATTAAATACGCAATAAGTTTTATGAAGTTCATATTGACCTAATAACATATTAAAATTACTTATATAAAACAAGGATTCTCAAATATTTATCTACTGTTAAATTTTTTTAAAGATCATAATTTCAATAAAGTATTTTAAATTAGGCATGTACTCCCTACAAGATCAAGTAGGTGTACATACCATTGATTTTTGATCCACATTTTTGCAGTTCAATAATAGGTATAAACAAACAATCGGTTAGCTTCGTTAGTTTCCTTTGCAGATTGCATTTTTGCATCAGGGTATCCTGATTAGTTGTATCGTTTTATTTTACGAAGAAAGTACTGTTTAAATTAATTATTAGCATTATGTATACATGTTTTAATGCATTTTAATTTTAATATACTGATTCAAAAGCACCAGGTTGGCGAACCGCGAACCCTCACCTGAACTTGAAATTTTCGATTTAATGTTAACTTTAATATCGAAAAATTACAATAAATTATGTTAAATTATGCTACTAATCGAGTTGATTGTTTATAAAAAATTAATCAAAAATTCTTGTATAATTTTTTTTTTATTTCTTAAATCGGCATCGCACTAGTGCTTCCGACGCTCCAGTTAACCCGGCATCCGACAGGTGAACATTTGTTACGAGTTCCGACATGTGGGGTCTGATAGACCCAAAACTTAAAATAACCACTTTGTATATCTATAGTCAATTTATTTAGGAAGTCTAATTGTTTTGTATCCTCAGGTACATTATATTAATCGGTTTATTTTTGCCAAAAAGACCTTATTTGACTTCATTACACAAATTGCAAATTATAACGTATTTTTTTCGTTAAGAAACAAAGCAGTTGACTATTTATTTTATATAAAAAGTATGAAACATATAAATAATTTAAAAAACACAAAATTAAAAAGACAATTCTATATTTTTCAATAAAAAAAACGCATGTAAATTAATGGAATAGCAAAAAAGATATTAGTTCTTAAAGTTAATACAATTTTTCCATGTGTGTGAGAGAGACAGATATGCGTCAATAACTTCACAGACGCACTTAGTTTTTCCATTTTGAGAACAAGGACATTGTAAAATCCTCCTATGTTGATTAGATCTTCTCATTTTGGGGAGTGTTTTAGGATTTACACCCAAAATATAAAGACCAAAAAAACTCACGAGTTCCGACACGTGGTTTCTGACAGACCCAGCTAGGTTTTGAAACAGTACTGCTACCACAATATCAATTTTTTGACTGCGGTATTTGCTTTAATAAGCAGAATAATATATTTTTGAAAGCTATTGAGGCCTTGTAGTCGATTGGAGCGATAATTGAATGTTTGCTATGCAGTTTTCGAGCGTTGGGGTCTGTCAGACCCAACGTGTCGGATGCCGCGGGTTAAGGTTGTAAACGCGGTATTCTAACCGCTGCTCTGTAAACATAAACAGTTAAACACATATTCCTATAAATGGATGGCATATTAGGGAACAAGAAGCGTCAGTTGTAAGTGCATTCCCACAGCTTGTTGTGGTTGGACCACGGAAAGCGGCTGTGAACGCGGTTGCGTTTACTCGATCAAGCGAAGCATCTGCGGTTACCAAACGCGCGATTGTTTAGTTATTTGTCGCAAAAGTACAACTAAAATGTTTAAAAAAAATTATCAAACCGCACCTTTGGAACGAACATAACATCATAAGAAACAATTAATTACATTTCTAAACTATTAACCGCCTACCTCGTTCCAGTCGCAACAATATGCGGTTAAACCTGTGGTGTCTGCGGCCGCTTGGGCTCTAGAAGACTTGGATTGAATTTGATGTGGACAAAGTCAGTGGTGTAGTGCTAAATCTAAAAATGGGGGAGCTCTTCTTCGCTTAGGTGAGGCGGATTAAGATAGTTTGTCGCCCGGCTCATGGGAGTCAAGAGCGAACCGAGATACATCAATAGGAGAGGGAGTGTCATTTTCTTGAAAATTTCGTGCAAAATGGTGAATTTTGGGGCTTTCTTTCAGCCTTCCAGGGGCGTGGCAGTTTTTCAATAAATCGTTCTAATAAACACCGACCTCTTGCAGTCTTGCACTCCCGCCTCACTGCACCACTGGACAAAGTGGACAACAACTATTATTATTATTACACTGCGAACTCGCAAGTTCAAAACATTTTTAAAAAAGATTCCATTGGTGCAATAGATTTGAAGTATGAGCTCACATTTTCCACCCTAGATTTTAGTGTATTTCATGCTTTAATCCAACCCTAGAAGAAGCGTGTGTCAGGTTGGTTGAGTAATCCAGGCAAAAACCTTCTATGAAACTATCATGGAAATTGGAAATTAAATCTCTTGCCGACGAGATGGGACTAAATAAAAAATAAGACTAGTCCTACCCTTAATTGAAATACCAAATTTTTTAAATTCGGCCACTCTATGGAAATTAACAATTTACGCAGTTAAGGAAAGGACCAGCAAACATTTAAAAAAATTTTCACTATCATAGGCGCAATTATACAGTGTCATCATGTCATCAAGAATTATTCCACGAGGGCACTACACTATACAAGGTAAAGTAATAGAAGTTTAATATTTAATAAATTACAATATTTAAAAAGTTCCATCAATTTATATTTTTTTCTTTTTATAATTCTAAAGGAAAATTACAATTTAATAATCAAATATTAATTTAGAGTTTGTTTATTTCTTTGTGTTCAATTAAAGGAATTACATCAATTACAATAATCGTTTGATGTGTTGTAACTTATCTAATGAGCTAATTTGGACAGTTGTAGTCCCACCATATCAGATTATTAATTTTACCAATTTTTAGGTAAAAAGTGGGGAGAGTGGCTACCATAAATTTCAACTATCTACAATATAGAGTATAGACCCTTTAATCAAAAGTGCTAAATGTAAGGGGTGTTCGTATTAAGGATTTGTCCGGATTCCTGTATTAGTATGGGTAAGTGTAAATAATATTACAATAATAAGTATAATACATACCTACTACAGTAGAACCTCGATAAACTGAGTGTTTGGTGATCCGGATATTCCCTAATCCGGACCAAAAAATTTCTTTCATTATGTATGTTATTCTCCGAATTTTTGCATGCTTTGATAAACCGAATCAACATGTCTGTGTTTGTCATGTTTCTTGGTTAGAAATAAATGTGGAGTGACGGCAGAATTTAGCTGATTAAGGCTGAATTCTACATTACACTTTTATCCCCAGGATTTAATTTTAGTCTCATTAGTCTCAGTATAAACCGGTTCACGCTTTTGTTAAAACTTGTTTATACTGGAACTAAAATTAAATCCTGGGGATAAATGTGTAATGTAGAATTCGGCCTAAGTTCAGTAGACAGTAGTTTTTTGACTTGAAATAAAGCATTTTATGATAATTCGGAATATATATTATCATTTTATCATGTATCAGTAATCCGGATTGCCTCGGTTTGAATTAGTCCGGACTATCGAGGTTATACTCCATCATTTATCATTTTCTATGTAAATTGTTATTATTGTGTATATTATGTATTGATTAATAGCAGCAGGTGCAAATTCATCAAGAAAGTTTCCGAACATTTATTACGGTTAGTTAATAGTTACAGAAAAATCATTAGTTTTGATTTGTTTTTGAACGGAAATGCTTATCAAACGTTATATTATCTCAAGATTCATAGATTTTCTAAAAATCCCACGCATTTTTTGAGAAATTTTGTACCACTGTTCGGATTAAAGAGCACGTCATGGATTACTGGAGGGCGGATTAACGTGGGTTCGGATTAAAGGGTCTATACTGTATTGGCAATATTTATGTAAGTTTACATCAGACCTACCGGACCTATTGTCATAAAATCATACTTTAGTCAGTGATTTCTTGCTTCTCAATTTATTTTAGAAAAAAAATCTTCAAATGAAAGTTTTCGAGCATAACATTCTGCATCTAAATCAATAAACTAAATTAATTTTTAATGCTTTATAACATCAGAAATTTAATTTGAAAATTTCGAAAATTAGCAGAAATAGCGATTGCCATGAAATACTTCAAATTAAAACTATCAAATGTTTAACGTTTTATATTTAAAAATAATTTTGAAGTTAATTTAAATTAACTGAAATTAAAAATTATAAGTAATTTTTGGGTTTTTTGACCTAATTATTATTTTTTATTAACTAAATTCAATAATTGGATATAAAATATCTACAAAATTTGACAAAAATATTTTGACAGATAAAACAAAACATTTAATAATTTTTATTGGTATTGCAAGGCAATCGCTATTTCTGCTAATTTTCGAAATTTTAAAATTTTTCTGGCGTTATAAAGCAACCAAAATTAATTTTTTCTTCAAACGTCAGAAAAAGTCGCCTTTGTGTCACTCAATAGGTAACGGTGAAGTTTAACTTTCCTGACGAGGCAGGAAAAATTGTCAACAAAGTACTTTTCTCTGTCTAGACAGACAAAGTAAAATCTTAACCCAACTTAATTTTTATTTTGTAACGTAAAAAATGTTTTCTATGCATTTGTAATGTAAAAAACTTAATGTTTTTTAAATTTTCCTTTAGAATTAGTTCGTTGCGTTTAATAATTAGCTTTTTTTACAAATTAAAGTTAATTTTAAAAAATATTTGAGAATTGAACTACAAGTAATTGACAAGCGATGGCGCTCTTTCAAAAATCAGAATTTCCAGTTTCACGCTTTACGTTTGCAGAAAAAATTTAATGTTTTATACGGAGTCAAAGTAGTTTTGTGTGACTCGCCTGTATTGCCTGACTCGCTCACTACGCTCGCTCTTCAGCCAAACACAGTCTTGTCACACAAAACGTCACTTTGTCTCCTTATAAAACAAATAACTATTGTTTGTTACTTTAGGAGCAGAATTTTATGCTTTAAAACTTTTATTCGTTGATTTTTATTCTAAAAAAAATAGTGAAGCAGGAAATTACCAACGTATGATGTTACATTTAAATTCCTATGACCGAAGAGCTCCAGTCACCACCCTGAAGCTGAAGACCCACTGATTTTGTTGAGGAGATGCGATCTTAACATCAGCTAAATATCAAATCAAGCGCAATTTGCTAAATACAATTTTTTCTACATTTAATTGAAACTATAGGCAACCGTTTACCTACATTGTACATGGTCGCATATGTGGTCAAATTGAAAAATTAATATTGATATTGATATGATGATGTATTAATAATGTTGTTGCATGTACATTGTACAACAACTGAAATAAATATCTATTTTTTTCTAATATAATAAATCACTTAATTATTAATTTTTTTGCGAGCATAATTTGTAATTATTTTAATTCAAATTACAGTGCAGGTGGATTTTACGCCTTATTATTATAGACACATCAGGTATTATAAATTACACCAAATCACGTATAAATTAAATTTAAGTATATTTGACGTGCTTAAAATTCAATAAACAATTATGAATTGTCAAGTTTATATTTATTTGTTAACGGATGCAAAAAAAATTCAAGGTATGTACGTCAGTAGTGAAAAAATGTTGTGACGCTTTTTTTTAAATTAAATTATTATTTATTATTAAGAAAAGAATTACTATAAACTTGATTTAATAAGTTTATAATTAATTTATCATTGATAGTTGATAATTTGTTTTAATTTGAGTATGATGGTAATGATGGTATGATGTCTGAAGCAGCATAATAATAATAATAATAAATCCGTGTGGGCACTGGCTGCACAACGCACAACCCACTATCAATCAATGCAGAAAGAATAGGCCCAAGGAACCCCCTGGGGCCTGTCGTAGGTCGTAAGAGACCACTAAGTGGGGAAACTGTCCAAAAAACTCCCCTTTACCACAGCATAAGAATTATTTTCTCATTCTACTCCTTTATCCAAAACAATCGCCTAATAGATAAGGGTCACTAAAGTAGAATGCATCTACAGTAAGGTTCATTTTACATGGACTAAAGGTCGTGCTAACTTGCTAGTACTGAATCAACTCAAGGAGCAAAAGCACGGGAATCTAAGCTTTAACGTCGTGCACAGTCGTGCTTCGAAATTTCTACGCACGACATTAAAGCTAAGATTCCTGTGCTTTTGCTCCTTGAGTTGATGCAGTGCTATAACAAGTTAGTACGACATTTAGTCCATGTAAAAGGGCCTTAACGGGCACTTGTCGTATAAACCAATTAAAATATCTATAATATAGATTAAAATACTAGAAAGATAATTGAGAAATGCTTCAAAATCCATAATACAGAGTGGCCCATCGAAAATGAAACAAAGGTGGTTTGTCATATTTAACTTCTTTAATTTTTATTAAATTTTCAAAGAAAGTAATTTTATTTGCTACTTTGAACACTGCCACTTCAGCGAACAGCGGTTGTGAAAACAACCCCAAAAAATTTAAAAGGAAAAGGGGGTCGAGCTGCATATCATTTTAAAGCTCTCTGAATTCTCTTTTCAACGATGTGTTAATTTTTAAATTTGGACAAACAATTTAGAAGAAAATGAAGAAAAGAGCGGCTTAGTGATGGAGGTAAAAAATAAAAATTTAATGCTGTTTACAATATTAAAACAATAGGAGGATCTGCAGTGATGAATAAAAATTTATTTTTGTTAGGCATAACGTATCTCACTGAGAGTCTCTCGAAAGATAGTTATCGCTTCACGAATAAATATCTTGTTCTTAAATGTTGAAAAGCGGGTTTCAGATAATGGAAATATTTAAGTTATGGAATGTTATGGATCCATAACCTACCAGAAACTGGCCATCTCAGTACTTCAAATAATTTTTTTCTCACTTTTATTATGCTCAAACTCGTGCAATTATAACAACACCACTACTATCAAGCCAAATAAACGTTGTTGCGACATTGTATAAATAAAATAATCTTTCAGCACTCTAGAGATATAGTCAAAGAAATTGTTAAAAGTAATACGCATCCTTCTTAGAATAGGACTTCATTGCAATTTGGACCTTGGTGCAGCTTCACTATCAGAGTCACAATCACAGTGATCGGGCTAAAAGTGTGAAAATTGCGTAGGTCGGCTAAAAGGAAAGAAACCTTTTGATCTAATTATAATTAATTAATCATGAAAAAATTAATAGTTAAACCGTCGTCTGCGTTGATCTGTCGTAGTTTTTCGCTACTATCAAGTCATACCAATCCAGTAAATTGCAACTAGAGGCGCTAGTGCATCAGGGAACAATGGAAACTGTAATAACATGTTTTACACTAGAGTAATGTCATCATACTATCACTGTCTATTTGACAACGACAAAATTAAAGCTACATTCAGAAAACAGCGACTGTACTCCCTCCTCTCATAGAGTACGAGATGTATTTAACTGTGCTGTGATTGGTGTCCCAAATGTCAATATGAAATTTGCACCAGTCACAACAAAATGTCTAATTGACTATCGGTAAAATAAATTCCTATGTTCCCTTAAGTGGAGCCATCTACCTTATTTTCACAGCATATCTCATCGCACGTTTTTGAGTGATTGGTATGACTTGATAGTAGCGTAAAACTACGACAGATCAACGCAGACGACGAGTTAAACTTATTTTTTGCACAATCGTGTTCTATTCTGTACTTACCAACAATGTTTATACTAATAGAAAGTTGATTTTACCAAACCATTGTATGTGTCCATAGAAACAATAAAATAATGATTTCGAAATATTTAACCAAAAGCACAAGGGTGGTAAGTGAAACAGATGTTTGAGCTATTTGTTACTTTTATTCTTGTTACTGGGACAACATTGTTCTCCAGCGGTTACTATTTTGAATAAACTTTAAAATTATAAAAATTATTTACAACTGTCAACTAGTGTCAGTTTAAAAAATGAATTTATTATTAGTTATTTTTCACGATTGTGCAAAAAATAGTATGCAATACTCGGATCGTTAAGTGCTTTTCTTAACAAATCTCGAAAATTAGAAAAACGAGACCCGTAGGGTCTCGTTTTTGCTAACATTTTCTGGATTTGTTAACTATGCACTTACCGACCATGTATTGCAATGTACTATATTGTGGTTATTGTTACTAGACAACAAACTAATACATTCCCAAGCAACAAACTCTAGCCAGTCAAATCCAGTCAACTAAGGGTTTTAACTTCGTAATGAAAGTCAGAAAGCTAAATATTTGCATAGACTTATATTTCAACCTTCTTAAGACTTACTCAAAAGTCTCATAAAATCTCGTGTACGCGTCGCTAGATATTCAAGGTCAAAGGTCACAAAACGCGTTTTTTGTAAATATCTCGTTTTCTGTGCATCATACGTCCCTAGAGGTTACTACAAAACTTGTAGATCATAAAATTATCTACAAATTTGATCAAATTCATTTTTATATTCATGAATTCTACGAAAATTTCTAAATCCAATTTTATAACATGTTCCTCTACCGATTTTCAACCGTTTTTAAGAAAAATTGAATTTTCTAAAAATAGTGACGTTTGCGCGCCTTTCTTGAAAATTACATACAGACGTTATGATGATAACAGGAGCTACATAATTTTCAGATATTTTTCTAAGAACGTTAGACTAAGCTCTGATGTTAAAATTTTTCTCTATTCATTTACAAGGTGTTCAAAAACTGCTGACTATTAGAGGAAATTTCAAACCTAAAAAACTTTAATTTCAAATGGAACACCCTGTATTTTTGGACAGTTTTGGATGCAGAAATAAATTTACTATCGTTTAGCATTACCATTCCCTATACCTATCGTTGATGCTTTTTACGTTATTGTATATCCTATACAAGCTTCCTTGCCTCACACTCTCCGCGCCATGTTTCCAGAACGGTTAATCGTACAAAAAAATGAATTAGATGAAATTTGTAGAAAATTTTATGGTCTACAATTTTTGTAATAACCTCTAATAACGTATGATGCATAGGAAACGAGATATTTGGAAAGAATTTGGATTTTTGTGACCTTTGACCTTGAATATCTAGCGACGCGGACACGAGATTTTATGAGACTTTTGAGCAAGTCTTTAGAACGTAAAAATATAAGTTTATGCAAATATTTAACTTTCCGACTTTCATTCCGAGGTTAGCCCTTTATTTCATCTAATTTGACTGTAATAATAGTTGGGAAGTAGTTAATACAACATATTTTAAAAACTTGTGACTATGTCTAACAGTCCTATATTGTGCTTAGAAACTCTTATTTAAAGTTTGTATCAGCTAAGTGGGCAATCTATATACCCACACATCAACGTTTTACAATATCCTCAACAACTGTTTCAATCACTATAATACGACGCTATTATTACGTTTATACAGGCTTTATAAAACTACTTTACTATATAATGTATAAACAGTATAGAGACACGTTTAAAAATAAAAAAAATCATACGTAAAGTAGTTGCATATTATCTTTAGTGGCAACTATGATATCCACAACACAACAACAACAAACAAATGGAAGATCGTCATATAATAAATACTTAATATATTACATGATACAATTATTGAACTTCAGTTTAGCTACTCTGTCAAGTAGTAGTCAGACATGACTACTGTACTTCTAAAAAAATTAATGCGCTTCAGTTTTAGCAGAAAATGAGCAATTTAAAACTTTTGAATTAATTATTGTAATTCGAAAATTTCGTAAAATTCATTGTTTTTTACGATACGCTTCCGGTAAATGATCACTGTACTCATAAGATTTCCATAAAAGCCACTTTAATCGTTCCCAATTGAACTTATTTAATATTAATAGATTGTGTAACAAAATGGCTGCCAAAGACAAGATCTTTAATTCAAGAAAATTCATGGCGTCGTTATTTTGTAGTTGTACAGTGTGATTGAAAAAACGTGATAATGCTGATTTCTTGGTTATTATTAAAGATAGAAAAAAAACTTATTTAGGTAACTTATAGTACTCAAGAAGCTCGTTATTTTGGTCAATTCAAAAGTACCAGTGGAATTAAAACAAAAGAGTAACGTTAGTTAGATTCCTTTTTTTAAATGGAACGTGTAGATTTTTTCTAGTTATTCTTCAAGAGTATCAAATTCTCTTTACAGTGATACTAAATAACAATACAATATTTGAAAAAATAAAGTCGTAATAAGGTTTTAAAAAATGAATCTAGCAACCCTTATAACCATAGCACAACAATCGATAACAATCAAAAATACAAAAACATCTACTATCAAGTTGCATAAGTATTAAAACAAATAAATAACGACTGTTTCGATTGTTATGGATTGTTATGCTATGGTTATAACGTTATAAGGGTTACTAGATTCATTTTTTAAAACCTTATTACGACTTTATTTTTTTAAATATTTTAATGTTATTTAGTATCACTGTAAAGAGAATTTGATACTCTAGAAGAATACCTAGAAAAAATCTACACGTTCCATTTAAAAAAATGAACCTAAGTAACGTTACTCTTTTGTTTTAATTCCACTGGTACTTTTGAATTGACCAAAATAACAAGCTTCTTGAGTACTATAAGTTACCTGAACGAGTTTTTTTTTCTATCTTTAATAATAACCAAGAAATTTGCATTATCACGTTTTTTCAATCACACTGTATAATGATGTACAGTAACCGTTTATACAACCATAAGGAATAGTTTTATAAACGTTACCTAAACTTGAAGTTATACGTTATTATAAGTTATTATACAGGGTGTGTATAAAGTAAGGAATATATTGATTATCTCGGCATATAAAAATATTTGAGAAAAAACCTCGGACACGTGGATTTAGATTTTTTATTTCGCATTTTCTGACATTAAAATAATTTATACAGAGTGTTTTATTTCGGCGGTACGACATCATCAACAAGTTTGTTAAATAGAACATCCTGTATATTTTATTATTTTTGGAATCTCCATCGAGTGCTTATTTCAAAAACCTATTATACTTAGAGTCGGAAGTTGATAATTTTGGAGCTACAGATATCTGAAAATTGTATTTTTAACAGTTTGTTGCTGAGTTCTGTAGAGTAATTTGACGGTATTTTACGATTCTGTCTAGACTTTTCAATGATAATCTCATAAGGTCATAAAATTACGAAAAGTAGTACCTATATACAGGGTAATCAAAAACAAAGTTTTTTTTCTTTGTGAGAAATAATAATAATAATTAAGTAACTAATTAAATAAAACAAACTCAGTGTAATAGGTTTTTGAAATCAGTTCTTTATGGGGAATCCAAAAATGATTGAATATATAGGGTGTTCTATTTAAAAAAACCGCTGATCATGGTCGTACCTCCGAAATAGATCCCCTGTATAAATTATTTTTTTGTCAAAATTTGCGCAATTAAAAATCAAAATCGACGTGTCTGAGCTTTTTTTCCAAATATTTTTATATGCCGAGATAATCGCTATATTCCTTACTTTATACACACCCTGTATAGGGACTTAATTGGCCACGTTTTAACGTTTAAATCACTTGCAATTGAAACTGTTGTGCATATGCATATTACATAAAAAAAGGGTCAAAACTAATTAAAAACGTTGGAAAGACCAAAAATTAAGTCCACTAAAAACTTTAAAACTGTTATAGATAACGCTAAGCAAAAGTTGCAAAGCCATCTATAAAACTAATTGTAGTGTAGAAGGGTTTTTAAATTTTTAGTTGTATTTCTACTCTGCAATATAAGTTGTAACAACGTTATGGCTAGTTATAATAACTTTCTTAAAACTGAATTGTTGCTTGGGATGTTTATTTATTTATGTTAAAGACAAATTGTTTGTTAATCACATTTTGATTAGTTATACAATAAAATTATTTAAAAAAAATTCTTTCTAATTTCCTGAGGGAAATTTATGTTAGCCGATCATGAGTATACTGCATAGCCCATTGGCCCATAGCGTGGTAGATATAAAATTTTTGGTCGTTGATTAGGTGAGTTTTTACCATACTACCTATGGTCACAATCTAGCGAGAAATGCTATCATTTCTGATCTTCAGACTGGTCAAGTGGTCAAGTTGGTGATAATCGAGGTGATAATATTACCGACGGGGCTTAACGATCGGGAATGACAAATTTTTATGTATAATAAAGTTTAAGTAAATAATAAATCTAACCTTTTTTTTCAAAGGTATAGAGGAAAAGTCTTCACGACTAAAGACACACGTCTTGGACGCTCCGTTAATGATATTTTTATGTAAGATTTTTACTCACCAGAACTACCTCTCTGCGAGAGCCTCAAAAAGTATATGTATATTTAACCTATCTCAAAGTTCGTAATATTTTGAAGACCTCAAACCTATCTTGCCATAACCTAACTATCTAACCTAACCTACCACGACTAAACCTTTTTTTGTTGAGAGGGGAATCGCCTAAAGACACATCTTGGAAATGTTTCTATCTGCCAAGTAGAGCATTAACCTGGAAAAGTAACCCCTTCTCTTTATCTGCAGCATGAAGGTCCCGAAACCGCGTGAGAATTAATTCGGGGCCTTCTTGGAAGAAATTTTTATTTAATTCTCGCCTTTTGTATAGGCGCCATCTGTTTTGCATCTTTTTTTGTTTTCTGAAGTGCTCGTCGAAAGCTAGAGGATACTCAGCGGTAAACTAACGTAACCTTTCTAGCTACGGAATCGGGAGGGCGTAGGAGCGAAATGACTAGTGTTGTCGACATAACCAAATAAAGCCAGTCAGCTCAGTCAATGCAGGGATTCACTAAAAAAATCGATAACTGTAACGATGTCATTAACTATTGCGAATTCGGTTATGTATGAATTAAGTTATGGATAAATAAGTCGTTAGCTACCGAAACTCGTTAATCTATCGATAGCTATGACCTATGACTACGGATTTATCCGTAAAAATTTGAACTCTGAATTAAAGAATTAATAAACGAATTCGGTAGTTTAACGACTTCGCTAGCTATTGAATATAGTTAGTGAAGCCCGGCATTAAAAAGAGCCTATTATTAACCTATAATCCCGTTGTCACCCTGTATACTAACGTAATACGTCAATTTGATGGCGCTGTGATAATCATTCGCTTTGAATATCCACACACCAGCTAAGGTTAACATTTAAATGTGCGTTAGTACAATAATTAACAATTTTTTGTATATTTAATTTGTGTAATACAATTATTGAATATAAACTGCTCTAAAAAAGTTTCCACTTTTTCAAAGTGGCGTAAATTTAATGCCACTTTAGGAATCTTGTTGAAATACGGGAACACTTCTCCGTTATCTTCAATAAATTTTAGAAAATACAAAAATATCATCAAGTATTTTTATGTCAATGATTCAATGAATTTAGATTACTTAAATAACACAAATCAAAGTAGGGTAGCAATTATTATTTCATGCATCGAGTTGTTAGCATTATGGATGCACACATAAGAGTGCCCAAATGACTAAATTTACGTCACTTAAAAAAGTGAGTACTTTTTTTTAGTGGTATAGGTACAGTCAGCCTCACAATAAACGACCACCCTGGCTATAAGCCTAGCACGAATTGTGGATGAAACCATCATAACATCCCCTACTTAAATTGAGGGGTAACTTTATTTTGTCAACAAGTAGTAAATCGACAACTTCTCCTTTTGTCCTTTTGTCATTGTTGGCTAATAGCCACTCTAGCGTATAGCCAGGGTGGCCAATAATTGTGAGGCTGACTGTACTTACTTAAGAGGGCGATTTCGAACGAATGGGTGGGAAAGTTGATATTTAGACATTTTGCTCGTAACCGTTAGCGGCTTTTTTAAAATCCGGTTGATATCACAAATGATTATAATTCCTGATAGGATAAGGTTCAAAGAAGGCAATGACATATTTTTTTTGCTTGTGTGTGAACACAACGTGCAATTTTAGAATTCCGCCATAGAAAGTGACGCCACAAAAGTGTACAAGTGTAAAGGTACCTGAAGTTGTACTTTTCAAATTCACTGTTTGAATATTTACCTATATTAAATTTTACTGACAGTTACTTGTCATATTTAGTAACTGAAAAACTTTTAACTCGTAGTGTACGAGTTCATTAGAAACCGCCCTCTTAAATAGAGAAATTTAAAATTAAAAGTAAAATATTTCCAGATTTAGGAAACGAATTTTGAAACAATTTCATCAGTCTCCTAATGTTGTAAGTTGTAAATTAGCTACTGTTTTATAAAATTATGCATAGGTTGGACATGATTTACTTTATGTAAATAAAACAGTTGCCTTCCGAATGACATAATTTATACCGGGTGTCCCACTTAGCATGCTCAACATGGGGATCTCGTAAACTGTAAGAAGTACGAAGTCGGTTAAATGACACCAAATGTAGTCTTTTTTATGACCAACTCAATCCTACTTTTGTTTTGTGGAAAATATTATTAACACTCGAGATATTTACAAAAAACTGCAAAAGTTGATTTTCTTTAAATGCCTATAACTTTTTTATTAATCAAGATAATTTTAATTTTTAAAAAAAGGATAATAGGCACTACTAAAACCTATAAATTTAATATACAAACGAATTTTTTTATTAGGCCGTTTTGGAGATATGATGCAGAATTATATTTTTTTAAATACAAACCTAGTATTAATATTATGTTATTGCATATCTAATTTTTTTCTCTTTTCAAAAATATAAGGGTTGATAGGCTTAATTTTTCAAATTCTTGTTTGGTAACATAAAATTAAATAATAAATTTGTTATTTAATGTTAAAAAATTTTTTTTAATCAAATATCCCTTGAAACAATCGAATAAAAAAACAATTGAAATTAAACATACAATATCAAAAAAAAAGTGTAAAAAAAATTCATAAAAAAATACTAAAAAATTAAAAAATTTAAAAACGTATATTTTTGAAAAGAGAAAGAAATTAGCTTGGCAACAACATAAAATTGAGGTTAGGTTTGCATTTAAAAAAATGTAACGTTGCATCATATCTCCAAAACGGCCTTATAAAAAATTCTTTTGTTTATTAAATTTATTGGTTTTAGTAGTGCCTATTATCCCCTTTTTGAAAATTGAAATTATTTTGATTAATAAAAAAGTTATAGGCATTTAAAGAAAATGAACTTTTTCAGTTTTTTCTAAATATCTAGAGTGCTAATAATACAGGGACACCCTGTATGTCTAGGTCTACCCTGTATACCGCATGTTCGTGAAAATAGTCTATGTGCTATAATTCTGTTATTTCTAAATATTTTGATGTGATTGAATACTTTTGTACAGAAAAAAATCTAGAAATCTAAATATCAAAAAATATACAGCGTATTCCATTAAAGAAGCGGCTTAAAGTTGCTGCACTTCCGAAACCAGGCCATTTTCAACTTTTTCTATAGCATAGATATAGATAAATAAAGGAGACAAAATACAACAACTATGCTTCATTTAGCCGAATTCTTATCGCTACTAATAAAAAAGTTAGCTATTGTAAACTGTATTGTAAATTGTGATTGTAAGTTTTATTTATCGCGAATTTCAACTATCTTTCCATGCAAGTTAAAGCCTTTATATTTAAATTAATTTTAAAAATTCATTGTAAATAAACACTACAAAGGGCAAATATAAAAAAAAATAAACAAAAAAGCGGTTTTAATTCGGAGCTTAATTTTAAAATCATTAATCGCGTACTTCCGTCGACTTTCGTATAATATCGTTCAATAAAGCGCTATATATATTTGCTACTTGCTTCTTCCGCTAGTGCTGGATTTTACACATAGGTGTGTGTGTAGGTTAGTGCGGTTGCAGTTTATATCAATGTACGCCCGGCTCGACACGCCTTTTAAAATTTATAACACAATGTGTTCAATTTAGCGATATTATAACTCAAGCTATCCTTGTTTTATATTTCTATTACATTTTGAATCAATTTTATTTCAAAAATAATTGAAGAAATTACCGGCATCACTTTTTTTATGTGTTAGCATCGCCGTCGTATCTATGGACTAAATTAAAGGGTTAACTGTTACATAATAACGTGCTTTTATTTAAAATAGTGATATTATTTTTGGGTAAGTCGAGTAATTTTGTTAATAAATTAAATTATAAGTTTAAAAATAATATAACCACCTATTGGCTCCACCCCAAAAAAGCATGTGAGTTAAATTGTAAGTAATTAAATTTTTATTTCAAACCTATAACGTTAAATTCATTGAGGTTAGATTTCTTTTCAAAATTAATTTCAAGTAAACAATTTGAATTTACGCCAAAAAGTTGTAGGACTATGTTCTTAAATTAGTTTTTTATAATTTTATTTTGTGGTGGTGCTGATAGTGGTAGACGAAAAAAATAATTGAGGTTATAAAGGGATCAGGTAAAGGCTACTTATTTTTAATTAAAACAAAACATTTTTAAAAGTTAAAATAGGCGCCTACTTATTTTACAAGGAAATGACATTTTATTCCATAATAGAATATATCCAAAATATTTGCTTAGAGGTGGGGGCGATATTTATAAATATCACCTGAACTAAGCAAACAATTCAATTTACTACTGTTAAATAATTTTTTTATGACATTGTGGGCGCGCTATGCTATTAGAACTAACTGAATGCCCTTCCTATGAAGGGTTGAACGAATTGTTTGACATTATTTAACCACCCTATTATAATTTTACTTAATTTTTAATAATTATTTATGTATTGTGATCTCCGATCCATTTCTTTCTTCCATTGTCAAAGTCAAAAGTTTTGAATCAACGATAAATACAATTAGCTGGAGTGGTAAAACGTGTCACATTAGATGTGGTTGTGATAACCCTCTTATTACTAATTAGGCACATTTAACCTTATTATAATTATTTTTAACATCCCCCTTTTCACTGATAATTAATTTATAGTGTAATTCTTCTAATACAAATTAACCACACAGGCAGTGGCGTCGAGAGAGCTTTTGGGCCCTTAAGTCTTAAGAGGGCGGTTTTTAACGAATGGGCGGGAAATTTGAAATTTAGACATTCCGTTCGTAACCGTTAGCGACTTTAATAGCCGGTTGATATCACTAATAGTCATAATTCCTGATAGGGCAATGACAATGTTTGTATAGGAAATTCGGCCTACTTAGTGAGAAAAGTTGAACTTGGTGTAATTCAAAAAATATAGGAAGTTGGGTAAAATTTTTTCAACCCTCAACTCTTAAAATTAAGTTTTTAAAACTTGTGATCAAAATACATGGCTAGAAACATATAGTGCTAGCCGCATTACATCCAGTGTATAGTAGTCCCAACGTAAGTTGAATCTACCACGTGACCAAACCTGCGCGAGGCGTGGCTTTAGAGCCCAGTGGCGGAGCTAGTTATTTCTTCTGTCAAAAAAAATTATTTTTAAAACTTGTCAAAATTTAAAATAATTACTTAATTTAAATTTTTATTTGAAGTACTATTAATAATTAATTACTGGTTTAATACTTTGTGAATGAGATCTTCACAATTTTTAAAATGCTTGTAATTATTTTGCTTCAACCAAACCAAAGTAATGTAATAATTATACGACGGCACTGTCTACGTTCGTTTCTAAGCAACGACCGCATTAATCTACTGCGCAACTTTAACGGTCATCACGTGGTGGATTCACCTTATGTTGGGTTCCCTCTAATGCCTGTCTTTCGTTTAGAGCCGACGTACTATAGCTATTCTCCTTAAAAGGTGCTTTTATTATTTGCAATTTAGTTTGTGCCACGGTAATAAAAATAGAAGGTATGCCGACGGACGTTCTAAGTTGAAGCAAAACTTGAACCTTTTTAGTACGAATAATATCCCTTTATATGCTTTCTCTGTCTTATATTGGCGCGACAAATACCCTTCATATGCTTTTTCTGTCTTACCAAGTAGTCCACAAGTGGCACCAGTTTGCTACGAGTGCTAACATAGCCCGTCACATACCTGTAATATTTATTACCGTGGTTTGTGCGTTGTATGAGTGAATAATCTTCATATTCAATATTTTTGTCGTACTTAAACAAGCAATGGTTGTTTTAAGCACCGAGTAAATAATCGCGTTATAGTGTGTGCTAATTGATAAGCTTTTAAGGGCTTGATTAGCCTGGTGTTTACTGTGGGACGGTTTGCCCAATCTAATCAAGCATGCACTGCTACTAGACTAGCATAATAGTGAAAAGCTCTATTTGAACGATTGATTTACACAAAGACGACTAGATATAATTTTATCAAAGTTTCGCAGGGTTTTGTAGGTTAATGCACTGTTGCACATAGAAAAGTATAATATTCCGTGCGTTTCCAAAAAAGGACGCCAGCTTATAGGGGGTTTATTGGTAACTTTAGACAAATAAAATCTTATTTAAAATTAAATGCGACGATATTTTTTACAATTTTAGCGAAAAATAAGTTAATATTTTCCAAACATGTAAGGCTGATGACGTCTTTGCTATTTTTTTTTAAATTGCATCATATACATTTTTTTGTCTGATTTGATAGAGAATTTTTTTCACTTTTCAATAAGGTAAAGCCGGGTAAAGCATTATAGGGTTAAATAAGAAAATCTTAAAGAAAAATTGTAAAAACTAAAGCTACATTATTTTTTATCAAGCAAGCGGATTGTTAAAAAAACAAATAATTTTCAATTGTTTAGCTAACTGTGGAAACTTCTATACTCAAATTTAATGTTTCATTGGACCACGGACGCTGGCTTGGCTACCATAAGCTTGTTACGAATAAATTAAAAGAAGAAAAACTTTTTTATATGGAGCTACATAAAAGACTTAATATTTTGAACAGTGCCTGCTAATGTAAATGTGTTAAATGGTGAAAATCTGTTAGTTTTAAATGTTTATCGTCAATAGCTTTAGTTGCTGGCGCGAATTAACCATAAATAAATAATGTTTTATGAGTTTTTTCTTTTAATTTATTCGTAACAAGCTTATAGTAGCCCATCCAGCAGCCGTGGCGCAATGAAACATTAGATTTGAGTGAAGAGGCTTACACAGTTAGCTATACAATTGAAAATGATTTGTTTTTTTGAACGATCCGCTTGCTTGATGAAAAATAATGTAGATTTAGTTTTACAATTTTTCTTTCAAATTTTTAATTATTCTCGAAAATCTCAAGTACTCTATTACTACAAATTAAAGCATTTAGTGGAAATAATAAATTGAATGTAAATTATGGAGTACAATGTGTAATAAAATGTATCTATCTAATTGCACATGTTGTTTTAACATTAATTACTTACACATAATTAAAATTTAATTTTTCTGATTTATTATTACCTATTGTCACACTAAATATTCCTCAGCTTTTTATTCTATTAGACTGTTTAATTATAATTATGTTAAGGTATAGAAACGTGTATTTAGTTGAAGGCAGTATAAATATTGAATTATACAGGGTGTCCAAAAACGATTTATTTCTCTTTCGATTTACCTACAGTCAGCCTCCCTTGCTATACGTTTAGCACCAATTTCAGATGCAACCATCATAACACCCCCTCCTTAAACTGAGGGGTAACTTTATTTTGCCAACAAGTAGCAAATCAACAACCTCCCCTTCTGTCCTTTTGGGCTAATAACCACCATGGCGTATAGCCAGCGTGGCTAATAATTGTGAGACTGACTGTACATTCGCGATAGAGATCTGAAGTCGAAAAGTGGACATTTTTCGCTTTTACCCTGTATAAACAAAAATATACGTTTCAGTTATTGTTTGTTGTGATTTTAGACGTTGCGAAAGAAGAGTAAAAAAAATTAACCCTGAAATATTGGTTAATTTATACAAAAATTCACTCTTCTTAAAGTTGACACTTGACAATATATTATGCAATATTGGTCTGCTTTCTCCGTCAAAAGACTTGTTTGAGAAAGTTTGCGAATATTAATTAACAATATATTTACAATTTGTCCATTATTATAATGAAATTAAGCTCCTTTTTTGTGTTTACGTCTATTATTATTTATTTTTCATTGTATTGTCCATTTAACAGCTTTAAATTAATTAAATTTATAATTAATTAATATAATTTTCCGAATTTTCCTTATAGAGTTTAGGACCCCCTATAATGAATCTAATAAAAAACACATATAGATAACTAATCTCTTAATTATGCACTATCTTAATTAAATACTTTGAATCACACGAGTCAATTCTTGGTAATTTCAAAATTGTGCGTGTAATCGTAGAACCCATTGATTGTTGTAAGTGTATCGAATTATTTAATTATTTAATACATTGTATGCTTATTGATAATTTCTAATTTTGTCTAAATGTACGTTGGTACGCAATTTTCTCCCATATGGTTTAATCGTTTAATCAACATACGTCAATCATAAAATGTCTAAAATTAATTAGCGTTATCGCATGGAGTTGGTTTTCCGCAAATATAAATTTATTTAATCGCGAAGTTGATGAAAACGTTTAATGTATATTTAAATTTTTTTGTTTGTTTAGTAAAAAGTAAATGTCTGGGTAAGTTGTGTTCCGCATTGCGGATATACGGTCGTCGATACCTGCTCCTTGAATTACAAAATTTGCAATAGGTTGTTGAACACGCATACCTGTAAAAAGTAGTTATGCCAAGGACGAAACTTGTCGAATTTAGGGATATTAATTATTGCTAAATTAAGTCAAATAAAAATATTTCCTAAAATCAACATCGTTGATTTAACGCAAAATTACAATTTCAGTTGACCCACTAAAAATGAGACGGAAATTATTTAGCATACACTACTGTTTACGGTTACTCGATGTAAAAATGTATTTTGTTACTATTGGAATTTCGAATTAACGTAATCGTAACATCGTTATGCAATGTTTAGGTTTCATTCTATTCTTGGGCGTGATTTGGTGCAGTGAACTTGACTTTGTGATGCCATGACTAGTAGAAAACTCATAGAAAGTAAATTTAATATTTGTAAATTGATTTATCCACTATATGCTTAATCAATCGGTGCGTAGCAGGAACTTTATTAAGGGGAAAATACGTTTTATCATTTTTTTACGATGATTAACATCACAGCTATACAGAGTGAACACCGGATCTCTGGGCATAGGGATTTAACATGTAAAATCATACTTTGGTAATTACCTGCTTCACTATTTATTTTAGAAAAAAAATCGTCAAGTAAAAGTTTTAGAGCCTAAAATTCTGCAACTAAATTAATAAACAAAATTAATTTTGTATGCTTTATAAGGCCAGAAATTAAATTTGAAAATTTCGGGAATTAGCAGAAATAGCGATTGCTTTGATACAAATAAAAATTGTCTACTGTTTTACACTTTATCTGTCAAAATAAATTTGTATTTTATATTCAATTATTGAAGTTATTTAATAATAAATAATATATTTTTGGCGAAACGTTAAAAAAAATAATTATGTATTACCCAATTACCCTATAAGCTTGTATTTCTCCAATTAAAAAGAAAATAGTAATAGATAATATTTAGAAAAGAAAACTCAAAAATTACCTACTTTATTTTTAGTTTCAGTTAATTTAATTACTCGTGAATTTCTCTCAAAAATTGTTTTGAAAGATAAAATTAATGTTAAGAGGCGACGTCACCACTGTTAAAATGCAGCAAAACACTACTCACGGCATAGCTAATTGTGACTTTATAAAGCCATTTTTCATTAATATGAAAAATAATATCTAACAAGAGATAATAGTCAGAGGTTTCTTGCCTAAAATTATTCAAATCGATAGGTTAATTAATTAGGATTTTGCAATTGAAAACTCAAAAATTAGAGGTTTTTCAAACATTTTTTTTCACTATTTAAAAGATGATTTTACGATCCAACTTAGGCAATAAACCTGCATTTAGGGGTTCTGATACCACTTATATTTTTTTAAAAGATTTTTTTTTACTCGTTTAGGCACAAATAGCTATTTTCGAAACCAATATTTTTAATTTTTTACCACTAAATAGAGAATAGTGGCATAACAATTTGCACCTGATAAATAAGTCCAGTTTTTGAAATGTATTTCCGCCTGCTTCTACTTTTTGTAAATACTCAAAATGGCGCCTGACGTTGCCTCTTAAACATTTGGTAATTTTTATTCGTGTTTCAAGGCAATCGCTCTTTCTGCTAATTTTCGAAATTTTCAAATTAAATTTCTAGCGTTATAAAGCATTAAAAATTAATTTAATTTATTGATTTAGATGCAAAATTTTATGCTCTAAAACTAGTATTTGAAGATTTTTTTTCTAAAATTAATTGGGAAGCAAGAAATAACGAAAGTATGATTTTACATGTTATAAATCCATATGACCGAGAGATCCGGTCATCGCCTGTTAAGTATAAAAAAATATACCTAACAGGGTGGTTCGTAAACCAGTTCAAAAAAGTTATTCTTAAACAACCTCGTTTAGAGGCAGGTAATTTTTGATTGTCCAATGTCAAACGTATATGCTTCTCATTTTCTCATTTTTCACATTTGGACCTTGAGCTGCCCCGTTCCATCCCAAGTCATCAACTTCTCTGTGGCCGGTTTCTACTTCTTTTGCCAAGTCAAGGTCTCCAAAGCTGCATTTCCTTCTTCCTTCTCCCAATCGTTTGTGCTGTAGTATACAGTTCAGTCGGTGATAGCTTTTGGGTGGGGATGCGCTGTGAAACGTTCGGTATACGTTCAATTATATTTTAATTTTACAGCCGACGTTTGCTAGAGCTTGCTATATTCTCTCATTTGCCACTATTAAAGTGAAATAAAAATATCTTACTACTTTAATTTTCCATTTATAGCAAAATCCAAACCCAAAAGCTATCACCGACTGAACTAAGTATATCCCATTCATTTTTATTTCGAAGTTGTTGATGTTCGTTCTTTTGTATCGATATTGTTGCAGTCGGGAAGCACTGATAGCAATACTTAGCAGCTGTATTTTTTAAAATTTAGCATTAGAAAACGCTATAAATTTACATGATCAGAATATACCCTTGAACATTGTGTTTTAACTTGACATCAATTTTGCAATAGTTCTCTATATGATAATTAAGGAATTTGTTGGTTTTTACTAATATTTATAACTATTATTAACAATCCTTTCATGCGAATCAAAAAATAACCTTATCTATATTATAGCACGATAAAAATTTTGACCAGTGATACGAGTGATAGAGTATTGTTCAAACGAGAAGAACCCACTTTGTCATTGCGCGAAAATCTTAAATTGGGCGGACGTGCCCAAATTGGTATTGGGGGTACGGTCGCTACACTCATATGAGAGCTTACTGATGAATCTCGACCGCCGGACCCTTTAAGGCTCGTACACACACACAGGCTTGCCTACCGGTTTGCCTCTGCAGGCGGCCTGGACGGGCCAGGTCACCTGAAAGCTGTCCACGCGCTCCGGTTTGGCTTGTACAGGCTAACCGGAAGGAAAGCCTGTGTTTGTGGACGAACCTTTAAGTATGTATATGTGACGGCGCTCTTAAATGACCCTCCAGCCTCTTTCGGTGGCTCAATGACGTAGGCAGGTGGGTTCTCTTCGTTTGGATATTAATCTACCATTAATTTTTGCTAGGTTATGTTAGCAGCGACTATTAAATGTAATAGCCAACTTATTACATTTTATGTACCACCTTTTAACTCTCGAAAGAGCGTAAAAAGCACGTTGTTTTTTTAAATAGAAAGAGGGATGTTATATTTATAAATATAGCAATTAGGGACGTTTTTCAATCTCTGAGATCTCAGCGTTTTAAAAGAATAGGTACATTGGTACATGGTTGGACTTATTTATGAAAACGAAAATTTTGCGTTGTCAAGGTCGTTCAGTTGTACTCTTTTTGGAGACCATTGTATTTTAATTTGGGAACCAAATCTGTTGGTTACGAATATTATTACCATAAATTGACTAAAGTTAAATTTTAGAATGCTCTAAGATAAAAAAAGATCGCAAAATAATATTTAAAAACAATAAAATAACAAATAGAAAGTGAAGATGGTTTTAAAATCAATTGAGATGCGGAAATGTAGATTCCCTTACATTACACTATGTGCTAATCTTTATACTATATACAGAGAAATTTAATAATTTTAAAATCAATTAAGAGTAAAATAAAATTTATTGTGAATTATTTTGAAATAATACATTGCACCAATTGCAGAGTTATTTAATTCTCATTTCAAATTAAATCTTCAGTTACATTATTCAATTAGTAATTTGTGCTACTTTCTAAAATATAAATCACCTCTGGGTGGTACGTTTAAAAATTTGGATCGATTCCAAAAATATGATATTTTGTAAATTTGGTTCAACATTTATTTTGAAGATTTTAAATTTTGGCGGAAGGAGCCTCAAATATGTTCTGTATAAGTAAATGTTATAGTAGATATTTCAAACACCGTCAATGGCGTTGTGAACGAAAATTGCATTTCCGTCATGTAATAAGAGTTCAAGAATGCAGTTAGTGGGGATAAATCAAATAAAGAAGGACCCACACAGTGACGTCATATGCGCGACAGAAATGGCATCACTCTTGCTATTCAATAGCGCCGTCTCTAGGCGGTTGTAACAAATATAATTTATTTACAACTTCATTTTATTTTATTCAAAACTAATTACTCGATTTATGCAAAATTTATCAAAACTACATGCTTAGTTGTAAATAAAATACTGTATTTAACTCGCATAATGGCTAAATTACACTCGGATGACTAAAACACTCGCATTCGGCTCGTATTTTAAATTTTATCTTTGTATAATTATGATATACTAACTATGCTTATTGAATAAGATACTTTTAATTTAGTGTGCCATAGCTTTAATTTTTTCCAAAATTCATAGGTAGATTTCTAATAATAAATTAGATATTGATTTTTAAAAATCGAAAGTATATTTAATTAAATTGTGGTCAAAAAGGGCCCTTTTCGCGCTTTTTAAAAATATATAGTTTGACATACTTATCTTGAAAGGTAAGGGAGTTATTTGAAAATTTCTTACTTTTTACTGATTACGATTACACCCAATTCTGAACACCCTGTAGGTACAACCATTTTTTGATGATTAAATCACTAATTCAATAATTCGAACTGTTTAATTTTAAATTGTTTGGAAATTTCTCCATAATTTTCTTTCAATTGAATTTTAAAAATTTGCTGGTCCATTACCTACTCTTTACCATAGCCATCTGCTTTTGCGAGATTACTCCTAAAACAAGTGAAATTTTTAAATTGTATAATTAAGCTTTTGTTGTTTTTTTTTGCAATTTTTGTTAAAACAATGCACATTTTCTTAAACATTCATATAAAAATAATTGCTACTTCAACAAATAAGCACAACATAATTGAACTTGAGTAGCTCTGAGGTTGATGAGTTTGTAATGTTTATGAATTACTACTACCCAAGTGTAATTTACTACGTTGTCTTCGTCAACACCTTTGGCATTTTCTATTTCAATATATCGATATTTATAGTAAAACTAATCGGTGGTAATTTGAGTGATGTTAAACAAATTTGTTTTTGTCCATTGTTTAATGTTTATCTTCGACACAAGAATGACTTGTATTTGGGATTCTAATGACACAATCGGTTACATCATTAAGTAAATCGTGACGTTTTTAAGACGCAAGTGAAATTTACAGAGTGAAAGAAATCGACAATAATAATTATTACAATTGTATTTGTTTGTAATGAGAATTTTTTCGCAACAAACTTTAATTAATGCTTCCATGTACTTTATTAGTACCTATACCGAGAATTGCAATCGAATTAGTAATTATAAAAAAATCAAGTCAGTAATAGTTACTGTATGTGTTTTGTTTTATTTTAATAATGAAGCTAACTTCAATGTCTTTGAGGTTAAAGTAAATGAGAGAGTGACTTGATAACATACCTGTTCTTTTGTTTTCGATATTTGCGTTTGTTGCGTCTCTAATGCCCAGTTGCATAAAAGAGAATTATATTTTATAATCCTTTGATTTGGCAACGTTACGTAATGTCGAAGTTTTACGTTTGTAAATAAATATTAAAATCTGAGGTTAAGTTCTTTTTGTGTTGAGTTGTAAAAACAATTTGCTAGCGAATCTATGTCGTCAAACTTTAACATTTTTATTTATTTATTTATTGTGTAGCTTTGCCATATCTCTTTTCTCTCTCAATTCTCTTTTATGCAACCGGGCATAAGAGTATTTCGGGCGAAGAAACGCTAGAATTATCGTAATTTCCTTTTTTCTGTATGGAAATCATTAACTTTTTTCTTTTGTTACATTTTATTAATATCTAGGAAATTTTTTATCTTTAAATATTTTATTATTAATGTATGCAGATAGCCGTGACGACGTATTATTGATTTATAAATATAACTGGTTCACCTACAACTCGTACAACTTATTTGAAGTAATCGTCGAATTCATTACGAAATGGTAATTTTATGATAATTTCCAATAATGTTCATTATCAAAACAATTATAACTTCGTTTAATGATGACGTCGTCGCTGCATCATATCACCTTAATTGGTTTTACATCTTCTTATAAATATTATATAAATTATTCTACATTATTCGTGTTCATTCAAGTACTCGGTTGTTGACTCGCGAAGAAGTAAATTGTATAAAGTGCCACTCTCTGTTTACTAGTCGAGTTTAAAATTGTTTTTTTGCACGTGTTGTGATTATTAAGATGTAAGTGCTTTTCAATTTAATCAATATTTAGTTATTACTTCAAGTCAAGGATAAAATTTAATAAAAAATGATTCTATGCACCCTGTTAATATAAAATGACAGTTAATACTCCTAAAAACTTCATCGAGCCCTTGAATTCTGTAAAGTGGAAAGTGAAGCTTCCAACTATTATTTGATCCTGTTCAGCTTCAATTCATTTAACGCTGATCCTTTTCTGGACGTTTGAAATGTACAGTGACAGACTAGTTCAGGGTCTTTCTCTCTCGAGTCTCAGGACTCTAGATTTTGGATTGTGAACATGTAGAGGAATGCAGATTCGAGCCTCTTGTACAACTTCCAAACCAAGCAGGACCATCATTTCTCGAACCATCCTCTCTCATTCTGTTTCTACCATGTACAGTCAGTCTCATAATTAATGGCCACTCTGGCAATACATTTAGCACGAATTGTGGATGTATACCTGGCGTATAGCCAGGGTGGCCAATAATTGTGAGACTCAGTGTACATCTACTTATGAGAGCACTTTCTTTGACCATGTCGAGCTAGAAGCCCTTCAAGACTGATCTCTTTCTAGACGTTCAAGCTGGACAAGGGCAGAGTTGTTCAGAGTCACTCTGTAGTGTCTTAATTTTTTATTGTAAACTTGTAGAAGGGGAATTCCTAAGAGCACTGGGTTAAATCTCCTATACAATTTTCAATCAAAGCAGGCCCATTGGTGCTCCAAGCTCCCTATCATTATGAACTGTATCATTCTGGAGGAAGACATTTATTCTAAGCGTGTCGAGCTAGAAGAAAGTCTTACAACACTGTTTTTCCCGTGGCCGTTTGCTTTGGACTACAGCAAAGCAAATCTGATAGATTCTTTAGGATTATATTGATAGTTTTTATAGCTGCTTCATGATCGTGTCGGGCAGGGCCTGATTTGGCGAGTTTATGAGTGTGTCCTTAAATAGTTGGTACATCGTTACTAAAAACGATTTAACATAGATATTTTAGATTTTTCTTCCTCAACAGGTTGAACAAACTTTTAACTTCTTAATCATGTAATTTAAAGCTTAAATAACATACAGGGCGTCCCAATAAAAAAATGCAAGTTACTATAGCAATTCGATCACAACTCATCCATCATAGAGTTCTAAATATTAAAGGTAGCTTTAAGCACTTTTCGGTTTAACAAACTCCTGACTTTTTAATAATTAATTCATGTAATTTAAAGATTAAATAATATACAGGGTCCCAATAAAAAAATGCAAGTTACTATAGCAATTCGATCACAACTCATCCATCATAGAGAGTTGTAAATATTAAAGGTAGCTTTAAGCACTTTTTGGTTTAACAAACTCCTGACTTCTTAATCATGTAATTTAAAGATTAAATAATATACAGGGTGTCCCAATAAAAAAATGCAAGTTACTATAGCAATTCGATCACAACTCATTTATCATCAAGTTGTAAATATTAAAGGTAGCTTTAAGCACTTTTCGGTTTAACAAACTCCTGACTTCTTAATCATGTCATTTAAAGCTTAAATAACATACAGGGCGTCCCAATAAAAAAATTCAAGTTACTATAGCAATTCGATCACAACTCATCCATCATAGAGTTCTAAATATTAGCTTTAAGCACTTTTTGGTTTAACAAACTCCTGACTTCTTAATCATGTAATTTAAAGATTAAATAATTTACAGGGTATCCCAATAAAAAAATGCAAGTTACTATAGCAATTCGATCACAACTCATTCATCATCAAGTTGTAAATATTAAAGGTAGCTTTAAGCACTTTTCGGTTTAACAAACACCTCACTTCTTAATCATGTCATTTAAAGCTTAAATAACATACAGGGCGTCCCAATAAAAAAATGCAAGTTACTATAGCAATTCGATCACAACTCATCCATCATCAAGTTGTAAATATTAATGGTGGCTTTAAGCACTTTTCGTTTCTTTCAGACGTAAAAAGGTTATTGTATTGTTTACCATTAAATGTCAATATTTTACCCAAACACACGATACGTAATAAAGAAAGTATTAAAATTACTTTTACTTACTTAGATTAATATCGATTATTTAATTATTCCCCTTTAGTTTAGCTGTGTCATTCAAGAATTTAAAAATTAATAAATAAAGTGTCTTGTCACAGGGTTCGAGGTTAGTGACCATTTTCACTTACGACCTAATAAGTTCTATTTATGACTTTTCTTATATAATACCTAGAGTGCTTCTTTTGATAGCGATTCTAACCTAACTCTTCTTAATGTATAAAAGCAACTATCATTTATTTTCTTCTATTCAATTAACTGTATTCGCAAGTGTGTTAGAATTTCAAATATGTGCTACAGAAGGTTTCGCAATCGATTATTTAAGATAGAGATGATGCATGTGTGCGAGATTGCAGTATAAAAAGGATAATGAAACAAAATTAGAAGTTTGTGAATTATACACCGCACCAACTGTTTGCGCTAGAATTTCTCTCTGAACGTTTAAGGAGTTTATGTTTTTTTATAGCTGTAGCATTGATTTTCTCTTAGTTCTACTTTTTGTTTATTGTTTGCTTTTGTCGCCACAACGTCTTTGTATATTATCACTTATCACATCGGACTTAAGGATGCTCTAGCTAGCACACCCCTCTCGATATCCAAGCATATAGGGTTAGGTTAGGACCTCAAATCGATATGAGTGTATTTGAACTATAGATTGACTTCAAGAGGCGTAATTTTATTTTACGTTTGTGGGGATAGTAGATAGTTTACTGCTTGATTATTAAACTTTTAAAAATTTGCATGGCAAACCTATTAACTTTCGTTAGGGATGGAAATTTAAAATTACTGAGAAACTGAAAAATTTTGCTTTGTTTACGAGTTATTTGACTTTGAAGATTGAAAACAAAAACAAGTAACAACAAAAATAGTAACAAAACAAAACAAGCGCATTATAATACCGCTGATACACACCGGGTGCCATCTCTGAACGCGGAACATAGGAAAATCACATTGGAACAGACGCAGAAAATAACTCTGTTTCGATAGATATCACTACCATCCTTATAGATTTATTTAGCATACGTAGCAAATAAGTGATTTTCAATGTTATTTCCCTATGTTCTGCTTTGAAAGTTGGCACTCGGTGTATGATTTTTTGACATTTTTGCAACAGCAATACATTAGAAGCGTGCAGAAACTCTTTATGCAGACATTTCCCAATAGAAGCCACCCATCATATTCTCATACGATTTTTTCCCGGTCGTACCAAAGGATTCATTCTGCTTGTGGTTTTGTTTACTATTTTCATCCCAAGGCCTATATTTTTTTTAAATACATATGCATAATCATTTTAGTTATTTAACCTTTAGCAGGTTGAAAACGCAGGTGGCACAGAAAAATATTTGTTTATAGTTTATATTCAATTTTTTTGTTTTTGACATTTCCATATCACTGGCCTAGTGCGTGATGGTGAGAATACCTTCAGTAGAAAATTTTAATAACAGAAGTGATGATTATTCGTTTGTAGAAATCTGACATTCAGAATGATATTTTTGGCGCTTGCATAGAAAGACTATTTTAGTGTTTGGGAATTTTCTGAGCTGGAAAAGATTCAGAAAAAAGTTACACATTTTCATGCTTTTTTCCAAGAACTGCGATTATACACAGTTTTATATATTTTTTTACTGTGTAAGTGTTAATGACGTTTGAGAGGTCGATATAGACTATCCATTGGATATTTCCAAAATTTACTCTTTTGGTGATGGTAAATTACAATTTTTTCAAAAGACGAGAGAAAAATGAATACTACATTATGCTTTTAGTATCTGTTTTCAATCTTCGTTCGTTCAATTATGTATGCATATCAATACAAGACAAGGGTTACCATTTTCGTCTTTAATACGTTTATTTATAAATATCTCGTCCTACTGACGTCAATGCATCTTTTAAAAATTTCCATCCTTACGTTCATAAGGTTACATGTTAACGAACTGTCTCGTCTGGTAAATATTATCCCCAAACAACCACTATTTATTTATAAAACAGCTCTTACTGTTTAGATGCAGTTTTTTTTTTCGATTTTTAAGGTAAAACAGTGCCAACCAACGCAGTTAACAGAGAGTTAAATAATTTTTCCGATTTTTTTGGGGGATACAGTAATATCACAATAGGTAATTATTAGCGTTCATTGTAATGACGTTACGTGTTTGAAAATTAAAAAAACTGAATTTTAAATAATTGTTTGAATCGTGTTTTGAATTACGTCGTCCAGGTTATAAGTCCTTGGGTACAACTTCAACCAAAGAAAATTTTTCATAAGTCTCTCTAGAACTATGTCATCATATTAAATAAAACCCATAAGCTTAATCTTTAGCTAAGATATAATATTTTAAGAAACTGAATTGTTTGGTATAAGAATCTAATATGGCGCCAATAGGAATATCAAGTATATAGGTATAAAAACATGTTGGATCTAGTAGAGGACTCTAGACGATTTTTGAATAATTTAGTGGGTAGTCAGATAGTCCATATCGACTTCGTTAAATCTACCAAATATCATTCCATTTACTTGATATGAAAAAAGATATGGGAGAAATAAGAAAACGTAACAATTTCAGTTGTTTCAGTTATTTCAGGATATTTCAAGAACGATACGACTTATCTCGCATTTTAATAAACATGCTAAAAGATCTTAAAAATGTTTAAATTTTTGTTAATTTGACTAACTCTGAGTTTCTTTGGGGTTGTAAAATTAGCCATGTTGTTTTGGAGTACGTCCACAGTACACTTGATAAAGTGGATTAGTCGCCATTTTTTGCTCTAGAGGTTTGGATTAATTTGTGTGACACTTTCAACAGAGCATTTAATTATTTTATTTCATTAGGGTGTCCGAGTTCCTCTTTCTATATTATTGTTGCCAGTTCCTGTGAGAACTTGTTTACATTTTTTTAGGAGACGGAAACGCTTCCTTCGGCAAGCAACCATGAAATATCGTGTGGGCGTTCTGCATCTATGGGCTCGTTAAACCTTTCAAATATTAACAATTATTACAGATGATAAATTATTATATTAATATTAAATTAGTTGGAAATAATTTCACATTCAATTGTTTATATTTTATCAATTATGTAACATTTAGATACAGTTCTTGACATACTTTATTTAAATTAGTGCTGATTTTGTCCCTTTTTGTGTAATATTATTACATAGGTTAAATTCATAAAATATTCCTTATTGATTTTTGTATTAATTATTTAAGTAAATGGAATCAAATTTCAGTTTTTCAATTTGTGATAAATTTTTAATATTTTCATCTGTGAAGGTGTGTAGTCGGGGACTCTTTATTTCAATAGCATTGGGGAGAGATCTTTTTTTTTTTCGAGAAAAAATAGTGCAATGTACAGGATAGACCATTTTTGAGGGTTTTAAATGAAAACTACCCTTAATATTGGAAATAGGATAATTCTGATAGTAAGGACAGTCATCATCACAATTAATGGTCACCCTGGCTATACGTTTAGCACGAATTGTGGATGCAACCATCATAACAACCCCTAGAAGGGTAACTTTATTTTGCCAACAAGTAGTAAATCAACAACCTCTCCTTTTGTCGTTGTTGGCTAATAAACACTCTGGCGCACAGCCAGGGTAGCCAATGATTGTGAGGCTAGTAAGAGACTGTACCTAGTAAGAGAAAATTAAAACGTCGTTCCTGGCCTTTATATTTTGAACAATAAAAATTACAAACAAGCCAAAAGTGCAAACAATTAATGTTGATGCATCCCCTCCAAATTAGTTCTTGGCCAATTAGTTTGGAAGTTGAAGGGCCATCGGGTATTTGTGAAGCTCAAACCACATCAGAGTTGAGAGCAAACCTTGACCAACAAAGACAATCAAAAATTCAATGCGGAAATGCATAAAGAATTACTTAATTAGCCTTTTTTCCTTTAAACAGGTCGTTCCATCTCACCAATCCAATGTTTAGATTTTGTTGTTAAGGGAAAGTTGGTGTAACAAGAAAGTGGTTATTAGAGTAAATCTATTATTGCTTATGTAATCGATTTATTGACACTATAAATTTAAAGATTTTTTTTACTAATTATTTTATAGTACATTGACACAATTTGTTGTAAATCAACTTTTTTTTAAACATTGCTGGTTTGCATTTATACCGACTACTGACATAGTAACCTTCGCATTACTTCCTCGTTAAAATAATATATTTAGGCACTTTACTCGATTAAACTTTATACAAAAATTATATAATATTTTAGTTTTGTTTATACATTTTATTTAAATTTTATTTAAAAATTCCTACATTTGCATATGTATAGTTAAGTAAATTCCAATTTAGTAATAATTACCTTGATTTGCGTCAGTAAGATGTCTCTGCTTTTAATTAGCTAATTAATTTTTTATAATTATATTATCAATTCGATCAATTTTGTTTACATGTAATTTCTTGTTAAACTTGAACTTCACACTCCATTCTTAAAATTAACGACGAAAAATTACATCGTATCTGCTCCACAAGGTTCAATTGTAGGTTCACTATTATTCAATTGTTTGTATTCATAAATATTTTTACATCGCTTATTGTGACTATTGTCAAAACCCTTCGGGCCTTTTCCATTGAAAATAACTTCCTTGATTTATTAATTTTATTTTCGCATAATTTTTGAGGAAGAAAAATAAAAACGTTTAGTGTGCACTTTTGCTTTTGTTTGAAATTAAGATGTAACATTTTGAAAAGTTTGATATTATGTTAATTTTGTCAAATAAAAATATGTTAAGTGGCACGAGGTAAACAAATTAGGTTTCTATAATTCTGAATGTCAAGTTAAATTTAATAAAAACTGTGTTAAAGGATTAATTTCAATTTTAAAAAGTTCCAAATATCTTTTAACCTCGAAGGATATACCTCCTAAACACTAGTGACGTTTTTTTTTATTTGAATAATAAACTCCTTGTAGTATCTATGTGGTTGTGTTCAGGTCATGTCATGTGTTTTAGTTTTTGTCTATCTTCTCTTATACACAGGGTGAGTGTAAGAAATTATAAAAAGAGAAGTTCTTCAGAGAGCAGGTTGAATCGCCACTCAGTTGGTTAGAAATATTTTTCATGGACTACTGTTACTACCCTACTACTTATAAGCTCTTGTATTTATTTTGAAGGTATTCTTTCGATATTCTCTTTAATATTTATTTTATACTTAAGTTGCTTTCTTTCCTGTTCTTTCTCTTGAACTTCAACTGAAGAGATGAACCTATTAACGTAAATAATTAAAGCTTTCAATTTTTTTCACAAATTATCTCCTAGAGCAACAATTTGTGCTAGAAATAGAATTTATCGAAGAATCTACTAAAATTAAAAATTGTGCTACTTAATAAATATTGTATAGCAAGTACCTTTTACCAACTTTTTTTTATCAAACAAAAAATGGGGTTAACGTGTATATTAATCACCAGAGAATCGGTGCTAAAATAGAAATATTTTTTAAAATTACATTGAGACTAATAACGCAGCTTTAGCTACGTAGGTAATTTTTTAATGAAAATTAATATTTTTTTACTTTATGTAATCAAGTTTAAATACATTTATCCATTATGATAATCAGAAATTCTTTTAAGAATCCACTAACTTATAAATAGAGTAATCACATCATCGTTACATACCAGCAAATTGTTTCTTGTATAATAAAAATTTATTGAAATTAAAAAAATTAATTTTAAGGTCACAGTTAAATTGAGTAATACGTTTATACCGACTTTGAAAAATTTTGACCTATTTTTCTTTGAATTTTTGAAAAATGATAGGGGGCCCGAGGACCACAACTGCCTTACAAGGAAAACCAGAAAATTATAAAATAATTATTTTATATTTGGGAAAACATTTACAAATTTATTTTTCTAACATATTTATAATATTTATTATTAAAAAATAAATATTATTTTATTATAATCAAATTGGGGAATTTACTCGAGGATTTGATTACTTACAAGGAAAACCAGCAAATTATAAAATAATTATTTTAAATTTGCGAAATCAGTTATTTATAAATATATTATTTTTCTTATAAATATTTATAATATTTACTATTTATAAAAAAATATTATTTTGTTATTATACCCCAATTTGATTATATTATTTTTATCCTCCTCTTGAGACTTCACCTATAGTATAGGACGATTTGGTGGCACTTTTGTAATTAAAGGAATGTCAAGACGTGTATAGCAAAAATCGGCAAAAATTGAGGTGTTCCTTGGTACAATTAATTTCTAACATAATCTAATAATTCAATACGAGAGCAATAACCGGAAAATCATCCAACACTCGCAAATCAAAATTTGATTCAAGGATTAATAATTTAAAGTACTTACAACTTAGTAAATTCGAGTTCTATATTTCAAGTGTAGATAATTATTATGATTATTATTATACTTTTTGTTTAAATTACGAAAATTCATATTTGAGCCTATTAGAACGAATAATTTTAACACCAATTAATTGTATTTCTAAATTAGAAAAAACAAAAAAAAATGATACATTTTTAAATAATGATGAAATATCAATTTGTGTTTAATTTTTATGTAATCGTTAACCAGGTGATTAATTTTGGTACTTTTTTTTAAACCAAAATATTTGTTAACTATACTATTGCTTTCAAATTTAAGAAATTAAACTGTTTCAGTTAATTATTACAAAATTTTAAATATTACTCTATTAATTTAACGCAGTTTTAAACTACACGAGTCATACTAACGTGATAAAATCGAATTTTGGCGGTCCTTCGAGCCGGATGACGAATTTAAATTTGAATATTTACAATTAATTTTTTTGTTTATTTATTTATTTATTTAAATTAATGACCTTCAACAGGTTTGCAGTTACATCCTATATCATCAGCGATTATTAAACAAGTAACATTTTTTTCTGATTTATGCAATTTTTATAACATAATCTTATCTACGCTTTAATAAAAATTTATGATTTTATAATTGTAATAATTTAAATGTGACCTTAATGGCGACAGATTTTATTATACAATATTAGTTGAATTATCAATTAAAAATTGATGTGAGAAATATTTTTCAAATCGGAACAGATTGATAGGGTACTATTGTCCATGCACTTGTATGTAACGTAATTTCCATGACTACAAATAAGCGTGTAATGCAAGCCTTTTTTATCTATTTATATTACATTGTAAAATTGACTCTCTATGAACGATATGTTTGAGTTTTATATTAATGGAATATAGAATTCCTCATATCATAAAATATTGCTTTTAAAATATCGATTATTTATAAAACTATTTAAATTTTCTATCATTGGATTTTGTACTTACTAAAACCCCTTCCTTTGGAGATATTACACGTTCTTAGAAAAAAGTGAAGGTTGCTGAAGATTAAAAATTATAAACGAAAAATGAGCGCTTAGAAATAAAAAAGTGTTTTTCTTTTTACTGTTTTTGTAATACTTGTTGTTTTACTTTCTATACATCCTGTATACAGATTGAATAGTTTGAGTTAGCATATAGGGATATATGTGAGTGGAAAGAAATAAGAGATATTTTTAAATGATTACGAGAGAGAAAGAGTTATTTTTGGATAGGAAATAGGTGTGCATTAATTCATAATCTAAATATTTTCGTTTAAATCAAGAACCATTTTTAAAATATTCGCTTTAAAACGCCAATAATAATATTTAAAATAAATTGTTGAAGTAAATACCTATCAGTTATCAAAAATTGCAGGCGTGTAATTTCAATTTAAAATTAATAATAGACGCCTACATGCTATCTAAAAATAAGTCTTTCTCTCTCGTAATCATTTAAAAATATCTTTTATTTCTTTCCACTTACATATAATCCGTTCACTATTTATTTGCCCTATGGTTGGCCATGTTAGGGTGACAGATTCCACCCGGTATAAATTATAAAAATATCTAGGTTAAGTATTAATAGTTGTCTGTCATTTATGTTTGTTATGTTATTGTATTAGTCGGTATTAGATGACACTTAGAACGTACTGTTAAGAGCTGTCAGTCAACTTAATAGGGACTTTTTATTTTGGCAAACTAAAAAACAAAAGTTCAAGACCAACCATAGCGCAAATAAATAGTGAATGGATTATATCCCTATATGCTAACTCAAACCACAGTCTAGATACAAACCAGTCATTTCACTCGACCACAATCCTGTAACCAATACTTCTTAGCAAATTTCGACTCCTAGGCGAATGCGCTGTAGCATTAGTCTAGATATGCAAATTGTTCACACTGTGTATTGGTGTATTTAAATAACGCGCTCGTAATAGTTCCACCTGCACCGCCCAATTCGACTCGGAGTAGAATGCGCTCTGACAAAAGCTGCTTCACGCTTTTCTATGCTAAATCAGCGAAGTGAAACGACTGTTTTGTACCTAGATTGTGCTCAAACTGTTCAATTTGTATATTATGGTCATAATAATATAATGGCAATAATAGGTATTGTCATAATCAGTAGATATTTAGTTCCAAAAGATTATTTGTCAACTGTTTGTTTGAAGATTAAAATTTTTAAAAATTAAAATAAGCAATAAAAACTCAATTAGCTGTGCTGTTTTTAATATCATTAATTAGTTAAATTAAAAATCAATTAATTGGAAAATTTCATTTCATTAACAAATCAATAATACATATTGAAGTGATATGGGCTACGTAGACGAATGTATGGCCTTGCGAAAATCGAAAACGAATTCCATGACCTTCTTGGCTGATATTCAAGTTGTGATTATTGGATTTGTAATGAAATTGACGGAGGTTTGTGAGGAACCATCTGGCTTCTGATAAATGCATAAGAATGAGGAAAACGAATCGATAGATTCCTTTAGAGTGAGACAGAGACATGCTTTTTTCAAGCTTTCCTGGGTAATAAAAGATATATGAAAATAATTTATTTTAATCATACGAGTATTCATGCAGTTTTCAACGATTTTCTTGAATTATTCAATGTTTTGAGTTGTTGAGAACACATAGATATACATAGAGGCATACAAAGAGGCAGGCCTGTCGATGGTCAGACATACAGACAATATAATGTCTTCTTAGATGCGTAGTCTTGCACTACGCATGCACCAGACATTAACCAAAACTGCCGGCTTCACGTGCCCTCCTATGCACGTTCGTCTACGTTTGCGTGATGTTAATTTACCAAACTCTATAAACAATAAAGTTATTATTAGAATTTGCACCTGAATAACTTCACGTAAAAAGGAAGTAAACATTCCCATATTAAAATTTACAGTTGTTTAATTCTAATTAATAATTATTGGTATTAATTTTTTCACACCAATTACCACTTAATTAATTTTTATTCTCTCAAAAAAAAAACATTTTTATTTGAACTTATTGAAATAGTAAGTAATGACATTATGTAAAAACGGAAGCTTAGAATATGTTTCCTACAGTAATTTCTTGTTAATTTTACGTAAGTAAAAACATTATTTTACAAAAAATAAATAAATAAAAATTAAACCAACTTTTGGAACCTGTTTCAATACTTTGCACTAAATGATCATTTTCTTACGTAAGTAACGTGTGCGTATCTAAGTAAACATTTAATTAGATGTAATTTTTTCTAATAAATTTTCTTAAAGAATAATTAATTTTGTAATTAAGTAGTTATTTAAGTGTTTTAATAATTCAAGCGATATTGATAAATTAATAATATATTTATTAACATATTGATTTGTTATTCGTTTTTATAATCTTCATTATAATAGTCCCTTTTTATAGCGTTTTAAAGACTTTATGGTAATTACACACGGGTAAATAACCTGTGGTAATAATTAATAGGGGGTTAAAAGAATAGTGCTGGCCACATTACCTTCATTATTATAAGCTTTAAAATTAAGTCTAAGTGTTTTTTAATGTTAATTTATTACACTTAATTATCAGAATATATTTAAATTGCAATTTTATAACTACAGGCTTACCGGTGAAGTTATATGTGCCAAAATAGACTAAAAAAAGGCAACGTAATTAAATTGTATGTATCCCGGTTGCATCTAGGTACAGAGTAAGCTGCTTCAGTTTGTTTTATTTGAATTAGATGTTTTAATAAGGAAATTGTCAACAACTTGAGAATTTTTCAATTATAGAAAGATTTAATACAGGTCAGTAGTAAATGGTGTAATAAAATACAGTGTGTTCTGTTCGGAAATAACATGTTTTTTACAAAATTGAAATTTTGATGAAAACACTCTGTATATAATGTCAAAAGTTCCAAGTAAAACTTAATTGTGTCCATTGACGTCCGTTTTTACCAAAAATGTCATTGTCTGGTTTTTTAATGTAACAACCTGTATGTATATTTTTACTTTTTTGGATTTAAGAAATTATTTTGGATCTCTTCGATCATGAAAAAGGGCGACTTATACAAATATTGTTTCATCCATTGATTTAAAAAACCCTGCACTATCAGAATGGAGGGTTAGCAACCGTTGCCTATAGGAGAAAACGCCATTTTCAACTTCTATCGCGTTTCCATATTATTGACTATAATGATATTTCCTTACAAGAGGGAATATGAGCAACGGTTTCCAATAAGTGTAGGATAGATTCTAAATATTGACATCTCGAATCCAAAACAAATTACAGTTGTGTTAAAACGGAAATCAAACACATTTCACTACAATACATCAATTCAAAGCTTTTCGCTAATTAATATCCAAAAATTTCAAATTAATATCTCAAAAGATGATAAAGTTATGCAGATGATTTTGAATTGGCGATCATTGACCATATAGTGACTCACGCTGTATACATACATTAAAAACAAGAATGTTATCAATAATTTTAAATATTTCTCCTTTAATTTAACGCAATTTTAAACTACTTTCGTCATACTAACTTGTTAAAGTAGACTTTTCTTGGTCCTTCGAGCCGGATGACTTACTTTAATTTCGATATTGACAATTTTTTTAGTTTATTTAGTGATATAAATTAAAATCCTTCAAACAGCTTCATAATCACACCGTATAACCAATTAACCAATATCATTTTTCATGATTTATACTATTTTTCAAATACTTTTTTCTATTGTAGATATTGCAATTCTTAGTGATCCACTCTGTGTATATTATAAACATGAAGATGTTATTGACGTACTTATGTTAAAGTATGTAGAAAACTGTCAGAACATAAAATACCATGTTTTGATGAAAAATATGGATAATAACAATAACTGACAACTGTTAAATATCAAAATTACTTCCGTGACGTCCTCCCAATCTTATTACCTAGTGGAGCAAATAAACAATCCTTTTTAAACACCTTTATGACGTCATTTAATAATAATCCAGTTGCACTGTTTAATTTTTGCATTTTTTGTCCTTCAGAAATAGTTATTAAAAGTTTGTCATGTATCGATTTGACCGAACTTAACCTTTAACCCTTGTAAACTTGACTCAGAACTTCACCCTATCAACCCTGCCAATAATATACAATTAATCACGAAAAAACAATCTGGTGTAAATGTAAATTTCCAAGAACAGCTAAGTACATAGGAAATTACCTTTTTTCCCTCCTGTAATTACAATAATTAACGTTTTAAGAAAAGACCTTTTTAGGTGAATTAATGAAATTGATTTCTTTTACAACGAAAACGAAATTAACTTTTTAGATATTTTCTAAGGATATTTTTAATAAAATAAAATTTACATTTAAACCACGTTTTGTAGGGTATATTAACCCTTTATGAACTTTACTTAAAAATTCTTTCGTTCGCGCACTCGAAAGCGACCTAATTCTTGAAATATTTTTACAATCGAGTAATTATGTAATAGACAGCAATTTCATCTTCAACATATAAATGTATTTAAAAACACATGGTCATATAGTATAATAAGAAACATAATAAAATTACTATTATAGGCTTTTTAAATCAAATTACAAAATTATTGACATTTTTTTCTACAACTAATTAACTATGCAAACTTGCAAATATTTAAAGCCTTGTAATAAATTAATCAAAAAAATTCTAATATTTGGTCGTTTAAATTAAATTTAGAAAAGGGGGAAAATTAAAGGTATCATATTGGAAAAAAGATGTTGAAACGTATCATAATTTTAGGTTAAATCGTTACAAAAATTTTTAGGTTGATTATTAATTAAGATGTGTCTGTTTATTTAAAAGAAAAATTTTTAGATGCTCAGACACGCGACAAAAAATATTAAAGAGTGTGTCAAATTTTTCAAAAAGTCAATCGGACATGTCTTTCAGCGAAAATCTTGGCGAAAATGTTCTTGCGAGCGCTTTTCAACGGAAACAACCCCGGGCCATTTTCAGTGTCACTGATAAACCTCAAACTAACCTTACAAACAAACGAACACAAAGTTTGAGCCTGTTTAACAACTTTACCCATGTACTTGAATTTCAGAACGAACTCGACGATTTCTAACAAATAAAAAATATAATAATATACTGCGTGTCGCTTTAAAATATATTCGTCCGAAATACACCGAGAACGTTGCTCATATAAGTCATTGGAACCTGACCCGTTCGCCATCTAATGGCCACGAAAATGTAAATTAAACCAACAACAAACTGTTTAAAGTACCTAAATACTAAAACCAATTGAAACTAACTTATTATTAACCAACCAAGGTATTCAATATATTTCACAGCTCACGTGATGGATTATTAATAGTAGCAGGTCATTTTACATTTACATCTTCTAACTTCTGTTGTATGGTCAAGGATTTTGGGTTGAAATTCCTCGTTTTAAGTGTTTCTAAAGAAAAATTTGTTGGAGTAAGGTCGGGCGATTTTAGAGGTTATCTATTCAACGTTTCAGGAAACACCTTGTGTTCTTCAGGTTATTCAAAATAACTTTAATAAACTTAATTTTTGTCGTAATAGTCTTCTTTTTGATATCTGCATAAATATACGGAGTGTACTATTAAAGGATCTTCTTAGAGCGCTATCATAAAACAAATGAGAAGTAGGTTAATTTTTCTCCAATTTCAGATTTGTCATATCACGAATTAGACAGCAAAGAATATTTGAATTGTCAATTTTTTTAGTTTTTACTTTTTACACTTATTGTCATCTAGGGGTTGTAGTGAAAGAATGGATACAAATTCAATTACTTTGAATTCAGGGCTGTGTAAAGACAAGTCCCTATGTAGTAGCTTAATTTTCCCGAAAATTTCAGATTTGTCATATCACGAATTATAATCCGTTCACTATTTATTTGTGCTATGGTTGGCCATGAACTTTTGTTTTTTGGTTTGACAAAATAAAAAGTCCCTATTAAGTTCACCGACAGCTCTTGACAGTACCAAAAAAATGACAGACCAACAAACTATTAACAGAATTGAATAAAAGCCGCTACTCTTGAAAGAATTGGTAGAGATTAAATTATTTTGAATTACGGGCTTTTTTAAAAAAATGGAGGTTTATTTTCCTAAAATTTCAGATTTTTCATATCACGAATTAGGTAGCAAAGAATTTTGTAATTTTCAGTTTTTTTTATATTTTACGCTTTGTCATCTAGGGGGTTGTAGTGAAAGAATTGGTAGAGATTAAATTATTTTGAATTAAGGGCTTTGTTAAGAAAAATAGGAGGTTTGTTTTCCCCAAATTTCAGATTTTTCATATCACCAATTTATTAAATATTGACATCAAGTGATACTGAGGGGGTGCTGTACTGTACAGGGTGACTGATATTGCTTCTCCGTATGGGGCATCTCCGTTAATATAAGAGTTAGGAGAAAACTAATCGGACGATCTCGATCTACTTTTTTGAGACAAACTCAATGGTGAAATAAGAAATCTGATACATACCTTCTTTTGTTTTCGAGTTATAGCCCAAAATTCATATTTTCGTCATTTTAATTTTGATCAATATCCCTCTTATTTCTCAATATTTTTTTAAACTGTAAAGACATTCTTATGACACTTTTTAACGTAGATTCCAGTGGCGTTGTTAAAAGAGGGGCTATTTCCGAGTTTCACAGGTACAGTGTACACTGCGACTAGAACTTATAAGGGCCTCGTCCTATAATGTGCGTATTCAGATTATTCATCTTCTGGAGTTCATTTAGGGCGCTTCCGTTTGCTATATTTGAATTTCGCCACTTTTCAGCTTTAAATTCAAAACTAAACGGCCTTCATATAAATTTCGCAAATCAAACTTGACTTTAACTTGAATTGGAAATAAATAAAAATGTATTTGAAACACCTATAATTTGGCACAATTAATAGAATTAAATGACGCTATGGACTTATGTCAAATAATACAATCCTTGTATTTTACCTATGAGTATGAGTGACATGACGGAGAGTTTTCATGCACTTGACAGATGAAGATAGGAAAAAGGTAAAAATAATATCTGATGCGCTCAAATGACGTCACTGCCTAGATTTTACAAACATAGTATGGTAATAAAGTGCTGCTGTTTTATAACTAGCTGGCTGTCGTAGTTATTACTAAAACTAAAAGAACAAATTTTAAGTTAGCATTTTGCAATAATATTAGAAAAAGTCATGTGTGAACTTGACCTCATTTTTTTAAACTGTTTTATCGAATTTAAAATAAATGTGGGTGTTGGGTGTATCTAACACTTTTAGAACCCCTTTATTTAATAAAACATTTGGTTTATTTTTTAGACCCTTCAATTAAGGATTTGTAGCCTAAATCCAAAACTTAGAATCGATACGTTTTGGTAAGACGGCTCACCCTTTCACCCTCTTATGTAGAGAGGTAGCCATTTTTGGGCTCGTAAGAACTCTAATAGGGTAAAAGTCGCAAGTAAATTCCTAAAATAGAACCGCTATACTTCTAAGCATAAACATCGACCCACTTTTCATAATAATTGAATACTTAATCCGCCCCTGTCGCAATCAAATAATGAAGATGTATTAGAATCTGGAGGTCAACGCGTTTCATGTGCCAATTCTAATTTTTCTTCAAAACTCAATAAAGTGTCAAGATCAACAAGTCTTTAAATTTACTTTATGTTACGTTAATTTAAATAGACACCCCCTAATAATGTAATAAATAAATAAATTAAAATAATTTTTTGTTTCAGATTACAAAATGGCGCATTTAGTGACCAGCATTGTCGATCATTATCACGACACATTAGATAATAAAAGTGGTAAGTTTATTTTTAATTAATTACCTAATTTAATTATTCGGCTACCGAGTTATTGCATTTTTATTCATAATTGTGAGAAGGAAATTTTAACAAATTTAACATTTTTATTAACGATTATTTAAAAGCCCTGAATAACTGTTGTTTTATTAAATTTAATTTCCTTGATGGATTTAAAAAACACGGAAAAAATTTTGTAAAAATTTTGTAATAAAAATTAGCTTCCTCTATTTAAAATGTCATTATTGAAGGTTTTAATTGTTTTTTATAAGTTGCGATTTTTATCGTCGTCGAATTTGGTACTTTTTTAAATTTTTATATCATACATTTTGATAAAGCAGGCCACTCCCGTGTCACGGTGTATAAAAAATGAATAATATAACCTATTTGTGTCAAAAATGCAAGGTCAGTGTGATAAAATTTTATTTAAATTGAATGTTTCAACGTAGGCACTGAATATTTTAAAAGCAAGTGATTTGAAAATTTTCTCTATTACTGGAAATTTGAATTTCATGTGAGTGACATAAGCATTGTAAAACAGACAGATCTACCATACAAAAGATCGTATACTAATAAAAATTATAGGGTACGGTGGATACGGAAATCCTAAAGGTAAATAGAATAAAAATTTTTGAGAAGCTAACAAGAAGTACAATGTGCACCTTTATGAAATTGACCTCAAATCTACCCATTCTTCATAATACAAAATGCATTGCGTGAAGCATACGGTAGAACGGTAGTTTAAGTTTTAATTGTGATAAAAAGACATCTAGATGTAATAAAATGAAAAAGCATTAAATTACTGTCGTTGTAGATGCAACAAAAAGTTTAGTTTCTTACAAATTTATTTATTTATTTCAAACCATGCCAAACTATGAGGTCAAGTACAACAGGAGTTTTGAAGTTGAAGTGTATAACCTTCCATCACAGGTGACATTCACTAACCACTTCTTCTTTATCTCTAATCTCAACAGAAATTTCACACACGGAATGTAGTGGTGCTACTCAAAAAATTAACTTTTGAAATGGTACTTTGTTAAAAAAGCTGCTCATGTGATGAATTTTACGAGAAAACAGCAATTGGTGGTTTAAAAGCTTGAAACTTTATCCGGGCTTATTTGGCCCTTCAGATGGACAGGGCTGATTTGATATTTGAAGACTCATCTTCAAATAAGCTGCCCCTGTCCCATATCTCATCTCATCTGATGGAATAAAAATTCCAATAGAGATTACGATTGCTTGATGATGAGTTACGGCCCAGCAATTCTCAACGTGTGGGGCGCGCCCCGAGGGAGCGCCAAATATCTGAAAGGGGGGCGCGTGCAAAATGGTAATAGAAGAAAAAAGTATTTGTTAAAGAAGAAAAAGCCGAAAAAGGTCTTACTCCGTAGCCATGTCAGGATCAGGACACCACACCTTCGCACTGTCCCTAGCACCGCACATCGCACAAAAAAATGTAATTATTTTAAGTGAGATTGGACACACTGAAGCATCGACCCTCATCCGGACACACCCTCATATAAAACAACTCTTTATTTATTTTGTCAGTTCGAAGGAGCGGTCCTAGCTATGGCTAAGAGAGAGAGAGGGTAGAAAGGTTCCGTTTTTGGGGTTTTCGTTTATACCTCGAAAACGGTAGGTCCTAGAGAGAAAAATATTCTTAGCAAAATGAAATGTTATCAAATTTTCTACAAGATTGTTTGTATTCATTTTTCTCTATTTTTTTATAGTTTTCGAGATATCTGGCCGCAAAAATTGTTGATGTATGAAAAAACGTTTTTGCCTTATGTTTTTCGTCAAACTTTTACCTCTAGCACCTTAACCCTTCGTTTTACAGTAAAAGTCTTCAGAGAAGAAGTTGTAGAACATTAAACTTCTTTTACTATATTATTATCAATTTTATACGATTTAAAGGTTGTGAATTTTTTTTAAATTTTCCAAGGGAAGCGCTACAAAATTTGATATTAAAAATTGGGTTGTACATGAAAAGTGGTTGAAAAACACTGAGTTACCCAACAGTTTGAATGATAAAGCTTATAGTGTCAATGCTGCTATTTTTTTTTAATAAACATTATTCGTATGTAGTCAATTTTTATACTCACTTTTTGAATCTGTTTTCCACCCTTCTTATTTCGTAATTTTAAATTTTACTAATAAAGTCAAGAATTTATTGGAAAAACGCGACCTCGATGTCAATGAGCTGCATCCTTTGTTTTTTCGTGCAGAACATCCATTTTGATGGATTTTTATCAAATGTTTTTTAGATTAGATATCAAGAGTGTTCTTCAGAAGTTTGACGATTATCTGATTAAACTTTTTAAAACTCTTCGCGTGTTTTTCTCATCGATCGCCTGATTTATTTTACTTTTGATTGGTTAATATTAATAATATGAAAGTGTCGTTATTCGGAGAAATGCTTCACATTTTTTATTTTTCGTAAACGATTAATGAAAATTCCATATGATATAGGTTCTGTGTAATTTTACTTTGAGAGGGTATAACCAATTTGGCGTATTTTTTGTTTGCTATAGGAGGGTAGCTGAGGTCATCATCTAGTAGTCCTTCGCACATAACTATTTACTATCACAACAGGTTCGTTTTCTATTTACTTCAAATATGGTATGTCAACTTCTGTATTGCATAATTTTAATTAAAAGTACGTAGTTATTACTCAAATACTCCTAATTTGTTCACCTAATACCCTATTGAGACGACAGTATAGTTTAAAATAACCCTAAGGCCCTAAAAATGTTATCACTTATTTTAACTTTTTTTTTCATCTTTACAATCTAAAGCCCGTTACAAACGCTCGGGATTTTACAACGGTAGCGCTGTAACCATACCTGAGCCTCTGTAGATCGTTCAGGCAGCCCACTCAGTTTTAGCATGCCCTGGCCTGCCGTACTAAAAGCCTGCACGTGTGAAGGCTTACCTGTGCCATAAAGTAATAATAAAAAGAGAAAGATCCGTATGGAACATTCCGTGGTCAGAGACATCCTTCTACACCAGGCGGCGCCACTTTGAACGGCCGTTTGCCATCTATGTTATTAAATTTTTCAAAGTAAAGTTCCAAACCAAACCAAAGTTCAAGTTTCATTTTGTTCGAGTGCTTTGGGAAACCGTAGCTGTGACAGTTTTATGGCCACGGTCTGTACTACAAAAGAAAAGTACCTGCCCACCTAACATTAATCCTCAGCGATCGAAATCTATTGTGTGGACTTTTAAATGAAGGGATGCTTTATTTAAATAAAAATATTAAAGCTTGCACAATTTTGAATAGAAACAATACTTGAAATAATTTATAGAAAATAATGTTATATTAGATGAAATCCGTTGTACCTACTAGAAGAAATTAAGAGTTTACTTAGTAAAGAGTAAAATTATCGTCTTATCTATAAAGCTCGTTTTACAAAAAAGTGGAGTCTCTATTAGATCGGAAGTTATTAAATATTTTCGAGCGCAAGTCAACCCAGCGCGCTCCACATCTCAGACGCAACAATTGCTCGATTACAAGTCATTGTGTTCGATAATATTTAATAACTTCCGATCTAATAGAGACTCCACTTTTTTGTAAAAATGAGTTTGATAGATAAGAGAATAAGGAGCAAAATGATATTTTTTTCAATTAATTCAAGTTGGGGGGATCATGTTAAAACTATTTAAACAAGTGTGAGCATTCGTGTGTTTCTGACGTCATTTCATTGACGCTTATGTCATCCTGGGCGCTTTCCCGATTTTATGGTACCAGGGGGGACGTAAGGAAACGGAACAAAGTCTATGCTAAGTGGGTCAGCGACAGTTATTGAATATTGGTTTAGTGATTAGTTAACATTTAAGAAGTTATGAAGCTAGATGCTTGTATCGCTGTTGGTTGTAGCAATTGGTGGCTTTTGTTATTATTAAAGTATTCTTACGTGCATCCTGAAGTTATTTTATTTTAATTATAAACATTGTTAGGTATTACCTGAATTCTCAGACACTCATGAGTTTTTTAATATAGGAAACTATATTTGTTTCTCTCTATCACTCTTTTTGATATTCTCATGTTTAATTTCCATTGTTTTTTTTATACTTACGATTGTTTCATGGGTTTGATTTAAAAAATTATTTTTGACACTAAATAACAAATTTATTTCTAATTTTATGTTACTAAACAAGAATTTGGAAAATTAACCCTATCAATTCTTATATTTTTGAAAAAAGTAAAAGATTATATTTGCAGTAACATATAATATTAATACTCTAGGTTTGCACTTAAAAAAATATAACTTTGCATCATATCTTCAAAACGGTGCAATAAAAAAATTCTTTGGTATATTATATTTATTGATTTTAGTAGTGACTCTTACCCGTTTTTTGAAAATTGAAATTATATTGATTAATAAAAGTAAAATGAACTTTTTCAGTTTTTTCTAAATATCTAGAGTGTCCATAACTTTTTTCAAAAAAACAAAAGCAGTATTGAGTTGGCTATTAACAAGGCTACATTGGGTGTCATTTAACCGACTTCGTATCTCTTCCAGTTTACGAGATTCCCATGGTGAGCATGCTAAGTGGGACACCCTGTCCCATACCCTCGAATCACGAATTCAATCAAGTAAATTACGGACAGCTAATCTTTTTGTAAAATTTTTCTTTTTAGTAAATGTTTTCGACCGAATTTGCGGTAAAAGCCCTAGACCGTTCTCAAACATTTTCTAATAAGTAAAATTTTACAAAAAAGCTACCCACAATTTACCCGATTAAATTCATAGCTCTCGGGATATAACCTATGATTATTGCACATAAATATTTCCTTAGAGGTGAAAACAATAATTATTATAAAAAACCACACGTTACCTATAATCTTGAAACAAAATAATTTAATTTAAAAATAATTCTATTTACTGAGTTAAACGTAGTTATTTAAAATTTAAATAATTTATTGATTTCAAATTATAACAAATTAATTAAAAATGCCCATCAGGTACGAAATTCCTGAAAAAGTTCAAATTATGAAGTGGTTTTATGGTGGTCATTTAGTTCGTGAAATAGTAAATAAATAGCCCTCCCTGTTTCTCACCACTTATTACCATAAAAAATTACACAGTAATTATGATTCTTATTATAGGTACATTTAAATAAATGTATAGAACTTTCCTGTCACGAAAAATTTTCCCCAATCTGTATATGGCCACACACGGAGCATCTTAGTTTAAATAATTTTGTAGAAAAATTAAATGATGAAATTCACTTATGTGATTAATTACACCAAACACTATGACCGCCAAAATTTTCATTGATTTGCCATTTAAATAAAATTAACCGTGTGAAAAATTTCCTGAATCTTACGAAAGGTGCAAGGTCGATAATAATTTAAACATATTATTTTTTATAATAACAAAATTATGTTAATTTGTATGCCGACAGAAAGAAATTTACTTTTACTTCATAACAATAACATAGAGCCGTATGTACTTCCGGAGGGCTCTATTTTTTTCCAAGCTATTATAACTTAAAAAAAGTTAGGAGAGAGTTCAAGCATCAGTATGGAATTTTTCCAACTGTGTAAAAAAGGGAAATTGAAACTGCAGATTAGCATATATGGGTTACATTCTTGTTTTTAATATTGAGTGAAACTCGTTTTTTATTAACTTGCACTTTTCCAACTTCATGCTCTCAGTTATGTAACGCGAAAGACGAGAGATGCGACGGTCTAGAATTTCTTTAAAATGAGGACGTCCGTTCGATGTTTACATTATGGAATGACTTAATCGAACAAACTTCTGTTTATGTTTTTGGATATTTTTGAACCTATACAAGGTGACATTAGGATCAAAGAACGTAAAGGGAAATAACATGGGAAAATCAGTTTTTTTTTAAAGATTCTTGCTCGTATATTTTAACGTATGGGGACGATGGTGGTATGAATCGAAAGGATTTTTTACCATTTCTGATAACATCCAAAATTTGAAGATACAAAGCTTTTATTTAAGTTTTTAAAATAAAATTACACAATTTGGATATAATCTTTCTTGCCGTGGAAAACAAAATAAATTCTTAAACGTCAAAAATAATAGTTTTTGTCAAAACTAGTAGGCAATTCAATTGTTATTATAAATGATTCTATAGATACCCGTTTTGATAAGAATTACTATTTTTGACGTTTAAACGTTTTATTTTGTTTTCCATTGCAAGAGCGATTATGTTCAAATCGTTTCTAAATAATTTTTTTTTGTTTTTTTAAATATTTGATGTTATTAGAAACGAAAAAAAATTCTCATTCCACGGATACTCTAATAAGGAACACCCAGTCCTTGGTCAGATAGATGGTCAATAACTCGTAAACAAAAATTAATAAACAAATCAAAACTGGTCTTTGGGGCAAAGTCAAAGTTAAAAAAATTACTTTTGTTGTCTATTTTGGACAGAACTTTCCATTTCAATGTATTCAAAATAACAAATTTTTGGTAAATATACGTTGTTAAATCAAAACTGGTCATTCGGACAAAGTCAAAATTGATAAAAATAGCTTTGTTGTCTATTTTGGTCGGGATTTTTCCATTCCAATATATTCAAAATAACAAATTTCGGGTAAATGTGCCCATGTGCGTTTGTAAACAAACCATGAGACATTACGCGTACCAATAAACGTACACCACAATTATTATTATTATCAACTTTCTTTTAAACACAACCGCGATGTGATGGCCCAAATCTTGAGCACATACCAGTTCTTTAAAGGAATCACTTACACTTTCAATTTTTTTCTTGTTACACAACGAGTTTAAAGTACCAAACTTAACCAACCAACTTTTTGCTATGGTAATTTTTTTTAAAACGCAACCACCTATTTATCGTGCGATTGTGGTCTATAAAGAAAGTATGTCATTTATGTCGTCTGTGTACTATACAACGCTGTACTTACACAAATAAAGTTAATCAATTTTTTTTGGTGTCGTTACACATACCAAAACTCATACGACAAGTGAATTGAAATTTGTCAACGTATCGATTAGCATTAAAAAAATATTTTTAGTTCAGTTATGTGGTAGACATATTAAATACATAAAAAAAAGAGTATCGCGTAAATAGTTAATTCGATAGGTTATTGGAACAAAATTGGATTTTAAGCGTATCATTTAGGCGCCTCAAAGGCCATTATTACGCAAAATTTTAGCCCCACACACCCTAATAGCCATTTACTTAAATATTTTATTTTTAACTTTTAGTCCAAACATTTTTTCTTCTCGATCACCTTTTACTGATTTTGATTTACGAAAACCGGGCTTTTTGGGCCCTTTAATTAAATAATGCCAACTTTGTGTTTGTGTTATAATTTTAAAGATACTATATAGTTTGTGATTATCTTATCAGATATCTATTACCACCTGAAAGGTTTGTCGGTTTGAAAGCCCTTCTGGTTCAATCATCTTTCTAACTCCTTATATTAGACCAAAACTTACAAACAGACGTTGGTAAATACTAAATAGGCAAGCCGAATGATGTGCAGACTGCCAGATGATTTCTATTGATTACTATCATATCATGACGTTAGTATTTTCCATCATCGAAAAAACCTAAAGCTGATAACACTGTATGAGAGGTTAACTCTTTGGGTACTAGAGGTTCCCAGCTCATGATCTAAAACTACTAAAAATTAAAATCAATGCCTGAAAACCTGACAAAAAGTAGTATTTACATTAAGTCATTTCTAGATGGTCTACTAAATCATGACTTCTTAGATATTACTAAGATTACCTTAAGACATTGGCTCAAGGGCTTAGGAACTCCTTATTTAACTTAAGACTTAAAGGTAAATTGTTTATGATAAATCATAACCATAACCAGAAGAGATAATGGTACCTAAATAATAGCCAAATATTATCACTTAGATTAGGCCATTGGCTCCAGTGGTTAGGAACTCTATGAAAGTGAAATTTCACGGTGAGATCATTTGCTTAAGTGCCTAGGTTAGGAACTCCAGATCTAACCTAAGATTTGAAGATAAATGGTACGTACGTAAGAAATCATAACCTAAGATTTAATGGTAATTTAATGGCCAAATATTACTTAAGTTAGGCCATTGGCTCCACAGTGGTTAGGAACTCCATGAAAGTGAAATATCACGGTGAGATCATTTGCTCAAGTGCCTAGGTTAGGAACTCCAGATCTAACTTAAGATTTGAAGATAAATAGTACGTACGTAAGAAATCATAACCTAAGATTTAATGGTAATTTAATAGCCAAATATTACTTAGGTCAAGTCATTGGCTCCAGTGGTTAGGAACTCCATAAGAGTGAAATATCACGGTGAGATTATTTGCTCAAGTGCCTAGATTAGGAACTCCAGATCTAACCTAAGATTTGAAGATAAATAGTACGTACGTAAGAAATCATAACCTAAGATTTAATGGTAATTTAATAGCCAAATATTACTTAAGTTAGGCCATTGGCTCCACAGTGGTTAGGAACTCCATGAAAGTGAAATATCACGGTGAGATCATTTGCTCAAGTGCCTAGGTTAGGAACTCCAGATCTAACCTAAGATTTGAAGATAAATGGTACTTACGTAAGAAATCATAACCTAAGATTTAATGGTAATTTAATGGACAAATATTACTTAGGTCAGGTCATTGGCTCCAGTGGTTAGGAACTCCATAAGAGTGAAATATCACGTAGGTTAGATCGTTTGCTCAAGTGCCTAGGTTAGGAACTCCAGATCTAACCTAAGATTTGAAGATAAATGATAGGTACGTGAGAAATCATAACCTAAGATTGAATGGTAATAAATGGCCAAATATTACTTAGGTTAGGTCATTGGCTAAAGTAGTTAGATTAGAAACTTCTAATTAATTTTTTAAACAAATAAAATTGGGATTATCGTTATCTGAAGGACATCAAATCCACTTGTGTTTAAAATTCGACTTTCCAAGTACAATAAATTGCATCTTTAAATATTTAAGAAGTCAATTGTGATTTAATGATAATTTTCAGGTCTTTAGGTAGGCTAAAGTGTTTTTGTCTTGTTATCTTAAGTACATCCATTTGATCCACTTAAATTTAAAATTAAGTTTAGTGAAAACTTGAACGCCTATTTTATTTTAAAAATATGAAGTTTGTGCAATAACTGCAAAAGCGCCATTAAAAACAATTTTTGGACTACGCCACTGGAATCCACGTTAGTTTCCTAAGAATCTCTTTACAGTTTTAATAAATCTTGAGAAATAAGGGAAATATGCAGATATCGACTAAAATTAAAATTAAGGGTGTATAACTTCTAAACAAAAGAAGTTGTGAGATTTTTGATTTCACCATTGAGTGTGTCTTAAAAAAGTAGGAAGAGGGCAGGGCGTGTTATTAGTTTTTTTCTATTTTCTATATTAACTGAGATATACCCCATACTGATTAGCAATTTGGAAACCACCCTGTACTTTATGAACAAGCATGAACAAGCCGGGGATTGAAATCACAGCTGATTAGTGCATTAGTGCCATTATTACACATAAGTACCATCTCTCTCAGTTCGCTAATAACGTAGTTATAGAAGTGTCTCCACTTCTTGTATCATCAATGATACGTGACCAGGGATAGATGAGTGATAGAGAAAAATTTAGTTTGATAGATAGCCAAAGTTGACAGGTAGACATATTGATAGACAAATGAACTTAGGGCCATTTTACATGGACTAAATATCATACTAACTTGTCAGTACCGAATCAACTCGAGGAGCAAAAGCACGGGAATCTAAGCTTTAACGTCGTGCACGGTCGTGGTTCGCAATTTCTACGTACGACGTTAAAGCTTAGATTCCCGTGCTTTTGCTCCTTGAGTTGATTCAGTACTGACATACGATATTTAGTCCATGTAAAACGGCCCTTACAAAGGGATAGTCTAGGTAGATAGACAGACAGATAACCACGATAAAGTATGCGAAATTAGAAGGTCGATATAGAGAGAAATGTATTACTGAAATGAAATGAGTCCTTGCTAAACATGAAGGTAGTGTGGCTAGCACTACACTCCTAACCTAGTATTATTACTACAGGCACATATTATACAATCGTGTACTCAAAAAGCGTCAAGCTGAATCAGCTTGACGTGATCAGCTTATCATGGCAATACCTGGATTCTAACCTCTGAGCCTTTTTCCAGTGCTGTGAGCAACGATCAAAATATTTTGTTACTCTTCGGTGAATGAACTGATCATTGATCAATGACAACACTTGGAAATCTTCTAATAATAAAATGTTTACAATTTTTGTTTAATAATTATTAATTATAAAATACTATATTTAGTATATTTATTCAAGACGTAAAATTTTTGAAAAATATAAATAAATTATATTAATGAATATTAATGATAATGAGACAAGTCTTTAACTGCCTAATGACGTAAGAAATGGTCATTTTAATTTGTATTGTTACAATTTATAAGAACTTGTCACCTACTTACCTACTGTTGGAATCTTCAGACACGCATATAGAGCCCAACCACACTTATGAATCTATCGTGGACGTTTTTTTTGAACGAAAAGCAGAATTTTCCCACCCTTATTTTAAGCTAAGAAAATTGAAATTTTAATTATATTTTAAGTCATAAATCAATTAAATTAGAAGTTGTCAATTAATTTATGAAAGGAGCGGGGAGCCAGTTAGAGTATTTTAGCCAAACTTTTACTTTTGTTCGAAAATGCTTCCTTACCACGTTGTAGAGCTTCCGAGAGGAAAACTACAAACTTTTAGTTTTAGCTCTATAACAATATTCATAATAATATGTTGATTAATCAAAATTTCCTTTCGATTACGAATTAGAAATGCACAACTTATTCGTCATACTAAATATGAGCTAGATGAATTGCATAAGATGAAAGTGCTCTTTCTCTAACGACAAATAGATTTTTTTGTTCGATTTATTAATTACGTTTTTTTTTAAATTTTCAGATCCAAGAGTAAATGGTTGGGCCTTGATGTCAAGCCCATTTCCAACTTTAGCAATATGTTTATTTTATGTATATTTTTCTAAAGTCCTGGGACCACAATGGATGGAGAATAGAAAACCATTTAGTCTTAGAAATATTTTAATTATATATAATTTTATACAAACAATATTTAGTGCCTGGATTTTTTATGAGGTAAATATTTTTAATAACTCAATTCTTAGTGTATTAGTATTAAAAATTTGTGTTTTTCGAATTTTAGTACCTGATGAGTGGATGGTGGGGAAGTTATAGTTTTAGATGCCAACCTGTCGACTATACAAATCATCCCGTAGCAATGAGAGTAAGTTCTAAAACATTAAAATCAACTCTGACTCGAATTATGACCAAAATAATTACGGCATAATATACAGTGTGTCCGAAAAGTAATGTATACATTCTATAAAATTCTCAAAAAACGCCGGGCCTTTTAACCCTGTTTACATTGTCACTATAGCTTGCTTAAATCTTCAATCATATAGTGTTAGTTACAAAAGTACTATAGAAGTCATAGCTGACTGGTCAGCCATTTTGTTTCAAATCCATCTCTGTCTACGTGCTAAAATAAACAGAGATACACATAGCGAGCGATTTGGGAACTGTTTTATCGGCCTTGTGCAAATGTCACTTTGACAGTCGAGCCAAAATGGCTGACGAGTCAGCTGCCTATCATATAGTAGCTACAGTGTTAGCGATGACGTCATTATTTAACAAAGCGTTAAAGAACATCTTAAAAGTTCTGTAAACCAATGTTCCTGGTGCCTTCTACATATATGACCTTAGAAGATGGCTGACGAGTCAGCTGCCTTTTATATAGTAGCTATAGTGTTAGTAATGACGTCATTATTTAACAAAGCGTTAAAGAACATCTTAAAAGTTCTGTAAAACAAAGTTCCTGGTGCCCTCTACATATATGACCTCTTTTATATAGTAGCTATAGTGTTAGTAATGACGTCATCATTTAACAAAGCGTTGAAGAACATCTTCAAAGTTCTGTAAACCAATGTTCCTGGTGTCCTCTACATATATGACCTTAGTAGATGGCTGACGAGTCAGTTGCCTTTTATATAGTAGCTATAGTGTTGGTAATGACGTCATCATGTAACAAAGCCTTGAAGAACATCTTAAAAGTTCTGTAAACCAAAGTTCCTGGTGCCCTCTACATATTTGACCTGAGAAAGCAAGCGCCATTTTTTGCTATAAATAAATCATTTTTAGATCAAACTAATCAAAAATTAGAGAAAGAGATAGAGAATTGACCCTTCACTAAATGCAAAATGCAATCGAACCTCGGAAGCTCGAAGAAATTGATAGTGTACTAAAGAATTGCAAGTCCTCTGAATAAAATACGGAAATGCCTCCAAAATTCCTAGAACGGGTCTTTATTTTTGACGTAGCAGAAACTACAAGATTTTTAAATGTTCTCTCTATGGGAACCAACTAATAAATTTAGTCCAAGACCTATCTTAATTAAAGGTAAGCCTCTCTTTGGGGTGCGGTATATCTTAAAAGCTTAGAAGATATTAGCCAAGAAAAGGGTCCATCTATAATTTAGGATTAGGATTGTTACTAATAACAACAATTTGTTACGACGAAATGTAAACCGAAGTTGCAATGCCCTTAGGTCACTTAGTGGGGCCCATTATGTTAGACTGGTTTCGAATAGAGTTGAACCCACCAGTTGACGTCAGCGCGAACAGAAAACGGTGGGGCAATGCTTTAGAAACGCCGTCAAATATACCTACTAAAGGAGTCAGGCGGTCAAGATGCACCAATACGCTCATGTGTCTAGCGACCGTACCTCGAATAGCAATTTGGACCCGCCCGACCAATTTAAGTCTTTCGCGCAATGGCGCGGTTGGATCTTCTCTATTGGAAACCAGTCTACGTCCTTATAGCAACTCATCTAGCTTCTCCAGTCCTTAATTCATTTCAAACTTTGGATGAACTCAATGAGACTGGAGAGTGAAGTGTTGCTGGTACTGCCTATGTTAGTTCAGTATTCTCCTAACGTGGAGCACAACTGGGTCTGTCAGCGACACCCCTTCTGTATAGAAGCTTATGTAGTGGATGGTGTCTAGTGAGAGTTCCAGCTCTGGAAAGTTCTCACACTAGGTAGCCGATTTGGCAAGCTTATAATGGGTAAGCTGATACCTTTCCGTTTCATTGGTTCAAATTCTGACACTTTCTGGAATCTCTTCTATGATTAAAGAGATTGAAGAGATTTTCAGCATGTTGATTATAAATATCTGTGTGCTAATTTATGATAGTGATTTCTCAACTTTGGGACAATTTTCAGGAGACCAAAAGAGCTATCAAACGATACGAAACTCGACTTTTTATCACCTCGACGCTAAGCGTCGCAACGGCTCACTTTTTATTTTCTTACGAGAACTTTTTTTTTTCAAGTGGCTCTTTTTTATAAGTTACGTTAAGGTACCCTAATATAGACAAGCCTACTGAATAATTTTTTGCACTTTTTTATCTCTTTCTATAAAAAAATAAGAAGTTGAACGTCGCGACGCTTAGCGTCGAAGTGATAAAAAGTCGAGTTTAGTATCGTTTGATAGCTCTTATGACCTCCTGAATGTTTTAGAGCATTTTATTCCTAAGTAAACAATGACTAAAATCGACATGAGGGTTTTGCGTTTTGTAAAAAGTTATAAGAATTTTATAGAATTTTCAAACACACTGCATCTTTTCTTTACAAAACTGTTACAAGTCATAATGCGACATAGAGTAAAATTATTGCAATTTAATAACAATTTTTAAATTTTCAGATGGCAAACACTTGTTGGTGGTATTATTTTTCAAAGTTTACTGAATTTTTCGACACGTTATTCTTCATTTTACGTAAAAAATTCAGCCATGTATCTACACTGCATGTTATACATCACGGTTGTATGCCATTTTCAGTTTGGATGGGAGTTAAATTTGCACCAGGTAACTGTTTTTGTAATTATTTTAATTAAGTAAAAAAATTAATTTGTCAAACAAGTGTTGTTGGAACTTTACGTGAAGTAATCTTACGCTCTCACTAATTTAATTTATTGATCACCAATTACGTATTTATTACATTATTGGCTTTATTCGCAATATTTTTTTACTGCCACATTCTGATTCTCAATAATTGTTGTAAATATTACAACTTTCCAAAGTAGCAAAAACATTTTTTAATTTCCTAAAATTAGTGGATTTGTAAGAATTAAGTGGTTTATATACAATGTATGTAATCGATTCCAGCAATATAAACCTTTTAAGGGTTCTTACAAATTATTAATAAATTAAGATGCTTCAAATAGAAAATTAATTTTCCAACTAGACCGATATCATAATTTTCAATTGCAACATTTGGTTTGCTTCCCAAATTAATAATTTACCATTATTTCTAAATAATTTATTTTCATGGAACAAAAGTGATCACTTTTTGTACTTAATATTATTAAATAAAACGTAAAAGAGAGTAATTTTCATTAAAAATTGTTATTGATTAAATATTTTTTCCAATTCGTGTCGTGTTAATAATTTTTTGTTATAAACGAATGTCATGTTAAACCTTCGTTGTTATAGGTATGGAAATGAGATAACCTTGGTTGAGACAAATCATTGTCATCAATTACCTATAGTTAGTAAAAAAAATGTTGCTCAGACTCGAAAATTATGACGTCAATAGAGCTTTTTGAACTTGTTTCCTTCAGGTTAATGTAGGTACCAGTAGCTTAAACACAATTTTATTTCTTCATGTGACTTGAAAAGTAAAAATGTCGGTAGCTATTTAGCTAAATGAAAGCCCATCGCGTATCAGATAGAAAAATTACAATTTTAACGCTTCTCAGCTTCTCAACTCGTGTGGAAAGAAACTTTGTTGTACTGAAAATTAAAAAGTGTAGTCGTCAACAGAACTGCACTTATTTGGTTTATACTCAAATGATAGTCTTAGTTGAGCCACAGGGTTCTATTAGAGGCCCTCTCTTATTTTATGTGTATATTTTGTAATTAAAAGTTTAAAGAAATATCCATTTCATTAGAGCTAACGTGTACAAACTAATTTAGGTCCAAATTTATTTGAAATACGCCCCCAAAAAATATTCATATTTTGAGCTAAGAAATACACTGTCTAAGTCTAAGTGTGTCTGATACTGAAACACCAAATTTTTTAAATTGCATCATCTAATACTAATTGCTGCCTTTAATCGAAACTTTACTTTCTTCAGGCGATCACAGTACCTTATTTTCCTTACTCTCAAGTAGTCTTAGTTGAGCCACAGGGTTCTATTAGAGGCCCTCTCTTATTTTATGTGTATATTTTGTAATTAAAAGTTTAAAAAAATATCCATTTCATTAGAGCTAACGTGTACAAACTAATTTAGGTCCAAATTTGTTTGAAATACGTCCCCAAAAAATATTCATATTTTGAGCAAAGAAATACACTGTCTAAGTCTAAGTGTGTCTGTTACTGAAACACCAAATTTTTTAAATTTCATCATCTGACACTAATTGTTGCCTTTAATCAAAACTTTATTTTTTTCAGGTGGTCACAGTACCTTCTTTTCCTTACTCAACAGCTTTGTACATGTAGTAATGTATTTCTATTACATGGTTGCTGCGATGGGACCTAAATATCAAAAATATATATGGTGGAAAAAATACCTAACAACCTTCCAAATGGTAAAACATAAATTTAAACGTCTAAAACAACAATTTTGTATTTTTTTCTGTTGCAGGTTCAATTTGTACTTATTTTCTCCCATCAATTCCAACTTCTGTTTACGGAATGTAATTATCCGAAAGGTTTTATGATTTGGATTGGTTTACACGGTGTTATGTTCTTATTTTTGTTTTCTGACTTTTATAAAGTTAAATATAATGATGATAGAAAGGCTGTGAAAAATAATAACAAGGGTGCTTGCATGGTAAGAGGATTTAAAATTTTTTAAAGTGGAAATTTGTAATTTTTTTCTCTTTGCAGCCTGTTATAGAAGAAGAACAGCCATTAACGAATGGTAAATTAGCCAATGGAAATGGAAGTGTTAATTTAAATAATAGTTACTTAGAAAGTGAATTATCGAGTACTTATAAACCTTGTTATTCTAATGGAATAAATAATGGATTTGTTAGTCAGAGTATCCAAAGTAATGGCAAAAAGTTAGACTAAAGATTTATTAGGTTTAAATATTTTAATTATTATTTAGTTAGGTACGGAGGTTCTGTTTAATATCGTCTTTAAAATAAGTGTATTTGTATTTTTATAGTCAACGATTTAAGCTCATTTTTAGAAATTTCGTTAAGCAAATAATGTATTAAAATTGAATTATCGCTTAATTGTAAGACTTGTGGCGTGAGTTTTTCAAACGTGCGCTTTTTTAGAGGGAAATAATCAAATAATGAAGGTGCCAAAAATTTGCGCTTGTCTTTTGTCTTAAATTTACACGGGACCACTTTCATTAATTTATTTTTCTGTATTGCGAAGGTGGAATTTTGCTTAAAGTCGTGTTTCGAAAATATGCCAAGAGTGCCTAACAAGTGTTCATGCGCATGTAAATAATATTTTACATAAATAATTGTTATTTTAAAAGCTTTAAATAAAACTAAATTGTACTATCCTTTTAAAACAATACAAGGTGTTCCTAAAACCACCCACCAACTTCCTCGAGGTAAAAGTAGGTTTTAAACCATTGATTACACTTAGAAGTTTGTTGGTTTTTAGGGACACCTTGTAAGAGTATTAAAACAAAATATTATAAACTTAAAACCCACCCAGTACATTTCTTCTTTCAAAATTTAATTTTGTGAGATGAGAAGAAGCAAAATCGTATGACTAAATTTAATTTACAATTACTAATACGAAGCAATTGTACATAGTTTCCGCTCCCTTACTTAAGAGTTGTTACTTTATTCCAAAGCTTATTAAAGTAAGCTTTTAAAACACAACAAATTCATATTTTGAATTAAATCAAAAATAAGTAGAGAGTAATTTGATTTTTAAATGATGGCTTATGTGTAGTACTTATTTATACGTCTGTTACAAATTGTTTGTTTGAAACGGCAGCAAACCTATTTAATAATTGTAAATAAAAATAAATAGCGAAGCAAAAATTATAAAATAAGCTTTTACGGCTCTCTAAGTAATTATAACGTGTAATAATAAATAAAGAAAAAAAACATTGTTCGCTTGATTACAAGATTTGTTTCTATTTAAATGAAGTTTAAAATAATTACAATTTTTAAATGTTTTATTATGGTATAAAAAGAAATTTATATCTATTTTGCAAAAAAAAATAATCATTAATAATTGTGATATTTATAACAAACTTAATATTTGTTGATTTTTATGGATATTTTTTTGTTAGTTATAAAATTTTGGCTTTTGATTAAGGCATCTACAGTCAGTACTGAATCCATCTTCAGTTACCAAATCTTGTATTTTGTTCGCCGTGTCATAATTACCTACATAGCTTAATTTTTTCACTATTCAAAAAATTCTCATAAACATTAACAAATATTAATAAAATAAAAAATTAAATGTGTTGTTTTGTAATTTTTCTTATACTTATAATAGAATGTTGTTAATTGCCTATTGTGTAAAAATGCTTAATTCGTTTTGTTTTACAATTTGTAAGTATTTATTCTACTTGAAAATTTGATGCGGATGAATGTATAGTATATTTTGTAAATAATTAAATATTGTAAACGTAGGTATTCGCTTAATTTTCAAGCAGCAGCAACCAATTATTGCTTTTATCCAATACTTCAGTTTGGCTGTCTCTGTTTATAAACTAAAGGTAGCCAATTGAAATTTACTGTCTTTCTGTTGTGAGAATTTCCAGTGTGTGTGGTCCAAGGGCAGCATTTAACAAAAAGTCTGGGGGTAATCAACGGTGAAAAGTGTGACTATTTGTAACAAGGGAGGTTAGTAAAAGAAACAAAAATAATTACGGGGGGGGGGGGGTACGCTTTGAGGGTAGGTAATAATACAGTTCAATCTAAATGATTGAAATCTCTAGCATGGGCTAAATTAAAATTGAACAAATATTTGTTTTTTGTACTTCGGATATTATATTTAAAATATTCTGGTCACAAAAAAAGTATTTTAAAAGTAATTTTAGGCAAATTTTTCTTGTACCTACCATCAGATGTACTTTTCCTAGAGACTAATGACTAAACCAGAGCTATTTTTTGAGTATATAAAAGTGGCGAATACAAAATAAATACAATGAACAAAAAAAGAAACAATAGGTCATAAATGAACGGTACTTTTTTCAGTTACAAGAATAGATATACAGTATGTCCCCGGATGGGGTTGCCAAGAGGTGAAAATTGTTTTATTTTTCATTTTAGGTAAAGTATTCTTTATAAAAAGTTTTGTTTCTCTTCAAGCTCCTAAATATGCAAAAATATTAAAAAGAAATATTCAAGTAAAAAAGTTATTGAGCTTTTTTCTTTAAATTTTTGCAGTCTCTACCTATCTCTTAAAAAAAATAAGCCAGGTCTTGCTCGAATCGAATTGTTTGACAACTTTCTTCAATTAGCTGTTGCACCTCGGCTACATTATTTTTCACAGCTGTTGCGTGCACTAATCTTTTTAATTAATTCCAAATACATTAGTCAAGAGACCTAGAAGACCACGAAATAAGACCGCCTCGCTCTGTCCATCTCAAATGAAATGTTTCAGCTAAGGACCTTGCAATTTTTGAAATCATAGAAATTAATCCTCGTGACAAAATGACGTCAATTTTTTCATTTTAGTAAAATTTTAACAATTTCCGTAGTCCAGTCCAATTGAGTTGTGTACAAACAGCTGATTTTTATAATTTGTCCCTTACAATGCCCCGCCAAATATTCACACTTAAACGCTGTTTTGGCTGTTGATATCTGGATTCAACTAGTATACGTGGGGATTCTCTCGTCTGGCTCAAAAGTGGTTGTTGTGGAAATTAAATATCACATTTTCAAAAAATGCTGGAATCACGCGCTGGGCCTTACCAGTGAAAACGTGACTTGATACCCTCAGTCGAACTTTCGCGCCTTTTTCTGCTTGTCATGTTGTGGACAAACCAAATGTTTGCACCAGGGCTCTCCAAAAAAAAAAAAATTACTTTAGACAAATTGGGTAAAAAGTAATGCTGTATAATGACAATTAGTTTATATTTTTCAAATTTAAAAAAAAATTGATGAGAAACACCCTCTGTATGAATGAAACAATCGCGGTAAATTTCCGATTAATTTTAGAGTACAAAGGGGCCTCGAAATTAATTAATTAACACATTTTTGTAAGTTGTTTGAATTTTTTAAATTATTAGTTTATAATTTCATCAGTTTAAAAATAAATAAATAATTTTATTTAGGTATTGGCACGGCGCGGCGCATCTTGCGATAACAATTAATATTGATAACAATAACAAGAATTGATATGTTGCAACCGGTTGTAGCTTGCTAGGTGAAAATCAGTAAAAGTTTGTGAAATGTGTCGGGTGTTTAGTTTTATTATAGAACCAATTATTGTTTTTGTTATAAAAATCTCGCCCTAATCTAAATCAAGATCAACCCTTAGGACTTCTACTTATATTTTAAAGGTAGGTAATAATAGTTTTTTTTTAATTTTTTAACAAGAGTTGCTTATTTTTGAAATTATAAAATTGCTAGAAATGTACATCGTTAACTCTTTAATGTTTGAACTCTTCCAATTAACCATTTACAACATGAACTAATTTCGTACATACTTAAATTGATCGCGAAAAAGGCATTTCTAATTCTGTAACATGGTTAGATCTCGCGATTTGTTGAGGATGTTCGAAAAATAATAAAAGTGTATTTCAAACACTGTACAATTTTCCTGAAATTATGTGAAGGTGGGCAATCTTGTGGTGGAAATGAATTTCATTTGCAATTTGCATTGGTAAACCTTCACTTAAAAACATTGTATAACTCTGAAACTTTCGTTTCAGAGAAAATTTAAATATCTCTCAACAATAATTACAATTTATTATGGGAAGTTAAGAAAATCCTTTTAGTTAATAAATACAATTTTTGGATACATCTGATCATAAATACATAAATCAACTCTTATTATTTTTGAAAAACAATAATAATTTTTTTCTTCAAACGTCAGAAAAAGTCGCCTTTGTGTCACTCAATAGGTAACGGTGAAGTTTAACTTTCCCGCCGAGGCAGGAAAAGTAGTCAGACAAAGTACTTTTCTCTGTCTAGGAGGGAAAAGTAAAATCTTAACCGCACATTATTTTTATTTTTAACGTAAAAAATGTTTTTTAAGCATTTGTAATGTAAACAATTTAATGTTTTTTAAATTTTCCTTTATAATTAGTTTGTTGCGTTTAATAATTAGCTTTTTTTACAAATTTAAGTTAATTTAAAAAATATTTGACAATTAAACTACAAGTAATTGACAAGAGATGGTGCTCTTTCAAAAATCAAAATTTTCAGTTTTACGCTTGCAGAAAAAATTTAATGTTTTATGCGGAGTCAAAGTAGTTTTGTGTGACTCGCCTGTATTGCCTGACTCGCTAACTTCGCTCGCTCTTCAGCCAAACACAGTCTTGTCACACAAAACGTCACTTTGTCTCCTTATAACACAAATAACTATTAACTTGTAAAATTAATTTATTTTGCTGCAGTTATTACAATTTCGATTGTGGGAATTAAGAAAATTCTTTTAGGAAGTTAATAAATATGGTTTTTAGTAGAGGTAACGTTTTGAAAAAATAACTTTGTCATCTAAATTTCACTCCTTGACGACTTTATCAATAATAGCCTTCCAAAAAGTTTTTTATTTGTTAAAAATGAAAATACATAACATTGAAAATTAATAATAGTATTTTTCTGCAACCGTCTTAAATGACGTGTGTTTTAATACCATTTTTGACATTAAAAGTTGACATTTGTGTTACTAATATAAAAATATCCGCGTTGCTAAGCAACACTTTTAATCCTCGCCTTAAAAGTAACTTTTAATACTAAAATCGTACAGATTTAAATAATATATACAGAAGTCAACTGTTGTATAAAAAATTACACAACTATTATGTACCTGTTTAATTCTAATTATCGATACAAAATTAAATAACCAAAAAATGGGTCTGTAACGGTCTGTATTCATTATTTTCTTTTTCTTAGAAGGACACGGAGTTTTGAAATTTTCTCAATATTTACCCAATTTTTTATATTTAGTGTTGCCTTCACTATTGAATATTACACCCAGAGGGTAGAGGCCTTCATTTTAGTGGACAGTTCAGAAAAGTATAGTAGGTACGCTTTCCGTGTACAATTTTATGTTTTTCTCCTTAAACCAATCCAAAAATCTGTTATAGGCATATTCGTATATTTTTCTAGATTTATTGGGCAGAAGTTTCGAAACACCTTCTTTTGCACGTTTTAAAATTTCTGGTGGTGTGGCGATTTCATTATCATTATCTTCGTATTCAAACATTTTTGATGAGAATTCGCCAAAATTAACTGTAAATACGCTTAGATTCGTTTAACTGTCAGTTTGACAAAATAAGGAAAATTGCAAACAAAAACCAAGAAGAGTCGATTTTAGTAGCGTTTTCTGATTTCTCTCATCTCAATTTTTATTATTTTGAATTCGATTCTTTCGGTTGCAGAAAAAATAGTATGTCTCATTCGGATTAAAAGTGTCTTTGTTTGGCGCGCTAATTTTTGCATCCGCGCGGCTACGTTTCGCTTCGCCTTGCAAATGCAAAAATTGCTAGCCAAACAAAGCTCCACTTTTAATCCTAATAATACATTATACTATTATTAAAAAAATCCCGACTGACTCATCATCGCTCAGCATGAAGCCAGGTTCATGAAATTTGGAGAACGTCATATTTGATTACTGTCATTGGAAGTTAAGGATATGGCTCATAGCAAACATGTTTCATATTTAAAAAAACTCCCTGTATAATTTTATCCAATAAGAATATTACTTAAGCTTAAATACATTAATTTCAATAAGATAAATTCTAAATGTAAAATAACAAAAATATTAATTTTGAAAACAATCTTGAGAATTTGTCAAAATTTTACAACTCTAGACATGCCTTGTTTTGAATCTCTGATCTTCACGCTTTTTATTTTTGTACATTATTATACTTCAATCTCACAATTCCTGATAGTGACTCATCCTAATATGTGTTCACAAAATTTAGCTAGCTATAGCGCGGCTTCTATTGAGATAGATGCAGAAAACACGTGCCGCTTTAATAGAATAACGTACTTTACTATAATTTGACAGAAGCTGACAGAAGCTTAGTAGTAGAAGTGGATCCGAGTACGAACGATTGTTCATAATGCTGTACCGAAAAATCTCGATCTAATCTCGTCTTTATTCTATAAATGACATAACTGTCTACATTTGTGAAACTGAACTATAGATTATTACATAATCACCACTATCGTCTGTATGTGTTATAACATGACCCTGTAACTACGATTGTTTAACACATTTATGTAAAACTTTTATCTAAAACTAATTTATGGCAAATGTGTCATAATTAGATACTTTTTTAATATTAATTTTGTTGAACTTGCACCAATCACACTAAATGTGCCTGTGTCATCATGTGACGCTTTAATTCTGATTTTTGTGAACATTTATATTTGCACACATCACACTGAAAAGTTTTTACGCCTGTGTATGTGTCATCATGTGACGCTTTAAATCTGAATTTCGTGTACATTTATATTCGCACACATCACACTGAATAGGTTTCTCGCCTGTATGTGTCATCATGTGACGCTTTAAATCTGAATTTCGTGTACATTTATATTCGCACACATCACACTGAATAGGTTTCTCGCCTGTATGTGTCATCATGTGACGCTTTAAATCTGAATTTCGTGTACATTTATATACGCACACATCACACTGAAATGGTTTTTTGTTGCCTGTATGCGACATCATGTGATGCTTTAAGCTTGCTTTGTGTTTATATTTACATTCTCACAGATTACATTTAAAAGGTTGTTCGCCTGTATGTGTCATCGTGTGGATTTTTGATTTACTTTTTAATGAACATTTGTATTCACACACACTACACTGAAAAGGTTTATCGCCTGTATGTGTCATCATGTGCACTTTTAAGTCTTCTTTTACTGAAGATTTATGTTCGCACACACTACACTGAAAACGTTTTGTTGCATCATGTCTCATGATGTGAAGATTTAATTTTGTTTTATGTGAACATTTATATTCGCACACATCACACTGAATAGGTTTTTCGCCTGTATGTGTCATCATGTGACGCTTTAAATCTGAATTTTGTGAACATTTATATTCGCACACATCACACTGAAAAGCTTTTACGCCTGTATGTGTCATCATGTGACGCTTTAAATATGATTTTTGTGAACATTTATATTTGCACACATCACACTGAAAAGTTTTTACGCCTGTATGTGTCATCATGTGACGCTTTAAATCTGAATTTTGTGAACATTTATATTCGCACACATCACACTGAATAGGTTTCTCGCCTGTATGTGTCATCATGTGACGCTTTAAATCTGAATTTTGTAAACATTTATATTCGCACACATCACACTGAATAGGTTTCTCGCCTGTATGTGTCATCATGTGACGCTTTAAATATGAATTTCGTGAACATTTATATTCGCACACATTACACGTGAAAGGTTTATTGCCTGTATGTGTCATCATGTGCCTTTTTAAGTCTTCTTTTACTGAAGATTTATGTTCGCACACACTACACTGAAAACGTTTTGTTGCATCATGTCTCATGATGTGAAGATTTAATTTTGTTTTATTTGAAGATTTATATTCGCACACATTACACTGAAAAGGTTTTTCGCCGGTGTGTGTCATTATGTGACTCTGTAAATGTGCTTTTTGTGAACATTTATATTCGCACACATTACAGTGAAAAGGTTTTTTACCAGTATGTGTCATCATGTGCTTCTTTAAATTTGAGTTTCGTGAACATTTATGCTCGCACACTGGACACTGATATGGTTTTTTTTGTTTTCGTGTATAATGTTGCTTTAAAGGTGAATTAGTTGTACTCTTCCAATCACAGACATCACAGTGAAAATGTTTCTTGCCTTCTAAGGACCCTTTATACAGAAACGCACATTTACATATTCTACATTTAAATGCTTTTTCAGTTGTGTGAATCGACATATGCGTGTTTAAACGCCATTGAAACAAAGTTTTGTATTTGCACAATGTACAGCGATACATGTGACTTTGCAAATGGACACTTAACCTTCCTTTTTTTGAACATGTAAAATCACAATTATAACAGTGGTATAATGGCTCTGTACTTAAACTATTTTCTGGTATTTCTTCTATTTTAACATTTTCTTCAATGAATTCTTCCAAATCGTGTTCTTCTATTTTAATTAAACCTTGAAAGTTTATGATTATATAGCGTCACTAATACTAACTAAAAAATATGTTCTTACCTCCATCCGAATTGAAAAAAAGGTCTTCTCTAACAGATTCGTCTACAATACAATGAATTTTTAAATAAAAATAAAACACAGGAAGAAGTTGTAGCTTACCCAAATTATTAAAGTTGTTAGAATACTCCTCACTAGCATCCATTTGGATATAATTTTTTATTTTTATGAAACGCAGAGACAAGTTGAGTAAATAAAATTCAATCAACGGATACCTATACCACCATTATGACCGAATCGCTAATCAGACTCAAGACAAGTTTTAAAAAATTCACGATAGGGATGTTTAATATCAAGCCATTTCTGCTTTCTACAATGTCACAATATAAACTACAACCTATATCTGACTCACCAGCCATTTTGTTGCTAATGTTAAAGTGAGTAGACATGTGCAAAAGGCCGATAAAACAGTGTCACTGTTTGATTACATAAGCCTCAAAAGAGGCGCATGCGCATTTACCTCTCAATTCGTCATTTATTAGGCGGGTAATTTAATTTACGACAGTGGACTTGAACCAAAAGTTTTTGCTACAATTGATCGGTATTTGTTTTTTTTTTCCAAGAAAAAGTTTTTTTATTGCATTTCTACTAAATAAGGTGGTTATTTTAGGCGCATATTTGCAAATTTGGGCCAAATTAATTTTACTTGGCTAAAAGAAAGTACAAGTGAGCCCCAATTAAAAAACAATTTTTTTTATGCAAAATGGCGGCCAATAGAAGAGGATTGTCCCATTTTGTGGTTTTTCTAAGTAGTCAAAATATTGGAATTCCGTCCTAACATTGTCGATTTTTAAAACTATTTCAAAATTGGTTTTGAGTGTGCTTTGGAGGGGGAAAATTGTTCGCAATTGTATAACGAATGTGATGTGGATGCTGCTTTTGAGTGCTTCTATAGTACATTTTTGTATCACTTTGAAGTGTGCTTTCCTATGAAACTTGTCACCTATCGGGCTGATAGGAAAAAATGGGTAAATGACGAAATTAGAAGATCAAGTGCAAACTTGAAAGATTTGAATAGGTTGAGAAATAGTTTTCCCGAACTGGGCGTTTGTTACAGGAGTGCAAGGGATCGTCATAAAAAGCTGATCAATGATGTAAAGAAAGGCTATTATCAGAAAAAAATATTTGATTCTAGTAATACAACAAAAGCAATGTGGAATGTTGTGTAGGATTTGTGTAACAAGGTAGCTAATAATGGGAACATTGCTATCATGCGTGATGGTGTAATGTGTGATGATCCTAAGCAAGTTGCTGATATGTTTAACGATTGTTTCATTGATGCACCTCTTGCAATTGTGAATGACATTGTTTTTAATGATTTGCCTCGTGCTGTAAGTTGTAATTCTGTAAATTTAGCTTCCGTAAAGAAAAACATGATGTTATGTCCTTTTACAGAGGAAGAGTTTTTTAATCTTATTAATTCCCGCTTTAAGGGCAAATCGTCGTCTGGACCCGATGAAATACCAAGTTTTGTTATAAAAAAAGTTTTTAGGGTAATTGTTTCTCAGCTAACTTATATTTTAAACCTGTCGTTCGCTACGGGGGTGTTTCCAAGCGTACTGAAAACGGGTAAAGTTGTACCGGTTTTTAAAAAGAAGAATAAAACACAGTTGCAAAACTATAGACCTGTTACAGTCCCATCTGGTTTCTCCAAGATTTTTGAATATGGTTTCTTAAATAGGTTGCAGATGCACATTGAGTTTAACAATTTTTTGTCCGAAAATCAGCACGGTTTTCAGAGCGGTAGGAGTACCATGAGTGCGGTACATTCATTTTATAATAGATTACTCGATTTTTTGGAAACGGGAGAGTGCCCTATTGGAATTTTTTGTGATCTCAGTAGAGCGTTTGACTGCGTGGATCATAATAAGCTATTGTACAGGCTTTCTGAGTGTGGTGTAGTTGGGCTGTCACTGCAGTGGGTCGATTCGTTTTTAAAAAGGCGTAGACAGTATGTAAGTGTGACTGCTGTGAGCAATGGTACTAGAAGCGAGGCACGATCTGACTGTAGAGATTTAAGCATAGGAGTACCCCAAGGCTCTATCTTGGGCCCTGTTTTGTTTCTTATATATCTGAACGATCTTGACAAGGTTGACCCAGGTGCACTCTTCACGCTATACGCCGACGACGCATCTGTTTTAATTTCGCATAAGGATGATGATTTACTGCGTGAAAATTGTAACAGGTTGTTGAGTAGTTTGAACGCTTCGTTTAGTGAATTAGGGCTGTTCCTTAACACAGAAAAGACCCAGTGCTTGCGTTTTCATGATGTCAGGAAAAACTGTGGGGTAATTGAGCTGGAGATTCAGAACTGTGATGCTCTCAGGTTTTTAGGTTTGCACATGGATAAAAATCTCAATTGGAGGGTACACTGTGGAAGTATTGTTTCAAAGCTGAATTCAATTAATTATCAGCTGAGGCATCTCAGAGCAGTACTCACAACTGGCCAGTTGATAAGTATATATTATGCACAAGCAGAATCGTATTTGCGCTATGGTGTTTGTTTTTGGGGTTGGTCTGTTATGTCTTGCGATGTCTTCATTGCACAGAAGCGTTTATTGAGAACAATTGTAGGGGTGCAAAGTACTCATTCATGTAGAGACCTGTTTAACAAGTTTAATATTTTAACATTGCCTGCACTATTCGTTTTTGAGATGTGCGTTTACGTATTTATAAACAAAAATAAATTTGTGCTTACGAGAAATGTGCATAATGTTAACACAAGGAATAAGAATAATTTTTATACTACACCGTCAAGATTGAAGGTTACTGATAGGTCTCCACACTGTTTGGGTCCTAGAATGTTTAATTCGCTTCCTCAAACGCTGAAAGACGCCAGTACTTTGAATGTCTTTAAGCGTCAGTTGAAGGAATACTTAGTTGCTAAGTGTTTATACTCTGTGAATGAGTTTTTTGTGTAATTGTTGTATTTGTTTTCTCTATAAGTTTATTATTGTGAGACACTTTTGTAAAACCTGTAAATTGATGTAAACAATTTTTTTTTTGACTATTCCTACACGTACAATCGTCACAAGGAAAATAAAGTTTATTATTATTATTAAAATTGCCTACTTTTAAAGGGCCAAAATAGGTCAAAATTTCTTTTTAATATAAATGAAAACTTGAAGATTGATATACTTATGTATAAAATCCCATGAGTATCTATTATTTGACACTATTTTTGGTGAAGAAAACGCTTCCGGTTAAGGAAATTACAAAAATTTCAAAATTTTTTTAGAACACCCTGTGTATTTTTCAATATTTTGAAAGCTTATGATTAGTGTCCCCGAAAAATTAATGAAAAACCATAATCCATCTTCAGTTTCCAAATCTGGTATTTTTCTTACCCTGTCGTAAACTTTTTCACTATTCAAAAAATTTTCATAAACATTAACAAAATGTTCACAATTTTCCTGACATTATGTGAAGGTGAGCAATCCTGGGGTCTGGGTGGAAATCAATTTTATTTGCATGACATATGACATATTGGTAGACCTTCACTAAAACCACTAAAACTTTGTAGGTACTTTGTTTCATAGAAAAATTAAATATCTCTCGACAATTGTAGGAGTTAAGAAAACTCTTTTAGTTAATAAATATGGTTTTTGAGACATCTTATCAGAAACATTTATTATAGTAGAGTATCGTCACTATAAATCAACCATTATTTTAGAAAATTTCTAACTTGTAAAAATAATTTATTTTGCTAAAGTTATTACAATTTCGATTGTGGAAATTAGGAAAATCTTTTAGGGAGCTATAACAACTCCCTTGCTCCAACTTACCCCTGTTCTTGAGAGGCAGTAGGAAATACAAAGTCTTTTCTTCTGTCTTGCACTGGTTGCTCGTAACCATGTTCGTTTCTACATTTCCTACTCCTTGCTCCTAGTCAAGAACTGGAGTAAATTATAGTGCGTTAGAGGAAGTTGAAGTAAGTTAGTGCAAGACAAACGAACAAACCTAGTGAGACTGAAGTAGTAGTTGGAACTGATCGAGTCACTTCAGTATCACTTTTCAAAACGAACCCCCTTTAGCCGTTTGACATAACGCAAATATAAAGTCAAGATTATGAAGCGATGCTCGTTTGTGTTGATATGGTAGTGCTTTTGTAGCATACTTTCATGTGCATATTTAAATATGCTTTTGTTGAACTTTTATAGCTGAAAACAATATATTGAAAAGGTTTTTCGCCTGTATGTATTTTCATGTGAGTTTTTATTTATATTCGCCATTCGCACACACCACACTTAAAAGGCTTTTCACCAGTATGTGTCATCATGTGGCTCTTTAAATTGGAGGTTCGTGACAATTTATATTCGCACACAACACACTGATATGGTTGTTCTTGGTTACCTGTATGATGTCGCTTTGAATTAGTTCTACTCTTCTGATCACAGACATCGCAGTGAAAATGTTTCTTGCCTTCTAAGGACCCTTTGTAAGGAAACGCACATTTACAAAGTGTTATTTTGTAATTTGAATGATGAAATTAGAATTTTTATTAAAGACTTAGAGAGATGTAAAGTTTCAAACGAGGGGTTATCAACCCTCGGCAGTCAATGTACAAAAATGAGCAGTCAACGCCAGTCATGGACAGTCAACGGCAGCCATCGGTAGTCTGTGGTCAAATTCAGACCCCTCGTCCTTTTTCCTCAGACCCAGATCGGACCCCAAGCGGCTCTTTTTCTAAATTTATACTAGTACGTTAAAAAGGTGCCTTATGAAACTAGTTCTTTAATATACTATTTTTATAAATTCGATATTTTCAGCGTAGGTAATTATCAAAAGATCGCATCTTAATAATGTGTACGGTGCGCGAGTAGAAAGAGAAGTTTCAATTTTCAAAATGCTTTAACTAAGTATTGGTGAAGCGATAACTATCAATTCTCAATCAAACTCTAAATTTTTATCAAAATCGCCTGAATGGATTCGGGGAGTTATGATTATTTTAATGTCAAAACTTCAAAAATCTATAATTTCTTTTGTAATAAAAATGAAAATTTTAAAACTAATATATGTATCAATCCCATGAATATCTATTACTTGACACTATTTTAGGTGAAGAAAACGCTTCCGGTTAAACCGGAAATTACAAAAATCTCAAAATTTCTTGAAAACACTCTGTATATTTTTAATTATTTTGAAAGCTCATGTTACACAATACCAAACACTTTATATTTTGGCTTCCGGTTTAGCCGGAAATGGAATAAAATTTCTTAATTTAAATGGAACACCCTGCATATTTTTCAATACTTTGAAAGCTCGTAACATTAGCTTTCTGAAGATATTAAATTAACTTTTAATTAATAATTAATTCGTTGTTTTTTTTTCGATTAAAAAACACGCCCTTAGTGCAAAGTAGCCGAAGAGTTACAGCTGACTTTCCTGTGTCGCATAGCCTGCATAGTGGTGACCTGATCATTCTTCTTCATTTTTTTTTCTGCAGACGCTTGTATTTGTACTGTGAAATCTGATAGTTCAGATTTATACATATATTCGATTCCGTTTGCTCTAAATTTTTGCAATATATTTTTTTCATTGTCACATTATGAGCCACCGGAAAATTTCCGCTAGCCCGCTGAGCCAGTCCAGCCCTGAGCACTTATTTGCTAAGTCCCACATATATTTTGAAGTTATATGGCAGGAGGACTCACTAATTCCTTGTTTTAACAAGATCGTCTTCTTTATTTTCGTTGACGTAATTAATTTATACTATTTATCAGGATCGTAGTCGGACTGTGGTATCAGGACAGGTTCAAAAATTTTCAAAGGAGACTGAAAGATAAAATCAAGGTTTCTCTCTTCTGGGTTTATATAAATCTGTTGACCACTGTAATCTCTTCTGAAAAGAAGTTTTTTGCCCAAAGTTTGCAAGAATTTGACTTTTTCAAAATCAATGTTTTCTTCTTCGACACCAATTAGGAACTTATTGCTTCATTATTATTGCGATAATTACTATTATTAAATTGCAATATTAGTAGAGAGCGGATTCTAGGGCAATTACCTTTTCGGTATTAATGTAGATAAATAAAATTAAACAATAGATATGTACGATTCGCAAAAAAATGAATCATTTGACGTGCCTTTGTTTTTGCCTAAAATGCCTAAAATTGAGAAATTTCGAAATAAGCGCCTAAAACTCAAATATAGTTGCCTAAAAAGTAAATAAATCTGGCCTTAAATAAACTGGTTGTTTTGAGGAGTTTTAAATCTATCTGCTTAAAATTACTTATTTTTATTTTATTATTAAAAAAATTACTAAATTAATTCTTTATATTCGCATAGTGCCGCCGCCCCAGCTGCATCCTGTGATAGCAAGTTTGTTAGATGCTGGGTAGTAAATCACAGATTTGCGTTAATTTTTAATGCAGTGGGGGTTATTTTAAAATAATTTTAATAAAATAAAGTTTTATACTGAATGACATAATGCAACACCAAGAAGGACTAGGAATTTTTTGATAAAATTTGGGAAAACCGTTTAACTACTCAAGGGTAATAATTGATTAAAATTTGGATGAGATTCATCAAGCGGTAATGGTATATAGTCATAACCAAACTAGCTTTTAGTTCGAGTTGCGCTAAGAAACGTCAGGTATGCGTCATTGATAATTATATTAAAATTTTAGAATTTTACAGCCGACGTTTGTTAGAGCATGATATCTTCTTTCAGATGCCACTATTAAAGCGAAATAAATATATCTTACAACGCCAATTTTCGATTTATAACAAAATTCCCACCCAAAAGCTAAGGTGGTTAGAACTATATCTGACACTTTGTCTTGTTTTTCGTACATTGTTTTCAGGTGCATTTCTTGCTAGTTTACCTTAATTTCATTATTGTTGTGCTTGCCATTTTTCTGTTTCACTTGTTTTAAGAGTGTGATTATGCCTAGAATACGACTGCGTGCAAATTATCGTCAGTTCAGCGAATTTGAAAGAGGTCGAATTGTTGGCTTACGTAAGGTGGTTTTTCGTTTAGATAAATCGCCATTCATCTCAACCGAAACCAATCCACTATCACGTGATGTCACCAAGGATGAACCAGAGAGAGTTAAGAAGAAGATCTGGTGCAGGACCACCATCTTCGGCTTATGGCATTTAAGAGACCCATTCTCCAGTACCAAAGCAATTGCTGACCAATGGTTAGGTAATGCAAGTCCTCTTGTAATTCTTCGAACGATTTAACGTCGAATTAGAACTTTCGGCTTGCAATCTTATCGACCACATCTTGTGTTACCACTCACGACTAAATACCGGTATTGGTTTGTTTTCGTCCTCCGGTCTCTTCTACGACGTTGTTAACTCTCTCTGGCTCATGCTCGGTAACATCGCATGATAGTGGATTGGTTTCGGTTAAGACAAATGGGGAATTTTTTCTCTAAACGAAAAACCATTTTACGTAAGCCAACAATTCGACCTCTTTCAAATTCGCTCAGCTGACGATAATTTGCACGCTGTCGTATTCTAGGCATAATCAAACTCTCAAAACAAGTGAAAAAGAAGAATAACAAGCACAACAAAAACGAAATTACCGGAAAGTCGCAAGAAAAAACAACACCAAGTGTCAGATATACCATGACCCCTTTTGATGAATCTCATTCAAATTTTAATCAATTATTACCCTTGAGTAGTTAAACGGTTTTGCCAAATTTTATCAAAAAATTCCTAGTCCTTCTTGGTGTTGCAATTTCTATGTCATTGAGTATACTTTAGTGTAGTTTTGTTGTTTGCAACAAGTTGTATCAAATTATAGTAGTGTGTTCATCTGTTCATCAACATCGGCGAAATGCCAAAACAAAAATCTTCAACAAAATTAAAAATCAAACAGTGGCTATCGCTGTTAAACAAGGAAAAAGAAAATTTTGAACTACATAATTTAGACGAAGTATTTTGCAAAGCATGTGTTAATGTGGTAAGGCTGTAGCAATTATAAAAATTGTTTCAATTTCTTCAGAGTAGTAGTTTGTTTTATAGGAGTAAAAGTGTCACTTTTTAAAAAAAAAGTACTTATACTCCGTATGAAACATTTAATTTTTTCTTCAAAAGTAAAACTTATAAAAACCAAAAATAAAGATTTTTGAAAAAGCGCAATCTCTCGTTAATTTGTTTCACCAATAGGTGAAGATGAATCCTATTTTGCTTAAAAATCGCATTATATACGAGGTGTTGCAGTTTAGTCAACGATATTCAATTTTGGACCCCTTTACCTGTATAAAATAAACTTGTTAACCCTAGAACCACACCGTGAAAAAATTGTGCGTATAATATCACTCCTTGTTGCACCTCGGCTACATTATTTTTTACAGCTGTTGCGTGCACTAATCTTTTTAATTAATTCCAAATACATCAGTCAAGAGACCTAGAAGATCACGAAATAAGACCGCCTCGCTCTGTCCATCTCTAATGAAATGTTTCAGCTAAGGACCTTGCAATTTTTGAAATCATCGAAATTAATCCTCGTGACAAAATGACGTCAATTTTTTAATTTTAGTAAAATTTTAACAATTTCCGTAGTCCAGTCCAATTGAGTCGTTGTGTACAAACAGCTGGTTTTTATAATTTGTCCCTTACAATGCCCCGCCAAATATATTCACACTCAAACGCTGTTTTGGCTGTTGATATTTGGATTCAACTACTATACGTGGGGATTCTCTCGTCTGGCTCAAAAGTGGTTGTTGTAGAAATTAAATATCACATTTTCAAAAAATGTTGGAATCACGCGCTGGGCCTTACCAGTGAAAACGTGACTTGATACCCTCAGTCGAACTTTCGCGCCTTTTTCTGCTTGCCATGTTGTGGACAAACCAAATGTTTGCACCAGGGCTCTCCAAAAAAAAATTAGTTTAGACAAATTGGGTAAAAAGTAATGCTGTATAATGACAATTAGTTTATATTTTTCAAATTTAAAAAAAATTGATGAGAAACACCCTCTCTGTATGAATGAAACAATCGCGGTAAATTTCCCATTAATTTTAGAGTACAAAGGGGCCTCGAAATTAATTAATTAATACATTTTTGTAAGTTGTTTGAATTTTTTAAATTATTAGTTTATAATTTCATCACAGTGTAAAAATAAATAAATAATATTATTTAGGTATTGGCACGGCGCGGCGCATCTTGCGATAACAATAATTATTAATATTGATAACAATTGATATGTTGCAGCCGGTTGTAGCTTGTTAGGTGAAAATTAGTAAAAGTTTGTGAACGTTTGTGAAATGTGTCGGGTGTTTAGTTTTATTATAGAACCAATTATTATTTTTGTTATAAAAATCTCGCCCTAATCTAATTCAAGATCAACCCTTAGGACTTCTACTTATATTTTAAAGGTAGGTAATAATAGTTTTTTTTCAATTAACGTAACAATAATTATTTAGACTAATTTATTGATAATTACCTACCACACATTAGCAAAAATTGTAAAATTTTTTCTTGTTTCATTCAGTGTATAGGTACAAATAAGCAACAAGAGTTCTTTTTGCAATTATAAACTTGCTAGAAATGTCCATCGTTAACTCTTTAATGTTTGAACTCTTCCAATTAACCATTTACAACATGAACTAATTTCTTACATACCTAAATTGATCTCGAAAAAGGCATTTCTAATTCTGTAACATGGTTAGATCTCGCGATTTGTTGGGGATGTTCGAAAAATAATGAAAGTGTATTTCAAACACTGCACAATTTTCCTGAAATTATGTGAAGGTGGGCAATCTTGTGGTGGAAATGAATTTCATTTGCAATTTGCATTGGTAAACCTTCACTTAAACATTGTATAACGAGAAAATTTAAATATCTCTTAACAATTTCAATTGTAGGAAGTTAAGAAAATCCTTTTAGTTAATAAATACAATTTTTGGATACATCTGATCATAAATACGTAAATCAACCCTTATTATTTTTGAAAAACAATAATAATTTCTAACTTGTAAAATTAATTTATTTTGCTGCAGTTATTACAATTTCGATTGTGGGAATTAAGAAAATTCTTTTAGGGAGTTAATAAATATGGTTTTTAGTAGAGGTAACGTTTTGAAAAAAGAACTTTTTCATCTAAATTTCACTCCTTGGCGACTTTATCAATAAAAGCCTTCCAAAAACTTTTTTATTTGTTAAAAATGAAAATACATAACATTGAAAATTAGTAAGTATTTATTAAAAAAATCGCGACTGACTCATCATCGCCCAGCATGAAACCAGGTTCATAAAATTTGGAGAACGTCATTTTTGATTACTGTCATTGGAAGTTAAGGATATGGCTCATAGCAAACATGTTTCATATTTAAAAAAAAACCCTGTATAATTTTATCCAATAAGAATATTACTTAAGCTTAAATACATTAATTTCAATAAGATAAATTCTAAATAAAACAAAAATATTAATTTTGAAAACAATCTCGAGAATTTGTCAAAATTTTACAACTCTAGACATGCCTTGTTTTGAATCTCTGATCTTCACGCTTTTTATTTTTGTACATTATTAGATTATTACATATAAGTACGATATATAAGTAAGTACGATTGTTTTACACATTTATGTAAAACTTTTATCTAAAACTAATTTATGGCAAATGTGTCATAATTAGATACTTTTTTAATATTAATTTTGTTGAACTTGCACCAATCACACTAAATGTGCCTGTGTCATCATGTGACGCTTTAATTCTGATTTTTGTGAACATTTATATTTGCACACATCACACTGAAAAGTTTTTACGCCTGTATGTGTCATCATGTGACGCTTTAAATCTGTATTTCGTGTACATTTATATTCGCACACATCACACTGAATAGGTTTCTCGCCTGTATGTGTCATCATGTGACGCTTTAACTCTGTATTCCGTGTACATTTATATTCGCACACATCACACTGAATAGGTTTCTCGCCTGTATGTGTCATCATGTGACGCTTTAAATCTGAATTTTGTGAACATTTATATTCGCAAACATCACACGGAATAGGTTTCTCGCCTGTATGTGTCACTACGTGAAGCTTTAACTGTGACTTTCGTGAACATTTATATTCACACACATTACACGTGAAAGGTTTCTCGCCTGTATGTGTCATCATGTGACGCTTTAAATATGAATTTCGTGAACATTTATATTCGCACACATTACACGTGAAAGGTTTCTCGCCTGTATGTGTAATTATGTCATGCTTTTGAAAAGGTTTTTCGTCAGCATGTACCCTCATATGCTGCTTTAAATTTGATTTTTGTGAACATTTATATACGCACACATCACACTGAAATGGTTTTTTGTTGCCTGTATGCGACATCATGTGATTCTTTAAGCTTGCTTTGTGTTTATATTTACATTCGCACAGATTACATTTAAAAGGTTTTTCGCCTGTATGTGTCATCATGTGCATTTTTAATCTCGTTTTTAATGAACATTTGTATTCGCACACACTACACTGAAAAGGTTTATAGCCTGTATGTGTCATCATGTGCACTTTTAAGTCTTCTTTTACTGAAGATTTATGTTCGCACAGACTACACTGAAAACGTTTTTTTGCATCATGTCTCATGATGTGAAGATTTAATTTTGTTTTATGTGAAGATTTATATTCGCACACATTACAGTGAAAAGGTTTTTCGCCGGTGTGTGTCATCATGTGACGCTGTAAACTTGCTTTTCGTGCACATTTATATTCACATACATCACACTGAATAGGTTTCTCGCCTGTATGTGTCATCATGTGACGCTTTAAAGATGCGGTTTGTGAAAATATATGTTCGCACACAGGACACTGATATGGATGTTTTTGTTTACCTGTATGATGTCGCTTTAAAGATGAATTAGTTCTACTCTTCTGATCACAGACATCGCAGTGAAAATGATTCTTGCCTTCTAAGGACCCTTTATAAGGAAACGCACATTTACATATTCTACATTTAAATGCTTTTTCAGTTGTGTGAATCGACATATGTGTGTTTAAACGCCATTGAAACAAAGTTTTGTATTTGCACAACGTACAGCGATACATGTGACTTTGCAAATGCACACTTAACTTTCCTTTTTTTGAACATGTAAAATCACAATTATAACAGTGGTATAATGGCTCGGTACTTAAACTATTTTCTGGTATTTCTTCTATTTTAACATTTTCTTCAACGAATTCTTCCAAATCGTGTTCTTCTATTTTAATTAAACCTTGAAAGTTTATGATTATATAGCGTCTCTAATACTAACTAAAAAATATGTTCTTACCACCATCCGAAACGAAAAAAAGGTCTTCTCTAACAGATTCGTCTACAATACAACGAATTTTTAAATAAAAATAAAACACAGGAAGAAGTTGTAGCTTACCCAAATTATTAAAGTTGTTATAATACTCCTCGCTAGCATCCATTTTGATATAATTTTTATGAAACGCAGAGACAAGTCGAGTAAATAAAATTCAATCAACAGGCATTTCAAGCTAAGCGACACGCTGTTTGCGGCACAGTCATTTCACTCGATTAAAAAAAATCTTGTAACCAAAACTTCTTAGCGAATTTCGACTCCGAGGCGAATGCGCTGTAACATTAGTCTAGATATTCAAATTGTTCACACTGTGTATTGGTGTATTTAAATAACGCGCTCGTAATAGTTCCACCTGCACCGCCCAATTCGACTCTGAGTAGAATGCGCTCTGACAAAAGCGGCTTCACGCCTTAGATCATATATATTAACATATATGATATATATATTATCTAATATATATGATCTAAGCTTCACGCTTTTCAATGCTAAATCAGCGAAGTGAAACGACTGTTTTCGTTTTGTACGTTATGTGTTTTGTACCTAGACTGTGTTTGCGGCGTGCTCGCGGCAAGATTTATAACTAGCGTTGCAATGTTGTTTACTTTACGTGTGTATTTAAATGCGAAGTTGAGTTTTCTAATGAAATTATGAGTCGAGTTTATTGTTGTTTTCGGGTATAATTCTATGCGTATATAAAAGAAATCCCTAAACAAATGTAACAACGTGAAATGACAAAATTTATAGGTTAGAACATTCAATATCATTGCATCGTTTTAGTATCAACATATCTGCTAGAGGCGCAACAGTCTTTATTTGAAACGCCTAAACGACCGATCGCTAATCAGACTCAAGACAAGTTTTAAAAACAACGGATGTGGCCATACGAGGAACTTTTTCCTGTTGTATTTTTTTGTGCATTTCTTTAAAAGTTTATAGTTTAAAATTAAACGGAATTAAACTTTTGCGTGTAATCAGCATTTTTAGACATAAATTGTCTGAAATACTAATTTCATTTTTTATTTTTTTAAATTTGGCATAAATAGAAGTTCAAAATATACATTATTTTATATGTTCAGAAAGATAATTTTACGAGCTTTCAAAATATTAAGAAATATACAGGGTGTTCCATTAAAATTAAGAAATTTTATGCCATTTCCGGTTAAACCGGAAATCAAAATATAAAGTGTTTGGTATCGTGTCAAAGTTAATTTTACGAGCCTTGAAAATATTTAAAAATATACAGGGTGTCCCAAAAAATTTTGATATTGTTCGAATTTCCGGTTTAACCGGAAGCGTTTTGTTAACCGCAAATAGTGTTAAATAATAGATATTCATAGCATTGATATAAATATCCAATTTCAAGTTTTCATTTTTATTACAAAAGAAATTAGAGAATATTGAAATTTTAACATCATCATATATTCATCATCAAATTTTAAATCATAACTCCGAATCCGCATCATACAAGTCTATAAAAATTTACAGTTAGATAGAGAATCATGTTGTCTATAACATATCCAAATCTGTATAAATCGGCCGAACCAGTTTTTGAGAAAATCCATTTCTAAATTTTGCCCTACTTTGGCCCCTTAAAGGTAGGCAATTTTGAAACAATTTTGAAAATCGACTTGTTTAGAAGGAAAGCCCTATATTTTGGCTGTACAATGCCGTTTTAAAATTTTTATAATAATAATTAGCGGCCAAGTTATAAGGGAGAAACCAAAAAATGGGACAATCGTTCTATGGGCCGCCATTTTGAATTAAACAATTTGAAATTTTTTTTTTCAATTGGGACTCAGATATACTATCTTATAGCCAAGTAGAAACGAATTTGGCTTAAATTTGCAAATATGCGCCCAAAATAACCACCTTATTTTTGGACACCCTGTATATATTTCTTTTAAAAGCTTATTACGTCGATGAAATAATTTTAAAGTGGCTAAAATCAAATTTCATCAAAATCGGTTCAGTAGTTTTTGCTGTAAGGGGGGGGGGGGACATCCATTCATACATATACATACGGACATTTTCAGTTCAAAAAATCGAAAAATCTTTTTTTTCGATTTTTGGAATCAGGGTGACTCAAAACGTCGAGAACTTCAATAAAAAATTTTTTTTTTTTTTTCTCGATTACAACTTTTTTCTTCAAACGTCAGAAAAAGTCGCCTTTGTGTCACTCAATAGGCGGAGTGCATATCATGGGAATTAGCGACTCGTAGTGGTCAAATTTGTAAGTTACGTGGTTACAAATTCAAATAATTTTTTTCTAAATATTGATAAATACAAAGAAATGTTAGATTTTTATAATAATTGATATGGAAGGAGTTTAGCAATAAGCCTGTCTGTACATTTTACATAATTTAACTTTTCCTTATGCTTTGATAAAGTCATATGATCGAAAAAATAAGTTATTTTGTTATTTAATTTTTGGACTTTTTTAGACTCCTCGAGTCCAAAATAGCAACGAAAACCCTAAAACAACTCTTTCTGATTAGTATAGCATACATTTCGTTAGAAAAAAATAGTTTGTAACTCCATATCTTGAGATTTGCTTTTAAGAGTATTTTCGCGCCATTAGTAGTAGTATAGGGTTTTAAGGACTTTGCAATTGCGCCAAGTGATTTTACTTGAAATTTTGTGGTTTTCTATGCTTTATATTTACTAATGTGCTTTTTTAATATGTTAATATTATTTATAACATTATTTTAAATCAAAAGAAAATTCTATAAAATGAAATGTCAAACATAACCTAAAAATTTTAATTGTCAAAATATGAAAATAAATTTTTATTTTAAAAATAACATATTTCGTTGCATACTGTGGCTATATAAGGCAAGACCAGGCTCAGTGTTCTTTTTTATGAAGTTTTGAGGGAAAACTGTAGAAAGAAATGCTTTTATCCGCATTTTTGGCAGACTTGAGGCAATTCACAATTGACCAATTAATATAACTATCACCGCACATTTCTGTAAATTTGCTCTTGGCTTGAGTTCCCTAATCCATGAATGACGGATTTGATATGTCATTTACTTATTACCTGCACAAAATTCGCACTCGTTTATAAAATTACAAATTTGCATGCGTGTGTCAAGTGGTATTTCCAACCACGTTACTTATAGAAGTTACCGGTAGTGGCGCTGATGCTAACTTGCACGGGGCCTATAGGTAACGGTGAAGTTTAACTTCCCCGCCGAGGCAGGAAAAATTGTCAGAAAAGTAACTTTTCTCTGTCTAGGAGGGAAAAGTAAAATCCTAACCGCACATAAGTTTTATTTTTTAATGTAAAGAATGTTTTTTAAGCATTTGTAATGTAAAAAATTTAATGTTTTTTAAATTTTCCTTTATAATTAGTTCGTTGTGTTTATTAATTAGCTTTTTTTACAAATTTAAGTTAATTTTAAAAAATATTTGACAATTGAACTACAAGTAATTGACAAGAGATGGTGCTCTTTCAAAAATCAAAATTTTCAGTTTTACGCTTTACGTTTGCAGAAAAAATTTAATGTTTTATGCGGAGTCAAAGTAGTTTTGTGTGACTCGCCTGTATTGCCAGACTCGCTCGCTCTTCAGCCAAACACAGTCTTGTCACACAAAACGTCACTTTGTCTCCTTATAACACAAATAACTATTTCTTGGATTGGAAAAAGTTAAAAATTCACGATAGGGATGTTTAATATCATGCCATCTCTGCTTTCTACAATATGTCACAATGGTCACAATAAAAACTACAACCTATATCTGACTCACCAGCCATTTTGTTGCTAATGTTACAGTGACATGTGCAAAAGGCCGATAAAACAGTGTCACTGTTTGATTACTAAGTTTGTATGTTTATTACATTAAACGTCACTTTGACACAGCCTCAAGATTCAAGATGGTTGACGAGTCAGTTGATAATAAACCATAAGAACATTAATTTTTATAAAAAATAGACGCATGCGCATTTACCGCTCAATTCGTCATTTATTAGGCGGGTAATTTAATTTACGACAGTGGACTTGAATCAAAAGTTTTTGCTACAATTGATATTTGATTTTTTTCCAAGAAAAAGTTTTTTATTGCATTTCTAAATAAGGTGGTTATTTTAGGCGCATATTTGCAAATTTAGGCCAAATTTAATTTTACTTGGCTAAAAGATAGTACACGTGAGCCTGTGTTATCAGGGCAGGTTCAAAAATTTTCAAAGAAGACTGAACGATAAAATCAAGGTTTTCTCTCTTCTGGGTTTATATAAATCTGTTGACCACTGCAATCTCTTCTGAAGATGGAAGTTTTTTGCCCAAAGTTTGCAAGAATTTGACTTTTTCAAAATCAATGTTTTCTTTTTCGATACCAATTAGGAACTTATTGCTTTATTATTATTGCGATAATTACTATTATTAAATTGCAATATTATTAGTATTATCATTTCCGTATACCCCTGGTTACGGCCCTGCTATTTATACATTCGTTTATTGATTAGAATTCGCGAAATTATTGCTGTTACCTCCGAGGTCACTTAAAATTGGCAACTTTTTGATGACGGTTTTAGTCGGTGGAGGGGGCCAACTATTTTAAATTTGCAGGCGGGCGCCAGAATATGCCACTTCGTAAACTGTTAAATATGCGTTCATATTCTGAACAATAATTTAATATAATTTTATATCTTTAGACCACACTAAATAAATTCTAATCTTAACCAAATAATACCTATACTTTCGATAGATTTTAATTTTCTTGCCCTTTGTTTTCGGGTTTTGGGATTAAGTACCAGATCAATGATTTTTATGTTAGGTATATAATATAAATATAAAAATGATATTCTGCGCAAGTCGTTTCGATCTAGCAAAAATTCTATAAATACGGATGATTTTTTAAACAGAATTTAATTTTAAATTAGCGAAAGCGAAACTGTTTGTGTCCAGTCAAAGGTCAGTATTTTTGGTTAAATTATTTTGGCTTACATAAGACGGTAATTAAATTTATTTTTAGTGCAAAATTTTAATTAAAATGAAGACCAATTCCATTATTTGGTTTTTCTTCATTTCAATCTTCGTCCATGTATATGCAGATCCAAAATGCAGCTATCTTGAGCCGAATTCTATTGATTGTAAAGACATTAATTCGGCTGAAGCTTTGAAAAGTGAAGTAGCGAAATGCATCCAACGTGGAGAAATCAACATTCAAAACTTTCAAGGATTGTTGATTGAAAACAGTAATGTGGACTTTTTATCAGCTGAAGTGTTTAAAGACTTTAAACAAATTAAAATTCTTAAAATGTTTAACAATAATATGAATAATCTTCCAGCCAACGTTTTCGAAAAGCTAATTCACTTGGAAGAATTTAAACTAAACTCCAAGAATAAATTAAAAGAAATCAAAACGAGCCATTTAAAAGATTTAGAGAATTTAAAAGTACTCGATCTATCGGAGAACGAAATTGCAACTCTTCCTGACGAATTATTTCAAAATAATGGTATACTTAGTTCTATAAATCTTGATAATAACAAGTTAACATCATTGTCTGCAAATGTATTCAAAGGACTCAGAAATTTATATACTTTAAAGTTAAACGGTAATAAAATAACAACAATCCATGCTCAAGCTTTTGCAGATTTGACACATCTTGGAGAATTGGAACTTGATGATAACCTATTGACTGAACTCGAACCTACGTGTTTTTCGAATTTGAGTAGTTTATACTCTTTGCATTTAAGCAGAAATCAAATAACAAACTTACCACTAGACATTTTTAAAAATTTGCCATTGTCTAATTTGGTTATGGATGGAAATAAATTGACCATAATCAATAAAAATATGTTAAGTACTTTGACAAGAGTCTCATACGTAGATTTTTCAAAAAATCGAATTCAAGAAATTGTTCCTGGAAGTTTTGCTAATAATAAAGCAATTTTAACACTTCAACTAAATGGAAATAAGATAAAAGAAGTAAAAGTTAATACATTTGAAGGCTTAGATCAAGTGACGAGTATTAATTTGAATGATAACGAAATAACAAAAATCGAAAATGGAAGTTTTGAGGGCCTCCATAAACTCGAAAATATACGTTTATCCAACAATCCAGTTAAAGGCGGTGGGGTGTTTTTGACCCCTAATATATATTTTTATATAAGTGTATTATATTTTGTGTTCTTGTTGAATGTTAACTTTTAATAAGTGCTTATTTTTTACTTAACGTTTTTATTCATAATCAATTTATTACACATGTAAATTACATGTGTTTTTTTGGTTGTCTTCCTAATGCCTTAAAATACTGCGGCCTTAAAATTATATTTCAACATTTAATAGTATAAGTTTATAAGAAACAATGTGATAACAATAAATTACTAATTGAAAAACTATAATACAATATTATTTATAACTTAATTGTGCATGAAAGTAAAAGTTAGAAAACAACTCGAAATAGCACTTTGATTTATTAGGAGAGAGAGAGAGAAGTACTGTCTTGTGTGACAAGACTGTGTGTTTGGCTGATGAGCGAGCGAGTCCGGGAAAACAGGCGAGTTAGAGGGGACTCGATTAAAAAATTACCGGGTGTCAACGATAGGATCATTTGACAGAGGCGCAATGGACCTTGAATTTAAAATACCCTCTATTTGTGTTAATAACTTGTTAAAGTCTTCTATATTTATTATGGCTTTTCCTAAGATTCTTTTAACGTGCATTTTGCAGCTTTTCACCATGACACCCCAATAAACGTCATGGTGAGGAGACCTGACAGGAATAAATAATTTTTTTTTAAATATTTTATATTTATTTCATGTTTCGTGGCCTGTGTCCTTCCTATATTTTTAATGTGGCAAACTACACAGTTTAAAATTTTTTGAGCTTTTTTTAATTTTTCAAAGATTAACTATTTCTAATTTTAAGATTTTCGTCTCACTTCGAGGGATCGTAATGCCCTTACAAAGTTTTTAAAATTTTTAAGGGTTTTACGACTCCTCGATGTTTGGCAATATTATCACAATTTCGTACGTGTTGTTATACAATGTAAAGTATTGCAATTTAAGCAAACATGACCTTAACCTTCCAATGGCCAACCTTTTTCTACCAACACATCCGTCCAACCCGATTTTATTGATCTTAAAGTACTCTTGATTGCCTTTCAAACTTAATTATAATTAAAACTAAGTACCTACATTTTATTAATTATAAAACCATATTTTAAGTTAATAACAAACAAAATTAAAATTTATTCAAAAAAATAAATATACAGGGTGACAATAATCTACCCACGTTACATGGGTATACCCTGACCAGAAATAATTGAACAAAATGAACCAAAATGCAAAAATAACATTTTTAAGATTTATGGTCGATTATGGTACTTAGAGCTTGTTAAGTAACTACCTGTTTTGAAAGTTTAAAGAGACACAAATGGTTGGTTTTAAGGGTAGTTACTTGACAAGCTCTAAGTACCATAATCGACCATAAATCTTAAAAAGGTTACTTTTGCATTTTGGTTCATTTTGTTCAATTATTTCTGGTCAGGGTATAACTTTGTTATTAGAAGAGATACAGAGTCGGTTAAATTGGCAAAGTTGGGCAGAATTATACGGCCATTCAAAAATTTCGTTAAAAAAGATTTACTTTGTTGCCAAGTTTCCAAATTATTTGACAAAAACCAAAAAAATGAATTTTCTTTAAATGCTTATAACTTTTTTATTAATAGAGATAATTGCAATTTTTAAAAAACAGGTAATGGGCACCACTAAAACACAAATAAATTGAAAACAAAAAAAAATTTTTTATAGCGCCGTTTTGGAGATATGATGCAAACTTAAGCTTTTTTAAATACAAACCTAACCTCAATTTTATGTCATCGAAAAGCTAATTTTTTTCTCTTTTCAAAAATATGAGGGATGATAGGGTTACTTTTTCAAAATTTTTTTGTACTAGAGAAATGCTTTTTATTTTAGAACATAAATTAGTTTTTTATGTTAAAATAATTTGTAAAAATCAAATTAGCCATGAAACAATCGAATATAAAAGAAACAAATAAATTAAATTAATTAAAATATCAAAAAATTAGCTTTTCAATGACATAAAATTGAGGTTAGGTTTGTATTTTTTGAAAATTGCAATTATCTTCATTTATAAAAAGTTATAAAAAAAAAAAAGTATTTCAAGAAAATTCATTTTTTTTGTTTTTCTCAAACAATTAGGAAACTTGGCAACAATGTAAATTTTTTTGAACGGAATTTGAATAGTCGTGTAATTCAGAATTTGGAATGGCAGTAACCAAATTATTTTCCCTACACAAAAACTTGCTTGGTTTTTAAAGATCTTTTCATTGATACCACTTTCGACCTATCTTGCCATTTAAAATTCTGGAGTTCTTCACATTTTGAGACAATATCTTCGGCATGCCGATTTTTCGCGGAATAACAATACCACCATTTCATTCTTTATTACGACTTTTGTAATCAAAATTTTTGACTCAACTCTCTACGACTAACCGTTTTTGAGAAAAACTCCTGATACGGGTACTCTGATTCACCCTGTACATATATGTGATGTTTCAAGATATACTTTCCAGTTTCAATCAGATATGTATGACCAAATATTGACTCTACTCTCTACTGACATCATTCACGTTGAAATCCTGTTGCAACACTACTATACAGGGTGATTGATTTTTTACTGTCCAGCTAATATCTGCTAGATAATTGAAGATACTTAAAAAAAGTTAAATTAGAAACTTTTCAAACAACACCTCATCTACAAAATAGCGCAAACATGTTTTTTCATGGCCTACTTGTTTGGCGGGAAAATATGTAACTTTGGTTTTTTAAATAGAACACCCTGTATATTTTTAGAGAATCGTATTCTAAATCAATTTCTCTTTACAACGGTGTATCACAAGTACCATTTTGCTTTCTAATAATTATGCCCAATATTTCAAAAAAAGGAACAATATGAGGGTTGTAGTAACTCTTGATTAACATTAATTTATTTACTTTTTAACAAACTAAGAAATTTCGGAACAAACTTTAACACGTAATGTATTATAATGATTGTTCAAATTGTCCACCATGGAATTCAACAATTTTTGGCCCTCTTTGACTATATTTTCTGCAACACTCATCCTAAAAATTTTTTAAATATTGGACATAATTTGAAAGCAAAATGATACTTGTGATATACTGTTGTAAAGAGAAATTGATTTAAAATACGATTCTCTAAAAATATATAGGGTGTTCTATTTAAAAAACCAAAGTTACATATTTTCCTGCAAAACAAGTAGGCCATGGAAAAAAATTATTTGCGCTATTTTGTAGATGAGGTGTTGTTTGAAAAGTTTCTAATTTATCTTTTTTTTGTATCTTCAATATTTCAGCAGATATTAGCTGGACAGTAAAAAACCAACCACCCTGTATACTGTCTAAAAAGTGGAGTAAGTTTTGAAGATTACTTAAAAAGTTGTCGCGGAATGATTCTTCTGTTAACAGCATACGCAAATATAAATTATCGGCGCTACCTCTCCCTTTACTACTGGCGAATGTCCAACTTGATAGAGGATGAAAAATACATAAGCTATGGCTTGTACCTACTCATTTTCTTTGACAAGCAGCCATTTTTCAAAATAGCGGCCAAACGCCAAAAATGTAAAAGTGGCACCCAACCTAAATTGCATTTTTATTATGTCAAAAATGAATATCAATGATAACCCCCCCCCTAAAACACACGGGCTTTTCTATCTCGGCCGGACTAATGGGAATACGATTTGCTTAATTCTCCCTTAGCATTATGATTTTACTGAATTTTTAATATTATAATTATAAAAGGATTTGGACTCAATAAGGGTTTACTATCTAGGCTTACTACCATGTGAAGCTGTAAATCTGCTTTTCGTGAACATTTATATTCGCACACATCACACTGCGAGCGAAAAGGCTTTTCACCAGTATGTGTCGGCATGTGACTTTTTAAAGTGGTTCGTGAAAATTTATATTCGCACACATAATTAGCTGTTACATTATACCAAACCCATCATATTTTGACTTCTGGTTTAACCGGAAATAGAAACAACTTTCTTAATTTAAATGGAACGCTGTTTATTTTTCAATATTTTGAAAGCTCGTAAAATTTTCTATCCGATGATAGAAAAATACTTTATACTTTATTTCTGGTTTAACTGGAAATGGGACCAATTCTTTTTGTTTTCTTAACATGCTTAACAATGCTTAAAAATAGGTATAATATGTACGAAAAAGTCCTGTTATGGCTACATCCGAGCTTTAACAAGATCGTCTTCTTTATTTTCGTTACCGTAATTAATTTATACTATTTACACATTCACTTACTGATTAGAAGTCCCAAACTTAATGTTTTTATAAACTTCACCTCAGAGGTCACTTAAAATTGGCAACTTTTGATTAAATTATTTAATAGCAAAAATAAAAAATTGAAACCTAATCCATTTGGTATAAATAAGGAAGATTTTGTCAACAAGATTTACTTTTAAATTGGCGAAATGCGACTGTTTGTGTCCAGCCAAAGGTCAGTATTTTTGGTTAAATTATTTTGTCTTACAAAAGACGGTTATTAAATTTACTTTTAGTGGAAAATTTCAAGTAAAAATGAAGACCAATTCAATTCTTTGTTTTTTCTTAATTTCAATCTTCGTCCATGTTCATGCAGATCCAAAATGCAGCTATCGTTATAAGAATTATGTTGCTTGTAAAGACATCAATTCGGCTGAAACTTTGAAAAGTGAAGTAGCCAAATGTATCGAACGTGGAGAAATTAAAATTGAAAATTTTAACGGATTGTCAATTGAAAACAGTAATTTGGACTTTTTATCGGTGGAACTATTTGAGGATTTTAAACAAATTAAAGTTCTTAAAATGATTAACAATAACATAAACAATGTTCCGGCCAACGTTTTCGAAAAGCTAACTAATTTGGAAGAACTTAAAATAAACTCCAATAAAATGTCAAACGTCGACCCTAAAGTGTTTTACGGAATACCCAGTTTGAAGAAATTGTATATCTTTGATATGGAGGGTGCTCATCAAAAACTTCCTGAAGGTATGTTCGACGATTTACAATCTTTGGAGACGTTAGATTACCATAATAACAAATTGAAAGAAATCAAAACGGACGATTTAAAAAAGTTAGTTAATTTAATAGTACTCGATCTATCAGAGAACGAAATTGAAGAAATTCCAGTTGATTTGTTTAAATCTCTCGTTAAACTTCAAGAAGTGGTTTTGAAAAAAAATCAAATTACATCAATCGATGAAAATTTATTTAAAGGTTTAACAAACTTGCAAGTTCTTAATCTAAAAGGTAACCAAATAACTTCTTTACCATACAACGTCTTTCAAGATCTATTGAGAATTGTTACTCTTCAGTTAAGTCACAACAAAATCGAGCAGTTGGATAGCAGAATGTTCGCAACGCTAACACAGATGACTACTTTTAAATTCTACGGTAACCAACTTAAAGAAATTCCATCCGATTTATTCACCAACCTGACAAGCCTTACATCAATTTATATGAGCAACAATAAAATTTCCAAACTAGAAGATGATGTTTTCAAAAGAGTCAACTTATTATCAACTTTAGACTTAAAAGACAATCAAATTACAACCCTTCCTGATGGATTATTTCAAGATAATGGTGCACTTGGTTCTATAAAACTGGATAACAACAAGTTAACATCCTTGTCTGCAAACGTATTCAAAGGACTCAGAAATTTATATACTTTAAAGTTAAACGGTAATAAAATAACAACTATAGATGCTCAAGCTTTTACAGATTTGACACATCTTGGAGAATTGGAACTTGATGATAACCTATTGACTGGACTCGAACCCACATATTTTTCGAATTTGAGTAATTTATACTCTTTGTATTTAAGTAGAAATCAAATAACAAACTTACCACAAGACATTTTCAAAAATTTACAATTGGCCAATTTGGTTATCAATGGAAATAAATTGACCATAATCGATCAAAATATGTTAAGTACTTTGACAAGAGTCTCATACGTAGATATTTCTAAAAATGAAATTCAAGAAATTGTTCCTGGAAGTTTTGCTAACAATAAAGAAATTAAAACGCTTTACCTAAATGGAAATAAGATAAAAGAAATAAAAGTTAATACATTCGTAGGCTTAGATCATGTAACGAGTCTTCATTTGAATGATAACGAAATAACAAAAATCCAAAGTGGAAGTTTCGAGGGCCTCCCTAATCTCGATTATTTACGTTTATCCAATAATCAAATTGAAGACATACCATCCAACGCATTTAAAGGCCCCGAAAAATTATTATTCCTTAATCTTAACAAAAATAATTTAAAAACCGTAAATTCCGAAATGTTTTCTCCAGGAATGGAAAAACTTCTTGAACTTTACTTACAAAACAACCAAATTGATACAATTGAAGACGGAGCCTTTGATGGTTTAAAAAAGGTTTATATGATCAACCTGAGAGAGAATAAATTGGCCAAATTGAGTTCTGAAGCGTTTAAAGGACTTAAATCTATAACTTCATTGGACTTGAGCAAAAATTTATTACAAACTATATCGTCAAAAACATTACAACCCGTCACCAAACTCACACAGTTATACTTAAATAGTAATAAATTTGAAAGTTTGGAAAGTGATCTCTTTTCCTCAACACCTAACTTACGTAATTTGGATTTATCTTACAATCTATTCACTTCTATACCTTGGGATCAAATTAAAACCATTTCAAAATTAACCACACTTCGATACGATGGATACTCAATAAGCGTCATCAAAGAGAATATGTTTGCTATTTTGCCCAATTTAAAAGTTCTCGTATTAAATAACGATAACATTGAAACTATTGAAAAAGACGCGTTTAAAGGTAGCAAATTAGTTAAATTGGATTTGGCTAATAATAAAATAAAAGAAATCGATGCATCCCAACTTGCTGGTTTGGATCAAGTATCCATTTTTGATTTAGGTAACAACAGCATCAGTGATTTGGATCCAACAATTTTCAAAAGTATGCCTAAATTGATACAAGTCAATTTGGAGGGTAATAAATTGAGTGAAGAAGTTTTGTCTGCAGTTAAAACTGAATATCTGGTAATTAAACGTACGCACTAATAATTTTACATGAATTGTGAGTTTAATATTTTTTTTTATAAATACAATGTTTCTGTTTTAACAAAAGTCTCTCTAGCAAAATACATATTTACTGGCTAATTATTTATATCTACTAACAGCTCGTAAAATTAGCTGTCATGACTTCCCACTTGACCTGAAATGATAACAACTTTATTAAATTAAATCGAGCACCCTTTATAATTTTGAATATTTTAAAAATTCGTACAACAATAACTGTGAGGTAGTATAGGGATTGCCAATAATGTAAGCGACCTAGGCAGAAAGCAAAATTGTGTCCTACCTCATAACCAAGGTTACATATACTTGAAAACTATTGTTAAAACAATGTTTAGGCATTTTTTCCTACAGCTTTCTCACTTGCTCGTTGCTCTTGAACAGGAAATGATAGCAACTTGGCTAAGGGCGAGTTTCTGGTACGTTATGGTTCTATAACATTCGAACATTCCATAACTTAACTTTATGATGGGCCAAAACATTGTCTGAAAACAAGTTTTTCGACTAGATATCTATTGGTGAAGCGATAACTATCTTTCGAGAAACTGGTAATAAAAAGTAGTGAGCGCCAATTAAAAAAAAAAATTTATGGAAAATGACGGCCAATAGAATGATTATCCCATTTTGTAGTTTTTTCCTTATAACTTATATAAATTTCAAAAAGGCTAAGTAGAGTCAAAATATAGGCCTCCTAACACAGTCGATTCTTAAAATTATTTCAAAATTGCCTACTTTTAAGGGGCCAAAATAGGTCAAAATTTAAAATGGAAACTGGTCCGGCCGAATTATACATTTTTGGATATATTATAGACAACGTAATTCTCTATCAAACTCTAAATTTTTATCACAATCACCCGAGCGGATTCGGAGTTATGATTATTTTAATGTCAAAACTTCAAAAATCTATAAGTAATTTCTTTTGCAATAAAAATGAAAATTTGAAAACTAACATATTATCCGTTCACTATTTATTTACGCTATGGTTGGCCATGTTAGGGTGACAGATTCCAGCCGGTTTAATTTGAAAAAATGCAGTTAGGTTAAGTATTGTAGAATAGCGGCTTTTATTCAATTGTGTTAATAGTTGGTCTGTCAGTGGTCTGTCATTTTTTTGGTATTGTCAAGAGCTGTCCGTCAACTTAATAGGGACTTTTTATGTTAGCAAACCAAAAAACAAAAGTTCATGGCCAACCATAGCGCAAATAAATAGTGAATGGATTATATGTACCAATTCCATGAATATCTATTATTTGACACTATTTTCGGTATTATTTTCGGAAATCACAAAAATATCAAAATTTTTTGAAAACGCCCGGTATTTTTAAATATTTTGAAAGCTCGTACAATTAGCTGTTACACAATACCAAACACTTTATATTTTGGCTTCCGGTTTAACCAGAAATAGGATACAAATTCCTAATTTAAATGTAACACCCTGCATATTTTTCAATATTTTGAAAGCTCGTAAAATTAGCTTTCTGAAGATATTAAATTAACTTTTAATTAATAAAGATACAAAATTTTTGACGGGCAGCAAAAAGTTACTCGTATGGCCACATCCGTTGTTTTCGAATTATTTTCAAAAACTAGAGCGATTGAAAAACCGGCCCTTAGTGCAAAACAGGCGAAGACAATACCGGAAAATTCCCGCTAGCCCGCTGGGCCATTCCAGCCCTAGAGACTTGCTAGGTCCCAAACTTCCAAGTATTAGTTTGGAGTTTATGGCATGCGGGCTCACTAAATCCTTGCTTTAACAAGATCGTCTTCTTTATTTTCGTTACCGTAATTCATTTATACTATTTATCAGAACCGTAGGGATTTAGGCATTCCGCATATGTATTTGGCACCTAGGGTGTTCTTATTGGTCAAATTAAAAGTCTATCCAATCAGCGATCGAGTGCGAAATGCGTGTATGGAATGACTTTCGGTGCCAAATCCAGGTGCAGATTGTCTTATGCTATTTTGTAATGTTTAACTTATAATTTCATATAACTTAGTGCGAAACCCAGTTCTACATTGATTTATTTTTTTATCAACAATAAAAAATAGGTCATGCTAATAGCCAGAAATCTTGTTTATTACGTAAAATAAATACAAAAAGAGTCTGGTATGAAATTATGGAAACCAACTAAACCAAAATTTACGTTGTGCTCCATGTTTTAGCAAACGTTTGGTTTGATTTTATACTAGCAGACAGATTCCTACTTCCTTCTTGTTTTTTAGGGAGCTTTCCTGATGCAGGACGACCATACGCTAATTTTTTGCTGCCTCTTGTTATATGCCGCGTACGCGTTTAAGGTGCGCGTCCTGCCTATACTGAGTATATAGGGAAACATGCGGTCAGTAAAATGAGTTAATCTTCCGCATTTTTTAAACAATCAAGTTGAAAAAATTTTATCATAAATTAGATTAAATTATCTACCTATTGCATGTTTTTTCAAAGTCCTTAAGATTCTTTAAGTACCCAAAAAAAATTCACAAACTTCGACATTTTTTAGCGTCTAAAATACTGCAAAATAATGATAGTTTTGATATAATTAATAAGAAATATAGAAATATTTAAACTTATAAAATATATGGATTGGGTAACCTGTTATATTAGCTTTCATTTAAAACAAATTTGATCAAAATTGATGCTCGCATTCAAAAGATTAACTCATTTTTGAAAATTACAACATTTAATGCAAATTGTCGTAGCAACCAGCAGCGGTCCGATCGGGCGGAATCCCCGATTGCATCCGCTTTGAATAAATGTTAAGAGCTATTATATAAAATAATTTGAGTTATAAAAACATTTGTAACGTAGATTTTTGATTCAAAAACATCAAAAAATTACTTAAAAAAACTTGAACCTAGACTGTATAAATATTATAGGTACTTTCCATTTGTTGAAAAGTACAGCTCCGAACAGTTCCCTATTGTATATATATTTATGTATCAGTGGGGTTTTAATGTTCTGGAATCAGAAATGTACGAAATCTACGTTATAAATGTTTTTATAACTCAAATTATTTTATATAGTAGCTCTTATTCATAGTACATTTATTCAAAGCGGATGCAATCGGGGATTCCGCCTGATCGCCGCTGGTTAATTATACTATGTAAAAATTAAATGTATGAAAATTTTAATTTAAAAAATAATTTCTTGCGTCCCCCTATAAATTTTTTGAGGTTGTCTTTGAGCGATATCGAAAGGGTAGAGTTCGAATGACCTTCCCGCGTCAAAATAGTGCCACCTTCTTGACTTTCGTGTTCGCGGCAAAGGTCTAAATTTGAAAATTTTCATATTTTTACCTAAATTGGTGCCTAGCGCCCAAACGGCACGTGGGTCAAAAAAAGTCCCTCGATAAAAAAGGTATAGAACCTCGACCCAAACAAAATGGCGTAAAAATTTTGACGATCAGATTCGAAAAATTTTGGGACCCCCAAAAGGGGTGTCGGAATTTTTTTATAGAAAATTTTTTGACGGAATCTTCAATCGGACCACAGAAACTACACCCGTGCCAAATTTCAACATTACCGTGCTATAAATAAAAATTTTTGAAATTTTTGAGTTTCGATGTTCAAAGAAGACCATTTCTTTTGTTTTTAACTTTTAGATTTTTAATAAACGAAAATGTGGTCTGGGGCACTTCCTCAACACCCATGCCGAATTTCAACTCGATTGGTAAATTTTAAATTTTTTTCAATTTTTTCGTTTGTTTTTCGGACTTTAAAAATCGGGGGAATCCCCGATCGATCCTAGACTCGGCACCGACGTAGCCCGGGGTGTCGTCGAAAAGACCTCCGCTCGGCATCGCTACGAATTGCTCTATGCCCCAGCTACGATTTTTGGCGACAAAGTCTAAAACCTAAAAAATTCCACAACTCGGGCCCTTTTGGCCTTAGCTCATTTTTGACGTCGAATTCGTCAGTTTCGACCCCGAATGGTATATATAAGATATAGTATAGAGATGGGTTCGGCCCAATAAGCGAACTTGCTTACTGGACTATGTCAAAATTTGTTTAGGTCCTTTTTGGCTCGCCGCCGGCGTCAAACGACGGAGACTCGGTCTAATAACGATAATTAAGAGAAAAAGTCGGCAATTGACTTCCCGATCGTGCTCACGAATTTTTTGAATTTTTCACTTTTCGCGACTGCGCCATTTCAAATTGGAGACGCACCATGAATGCTCTGAAAAATTCCCGGCGGCCTACCGAACCAAATCGGGCCCTCCCATTCTGAGAGCAAGCGGTATACCGTGAACCTCCGCGTTCTCTCGCCATCCCCAAATTGTGGCTAAAAATAGACACTTTTTGGGAAAATCACAGCGCCCTCTGTATGGGAATCGTAGAAATTATCTCGTGAACAGTTTTAGGAGAAGGTTCGAGCTAACTTTTAAGCCCCGTCCGAGAGTTGTAGATGCCATAAGAAAGACCCCGGGTTTCTCGGCGCAAGGGCAATTTTTTATGCGCCTCATCCTAGGGCGGCTATGGAAAATTTGGAAGAACCGATACCGGAACTACGATCTAGATCTCCCGAGGGCGCCAGATCCAAAATTTAAACGCGATGGTATAAATTTTTTTTCGACTACGCCGAAATTCCGTGACGGGCTTACACGCGACAACTGCCGAAGGGATCGGTCCGAATGGCTTGCCAGACGGTGGTCAAAGGTCCCGACGTTTGCCACTAGCCCCTCGATTTTCGACTTTTTGCGTACTTTTGCCTCTGCGATTTTTCAAACTGTTAGGAAGATTTTGCGAATTTTTGTCATGGCCGCTGCGCGGCCATTTTGTATGATTTTTGGAAACTAATTACTGGGCATTTATGGGGACTCGCTAGAGTATCCGAATCTCGATTTTTGCATGGATTCGGCCATTTTGATTTTTTGACCAATGTAAACCTATAAAAAAATTTGGATCGTTCGGATTCGTTCGAAATTTGGAGAGGGGATAGCTGTGGGCGTGTCTTACGCCCCTCCCAAACAGAGATGGGCGTCGACACGTCGACTATAGTGTCGACAACGTCGACAATAGCGTCGACAACTTCGTCAATGTCAACAACTTGAATTTCTATAGGGTTATGTTATTTATTTTATTTACTATTTGTTATTTATAGTTGTAGCACAGTATAATATCCTAATCTACGATATTTTTAAGTTATAATTATTTAAAAAAAAACTCATTCATTGTCATTGTCAGTAGGTACCTACTTTTATTAGTATTTACAATTTTTTTTGTGTGGCTCTTCATTCCTTCCTTTTTTTCTTAAGATTAAAGTTTAGACTGCGTTTTTTGAACCCCAAAAAATTCAAAAACTTAAAGTGTTAAGAAAAATGCTTTTCTCGACGGTACCATTTTTTTTAGTTGGTTCAAATTTTTTTAACATAATTCTGGAAAGGAATGCGAGGCCCTTGGATACTTTTGGTGACAGCGTTCTTTAATTTATGGCCCTTGTAAACCAGAAGTCATGGTATTCATCCTTTGGTATTTACATAAGAGCAGGATTTAAAAATCATTTAAGTAATTTCAATAATAATAAACATGGTAGAAAAAAAAGAGGGTTAGGGTAATTTAAAGGCTGATTTTCACATATAGTGCCGTGTTCATGCCGTGTTCGTGTCGGGTTGATGCCGTGTCGTTTCCATGTCAATCAAAAAATTGACATTTCCATAAAAAATACATTGAAGTGCAGTTTTCGATTTTCACATGAGGGGCTGGGTTGCGTTCGTGCCATTCTATTATGAGACTGAGCCGTTTCGTTGGTAACAACACGACCACAACCTTGCTACAACCCGTTGGTCGCTTCTTATAGTTTGAAATTTAAAGTTCCATGTGACAACTCTGCACAGGGTAAGTGTCAAATGTGCATATTTAGATATAAATCTATCTATATTATGAACGAAGGATTGGTTAATTATATTAGTGCAAGATTATTAGCGACAACAACATGACCACGGCATGAATACAACACAGCCCTATATGTGAAAATGCTCTAAACGCACGGCCGTAGCACGACAGGAGCACGGCACGAACATGGCACGAGCACGGCATGAGCACGGCACTATATATGAAAATTAGCCTTAAAACAGCCCAATGGTCCAAGGATTTTCATGTAATGATTTAATATGACTAGCTTCTGAAAGAAGTTACGAACCTATTAAAGTTTTATTTAGAAAAATTTATGAAATTAATTGGTTATAAAAAGAGCTCGAAAGATTAATTTTACCTTTAATGACATTTTATCGTACCTTCTACTGATTGTGACTAGTGTAAATAAGACCCCATGTCCCGAATTAATTCAGTTTTTCTTTGGTTTTGAAAAAGAGACCATCTAATTATTAAAATTAGTATTTTCGTTTTACGAACGACAATTTAATTTACAATTAGGTACAAAATAAATCGTAAGTCTCCCGTTCATTTGTAGTTCAAACAAGCGCTATTGTTTTCAGCCAATCAGGATGGTGTCAATTTATATAATATTTAAAACCAAATTTATGTAAAGAGAACGTGGATTGCTATTGTTTAATTTTTTTTTGTTAAACGACACGTGACTTTTAGAGTATTTAATAAATAATTAATTCATTAGTAAATTTTCTTAATAAATATTTAATAATAATTAACAATAAATGTATTAACTAAATTATAATTAAACTCAATAAATATGTCGCTTTCATCTTAATTCATACATATTTACGTAGTCACGTGTCTGTCAACAAATAAAAATGCCAGTGTAATAACTTCGACAAATTAATGTAGACAAAGACAAACTGAAGAAAATAATATTTCAAATGGAGATTATAATTCAGACAACTTCATCACGTGACGGAAAATTAACCAATCAGTTAATTGTCGACATTGTTGACATTGTCGACATTGTCGACACGTCTGAATTTGTCGACATTCAGGTAATTGTCGACGCGTCGACAATTATGAAAGTCGACACCGCCCATCCCTGCTCCCAAATTTGAACTCTTGCAATCCGAGGACGGCTTAGTTGCTAATTTTTATATAAAACTTTGCGTTTTTCTCACTTTCAAAGTCCCCCCACGCCTCCCCCTTTAACCCGATCGAAAATTTGATCTCGTAATCTCGTAAGCCGTAAAAAAAAGATTATAAAAACGGTATCGAGTCGGCACTACGTGCCTCCACGGAGTAACTTCGTTACTAACTTATTGGTTTTAATAACGACAACGACAATAACTTGCTCAGCTCTCTGTAATATACAATTATTATTATCACAAAATGGTCCCATAAAGTGTAGCTTCTTAAATGCAGATGGTTTACCAAAAAGTCCGGAAAGATCTAGATTCTGGTATTTTACGTAAACGCCACCCTTGGCGCTGTGAAGATGAACTTCCTACAGTACTTATAAAACTTTCCCAAGATGTGCTTGTTTTCACATTTCTAAGCCGTTTGATACAAGCTTACGTTACTAATTCACTTGTGCCGGATTCTTCATTTTTAACTTTTAATGCATAGATTAATAAGTAGCTCGAAAATGATAATGGCTGAGTTTTTCTTCGGCGAATGCCAGTTTAGCCATTAAAAGTCGAGATTGGGCTGATACTTGAGATGCACTTCAGGAAAAATTTAAAAGTAAAACTACTATATATAAAACAGCAGCTTGATGCTTACAAAAGTTCCCATTTTCCAGCTGCAAAATACTGAGTTTAAGGCCCGTATTCATGTGACTTTTCGTCATGACTTTTAATGTCGTGAAAGTTAAATGCCATGACAGTTTTCTTCGTGAAGACTAAAAAAGTCGTGTTTTCATGACTAGTACAGGGTCTATCGGTTTCAACCTGGAAAAACGAGATATGTGGCTGTAAATTTACAATTAGCTAGCCTTAAGAGTCTACATAAAGACATAAAAAAGTTTACCACTCCTAGGGGTGTGCAACATGAAGTAAATGTGCCCTCAACATTCAAAGAATACTAGCTCGAAAAGAAATGAGAATTTCGAAATTCTGATAAAGCTATTTAATAGAGCATGAAATTCTGAACAATTTATGAATCTATAAAATTTTTTGTACCAATAGTACTTTTCCAGAAAAACGCGATGAAAGACAAATAGGGATAAACCGTTAGAAATCTGAAAATTGGAAATTTTACAGCGTGGTGACTCACAAAAATGTTTGCCATTTTGTAATTAATTGTCAGATCATTATTTCGAGTAAATTTTTGGAAAGAAGATGGTTTTAGCTTTAAATTGATGGGGTTATTTTTTAATTTATTTATTTTCATTATGCCTGAAATTGTACTAGAAATTTTCTTTTTCATTTTTCTGACGACTCTTTACATATTAATGGACCATAAGCTACAGAGAATTCAAATTTAAAAAATATTCTGGATATATGTTCTATAATATATTTGTAATGACATCATGCTACTAATTATGTTAAAACAGTTTTCAGTTTTAAAAAAACACCCCTTAAATATTTCAACTTTTTAGAATTTTTTTTTTTTCTTGTAATTAAATTTTTAAGAGGCTAGCGTAAGATGGAAAAATGTAATTTCCAAAAAACTAAATATACGGTTTTGTAGGTAATTCATCGTGCTTTCAAATAATGTATTTAAAATTTACTCTACTTCATGTACTTTCCATGAAATTAAAATGAAGTGGCGCGCGTCTTAAAAAGGGCACTTTTATCTTAATATTGACGGCATTTTTTACGTAAACGTTATATCTTTAAAACGTTTGCGGATAATGAAAGAGGATATTTCAACGTTTCAGTTCATCATATTAAATATTGATTTCTCACTACCTGTTCCGAAAAAAGAACCCCGAAAAAACTGTTTTTTTCGATGATCCTGAACAAAAGGCAAAAACAAGCTACATTTCGTAAAACAACATATGTGGCTGAAAATTTGAAATAAGCTTTTTTTGAAAACCTAGAAAAAGAGGCAAAACAGTTTACCACTCTCAGAGGTGTGCAACATCGAGTGGATGTGCCCTCAACTGTTAAAAGAGTAACTGGAAGCATAATGGAAAAATCGAAATTTTGTTATAGTCAATTTATAGAGAATTAAATTTTAAACAATTTTTATATCTATGAAATGTTCTGTACTTGCAATAGTTTTTCCATAAACGCGTCGAAAGAACCATTTATATAGCCTTAACATCACTCTAGGGCACAGACTGGGAAAACAACATATGTGGCTGAAAATTTGAAATAAGGTAGTATTGAAAGCCTAGAAAAAGAGGCAAAACAGTTTACCACTGTCAGAGGTGTGCAACATGGAATAAATGTGTCCTCAACTGTTAAAAGAGTAACTGGAAGTGTAATAGAAAAATCTAAATTTTGTTTGGATCAATTTATAGAGAATTAAATTCTAAACAATTTATATATCTATGAAATTTTCTGTACTTGCAATAGTTGTACCATAAGCACCACGAAAGGAACATTTAGATAGCCTCTACATCAATTTATATAAAAAAAATTAAATAAATTAGTTTAAAATTTCAATTACATCTCTTTTTTTATCTTTTTCATTCCTCCTCATTTACAGTAACCGCTAAATCGAAAAAAATGTTAAAAAAGCAGAATGTTATTATTTTGGCAGCTGATTTAACAGTTTGCAGTTGTTAAACTACAATTTTGACATCATATTCGTAATAAGCAACCCCAAAAATATAAAGTACCATGTCCTTATCAAAAAATAATTGGATTTAAAAAAACGCCCCCTAAAACCAATATATGGGTGGGATTTACCCATGTTGCACACCCCTGACGATGGTAAACTTTTTAGCGTCTTGTAGTACATATCAAATAATGCCCAAATCCAAATTTTCAGCCACATATGTTTTATTTCCAGGTCGATGCCGATATTCGCCTTTGGGATCTGTACTAGACTTTGTATCAATTGTCGCGACACCATATCGAGAATCAAACCAACTTTGATATTTTTGCGACTTTTGTAAAAATGTCACGTTCAGTACTCCGTGAAGACGATATCGTCACATTGTCGTGGCAGTGTTTACCTTTTTATGTTGAATGGTTGTGTATAGTGAGAGGCACAGATTATAGATTTATATATTTAGAAATAGATGGCTGAGTCCCCACTCTAAATGGTAACCATGTTTTAGTTCTTACCGTTATCGTTGTTGGCGCTGTCAACAAATTTGGTGCTTGGGGTGCTTGTAATAATAATAATAATTTTTGCTAAATTTAACTCGTAATTTTTCGTAAGTGATCGTGTTATGACCACCTCTTCATTTTTTGAACTTCCTGTGAAAATTAAAATAAAATAACTGTTCATTTTATTGTAATATATTTATTAACTAGTTGCTACAAAAATTAACGTAACAACTTGGTTTAACATTATTTACTACATTTCTACAAATTGGTCATTGATCAACTTTGTTTTAAATTGGGTGTTTCCACAGTCAACTAAGTATCAACTTAAACTTGCCTTCAATTAGGTTTTCATCCGATTTCTCTACGATGCCAATGTATTAACCAAGTTAAACCGTTTTGAAATTAGTAACTCTTCTTTTACACTCCTCGTCGAACACATCATTTATCATGCACTAAAATTCGCTCTTATTAACTTCATGATTTGAACACCGTTTTTTATTCAAACTTTAAACTGTTCTTTTCAATTTAGATGCCATATCAATACATGGTTTCTGCTTTGGGGATCACTACTCAAACATTCACACAACTGACAAATTATTTTAAAATAAACTTCAAATTTTACATTATATCACATTCCTACTTGATCCCTATGTATTAAATACGCGGAGCTTGATGCTGCCAGCGCCATACCGTGATAACGGTAAGAACTACCTACCCCCCTACCGATGATGGTAACCTACGTCTCACCCTAGCTCCCGCATCTATTGTAAAATATATCTCAGTTATCTGTGGTGAGAGGTTATTATTACATTACACAAATATATTCCATGACATTATTTACGTGAAGACGCCTTTTAAAAACTGTCACATTGTCACGACATTAAAAAGTCATGACGAAAAGTCACATGAATACGGACCTTATATCTAGTTCATAAAAAGTGAAAAAGTATCTTTAAATTTTGCACTAGGCACATTAAAAAGGTTAGGTATTGGATATATCGTCTTTTTGCAAATATTTATAATTTTGTTGTTTTGTTTCTAAAGAGTGAAATTATCTCTATAGTTCAATTCATCTATCTAAAGATTTTTATTCTAATTAAGTTAAACTGGTTAAACGTTATAATATTAGATAGGACAATCTGTACCTGGATTTGGCACCGAAAGCCATTCCATACACGCATTTCGCACTCGATCGCTGATTGGCTAGACTTTTGAATTTGACCAATAAGAACTCCCTAGGTGCCAAATACATATGCGGAATGCCTAAATGCGAACCGTAGCCGGATTGTGTTATCAGAGAAGGCTAAAAAATTTTCAAGGGAGACTGAAAGACAAAATCAAGGTTTTCTCTCTTTTGGGTTTGTATAAATCTGTTGACCACTGTAATCTCTTCTGAGAATGGGAGGTTTTTGCCCAAAGTTAGCAAAAATTTGACTTTTTCAAAATTTATGTTCTGTTCTTCAGCACCAATAAAGAACTTATCGTTTCATTATTATTGCGATAATTATAGTATGTACCGTAAATATCCGAATGTCACCTAAACCGTGGTTGCGGTAAACTTGCGGTTTTAGATTTCTGAAAAACATTCGGAACGCTACTAATTTGACATTTGTGGATTTGTCATTTTCTAACCTCGTTGTTTGTTGCGTTTGATAAAATGGGGAACAAAAAGACAAAATGTTGTTTGTAAATATTATTTCTAATACTTGTCTCCCACTAGATACACAAAATAATTTCAATTGACAGCATTTATATGCATTTATATGTAACAAGTCAACAACTGACATAAATATGACAGTCTCCATGTGATCCCTTGATGAATTTACCGAACCTACCAGTCTCACACAGCGGTCGTTGTGGTTAGTAACCGCTTACCAGTTTTTTCAGGAACCACGTTCCGTATCTAACACATTTTCAGAATTTGCTATTTACGGAACGCAAAACCAACATTTAGGTAGAATTCGTTGAATTACGGAACATACTATAAATATGGATTATTAAAATGCTATATTATTATTTCCATATCCCTGGCTACGGTCCTGCTATTTATTTACTTCACCTCCGAGGTCACTTAAAATTGGCAACTTTTTTGATGAAGGTTTTGGTAGGTGGAGGGGGGCGAACTATTTTAAATTTGCAGGCAGCGCCAGAATATGTAGCGCCGCAACCACAGAATAGGAAACAATTATTGTTTCCGATCCTGTGCCGCTACTGCATAAACTGTTAAACTTGACCATGAAACGTGACACAAGCAAAATTGTTTTATTTCACACGCCCACAATTTTTGATTTCTTCCGTATTTTGTATAAATAATAACAAACAAAAATCCATTTTTCGTCTGCTTAATTAGTAGAAAACTTAAAAGTCGCATAAATCTAATTTTTTATCTTTTTACCACCCTAAATAAAAATTCTAATCTTGCAACTTGCAACCAAATAATATCTACTTTCGATAGGTCTTGCATCTCTTGCATTTTGCATTTTTTTCTGGTTTTGGGATTAAAGTAGTACTTACTAGATGCTGGTCGTACCAGATCAATGATTTTGATATTATATAATACCATACCTATATAAAAATGATATTCTGCGCAAGTCGTTTCGATCTGGCAAAAATTCTATAAATAAGGATGATTTTTTAAACAGGATTTAATTTTAAATTAGCGAAAGTGAAACTGTGTGTGTCCAGCCAAAGGTCAGTATTTTTGGTTAAATTGTTTTGTCTTACATAAGACGGTGATTAAATTTATTTTTAGTGCAAAATATTAAGTAAAAATGAAGACCAATTCCATTATTTGGTTTTTCTTCATTTCAATCTTTGTCCATGTTTATGCAGTTCCAACATGTAACTATCTTACTGAGACGAATTCGATTGCTTGTAAAGACATTAATTCAGCTGAAGCTTTGAAAAGTGAAGTAACGAAGTGCGTCCAACGTTCAGAAAATAATATTCAAAACTTTCAAGGATTGTTAATTGAAAACAGTAATGTGGACTTTTTATCAGCGGAAGTATTTAAAGATTTTAAACAAATTAAACTTCTTAAAATGTTGAACAATAACATGAAAAATCTCCCAGTCAACGTTTTCCAAAAGCTAATTCACTTGCAAGAACTTAAAATCAAGAATAAATTGAAAGAAATCAAAACGAACGATTTAAAAAATTTATTTAATTTGAAAGTACTCGATCTATCGGAAAACGAAATTGCAACTCTTCCTAACGAATTATTTCAAGATAATGGTGGACTTGGTTCTATAAACCTTGATAAAAACAAGTTAACGTCATTGTCTGCAAATGTATTCAAAGGACTCAGAAATTTATTCACTTTAAAGTTAAACGGTAATAAAATAACAACTATCGATGCTCAAGCTTTTACAGATTTGACACATCTTGGAGAATTGGAACTTGATGATAACCTATTGACTGAACTCGAACCTACATGCTTTTCGAATTTGAGTAATTTATACTCTTTGCATTTAAGTAGAAATCAAATAACAAACTTACCACAGGACATTTTCAAAAATTTACCATTGGCTAATTTGGTTATGGATGGAAATAAGTTGACCATAATTAATCAAAATATGTTAAGTACTTTGACAAGACTCTTATACGTAGATTTTTCGAAAAATGAAATTCAAGAAATTGTTCCTGGAAGTTTTGCTAACAATAAACAAATTTTAACACTTGAGCTAAATGGAAATAAGATAAAAGAAATTAAAGTTACTACATTTGTTGGCTTAGATCAAGTGACGAGTATTGATTTGAAGGATAACGGAATAATAAAAATCGAAAATGGAAGTTTCGAGGGCCTCCATAAACTCGAACATTTAAGTTTATCCAGTGGGGTATTTTTAACCCCAAATATATATTTTTATATAAGTGTACTGTATTTTATTTTCTTGTTGAATGTTGACTTTTAATAAGTGCTTATTTTTTACTTAACGTTTTTATTCACAATCAATTTATTACACATGTAATGCTACATGTGTTATCTTGGTTGTCTTCCTAATGCCTTAAAATATTGCGGCCTTAAAATTATATTTCAACATTTAATAGTATAAGTTTATAAGGAATAATGTGATAACAATAAAGTACTAACTGAAAAATTATAATACAACATTATTTATAACAACTTAATTTATGTATGTAAGTAAAAGTTAGAAACAACTCGAAGTAGTAGGTATTTTGTTTTATTAGGAGAGAAAGTACTGTTTTGTGTAACAAGACTGTGTTTGGCTGATGAGCGAGCTTAGCGAGCGAGTCCGGCAATACAGGCGAGTAAGAGCGGACTCGATTAAAAAATGACCGAGTGTCAACGATAGGATCATTTGACAGAGGCGCTATAAACCTTGAATTTAAAATACCCTTTATCTGTGTTAATAACGTGTTAAAGCCTTCTAAATTTATTATGGCTTTTCCTAGGATTCTTTTTTGAGGTGTATTTATAGCAGCTTTTCACCGCGACTCCCCAAATACCGTCATGGTGAGGAGACTTGGCAAGAATAAAATTCCACTTTATATTATTGTGGGCTAAATAATTATTGAGTGCTTCGTTTTGGTGCACATTTGAGAGCAACTGTTTTATTTCGTTATTTCCCCCTACAAAAGTAGGCCTGCTATCAATATAAATGTATTTGCTTTCTGTTCGTCTCGACGCGAAGTAAATCGTTGAGAAGCGTTTAAAAAGCCTTCGGTAGTATAATCCGTGACTACTTCTATGTGAATGTCCTTTGTTATTAAACAAACAAAAATACAAATATGTATATGTCTTTATGCAAACACCCACTGACTCGACAATGAATCAGGAATACTTTCATCCCAACCGTATTCAGCTTGCCAAGGCTTTGAATTAGAAGTTTAGTCTTGATCACAAAACTATTTCAACTCCTTCGTCCATACTGAGTTCTCACCCAGGGGGAACAGTCAGCGGGCGAAGCCCCCTGAACGCCGCACCCTTTGGGCTACTCAACGAGGACGATGGTCCGCTCTGCCTTTCGTCTAAGCCCACTGCTCTTCGAAGCTTCATCGTTCCTTTCTTTGGAAGCCACAGTTAAGGAAACACCACCATCCTCCACATTTCTAAAATTAGCGAGAAAGTGTTAATTATCTGACGAATTTCAAATGAGTTCGGTAAAGTTAAGCGGATATACATATACCACTGAGTCAGTTGCTTCTACCACAATCTTTGGTCCAAGAACTAAAGCATATGCAAGTGTGCATCTTGTCCTGAGCATGTACGAGTACATCCTAAAACCTCAGTATGCAACTGTACATCCTACGTTCGTGGTAGAAGACGGTAGTGCCGGGCCTATTAATCAATTGTTTTCGCTCTATCTATGGAGTTAAGCGATTAAAGCAACAGTGTGCCCGATTAGAGAAAGGGGCGCACTGGGGCAAGTCCTAACCTCTAAAACTTTCTCAGTCGCATCCCCGCCACCTTTAAAGTAGGTAATGGTGGTTTCGAGAAAGATAACTGAAAGTGATGCGAGGGGGTCGCAACCATCAGCCAATTTTAATTTTGCTTAATCTTTGGCTCTTTCATGTTTCCTCTAAAACAATTAGGGAAGCAGGAATTTATAAAAACGTGATTTTACGTGCTATTGCCCTATGTATTGGCAAGTCATTCAACACCCGGTATATATATATTATTCTACACCATTTTCGGGTAATAAAACTTTTCCAGTTAAACCGGAAATTACAGAAGTATCAAAATTTATTAGGAACACGCTGTATATTTTTAGATATTTTGAAAGCCCGTATAATTAGCTGTTACATGATACCAAACCCTTTATATTTTGACTTCTGGTTTAACCGAAAATGGAAACAACTTTCTTAATTTAAATGGAACGCTGTTAATTTTTAATATTTTGAAAGATCGTAAAATTTTCAATCCGATAATATCTAGTAAACACTCTATAGTTTATTTCTGGTTTAACCGGAAATGGGACCAGTTCTTTTTGTTTCAAATGCTTACGCGTAAAAATAGGTATTATATACGTCGAAAAAGTCCTGTTATGGCTACATCCGAGTTTTTGATACTATTTATGCAGTTACGTTGCTCATTAAAAGTAACTAAATTAACGTTATTTTTATCGTAACCTCTAAGGTTAATAAAAATTTGTAACTTCAGATTAAATTAACTACAAACAAAAATAAAGATTTTATTAGAAGATAGATACCTAAACATAATTTAGCTGTTCAGCTCAAGAACTTCTTCTTTTTGATTTTTAATTTCTTCTTTTAATGGATGTAAAATCCAAGCCTACTATACCTCTGTTATGGTGGTACATTTATTTTTATAATCAGTTAAACGAATTTCGAATCCCAAAAGATCGTTGCAATCACTTTTCTAGCAGAAGACACAACTTTAATTTTTTTTTGGTGCTGAACAACCCTTGAAGTGCTACTGCATAGACTCCTGCTTCGATTCAAATCAAAGACATTGATTAAATAAAACAAAAAAAGGGCCCCCTCCTTCATCTGTACCACAATGACAAATGTTCCAGCCATAATTTTTGAAAAGCTAACTTTATAATGTCTGATTTGTTTTCCATTTTTTTTAAGTTTTCTTTATTCTTGGATTAGTTTTTGGTTATCATTCGTTTTCACACTTGTTTGCTAGATAAGGGGCTATGGCCGGAAGACTCACCAAATCCTTGCTTTAACAAGATCGTCTTCTTTATTTTCGTTACCGTAATTAATTTATACTATTTACACATTCACTTACTGATTAGAAGTCCCAAGCTTAATGTTTTTTAAACTTCACCTCTGAGGTCACTTAAAATTGGCAACTTTTGATTAAATTATTTACTAGCGAAAATAAAAAATTGATACCTAATCCATTTGGTATAAATAAGGAAGATTTTGTCAACAAGATTTACTTTTAAATTGACGAAGTGCAACTGTTTGTGTCCAGCCAAAGGTCAGTATTTTTGGTTAAATTATTTTGTCTTACATAAGACGGTGATTAAATTTACTTTTAGTGGAAAATTTCAAGTAAAAATGAAGACCAATTCAATTCTTTGGTTTTTCTTAATTTCAATCTTCGTCCATATTCATGCAGATCCAAAATGCAGCTATCGTTATAAGAATTATGTTGCTTGTAAAGACATCAATTCGGCTGAAGCTTTGAAAAACGAAATAGCCAAATGTATCGAACGTGGAGAAATTAAAATTGAAAATTTTATCGGATTGTCAATTGAAAACAGCAATTTGGACTTTTTATCGGCGGAACTATTTGAGGACTTTAAACAAATTAAAGTTCTTAAAATGATTAACAATAACATAAACAATGTTCCGGCCAGCGTTTTCGAAAAGCTAACTAATTTGGAAGAACTTAAAATAAACTCCAATAAAATGTTAAATGTCGACCCTAAAGTATTTTACGGAATACCCAGTTTGAAGAAATTGTATATCTTTGATATGGAGGGTGCTCATCAAAAACTTCCTGAAGGTCTGTTCGACGATTTACAATCTTTGGAGACGTTAGATTACCATAATAACAAATTGAAAGAAATCAAAACGGACGATTTAAAAAATTTAGTTAATTTAATAGTACTCGATCTATCAGAGAACGAAATTGAAGAAATTCCAGTTGATTTGTTTAAATCTCTCGTTAAACTTCAAGAAGTGGTTTTGAAAAAAAATCAAATTACATCAATCGATGAAAATTTATTTAAAGGTTTAACAAACTTGCAAGTTCTTAATCTAAAAGGTAACCAAATAACTTCTTTACCATACAACGTCTTTCAAGATCTATTGAGAATTGTTACTCTTCAGTTAAGTCACAACAAAATCGAGCAATTGGATAGCAGAATGTTCGCAACGCTAACACAGATGAGTACTTTTAAATTCTACGGTAACCAACTTAAAGAGATTCCATCCGATTTATTCACCAACCTGACAAGCCTTACGTCAATTTTTATGAGCAACAATAAAATTTCCAAACTAGAAGATGATGTTTTCCGAAGAGTCAACTTTTTATCAACTTTAGACTTAAAAGACAATCAAATTACAACCCTTCCTGATGGATTATTTCAAGATAATGGTGCACTTGGTTCTATAAAACTTGATAACAACAAGTTAACATCCTTGTCTGCAAAAGTATTCAAAGGACTCAGAAATTTATATTCTTTAAAGTTAAACGGTAATAAAATAACAACTATAGATGCTCAAGCTTTTACAGATTTGACACATCTTGGAGAATTGGAACTTGATGATAACCTATTGACTGGACTCGAACCCACATATTTTTCGAATATGAGACGTTTATACTCTTTGCATTTAAGTAGAAATCAAATAACAAACTTACCAGAAGACATTTTCAAAAATTTACAATTGGTTAATTTGGTTATGGATGGAAATAAATTGACCATAATCGATCAAAATATGTTAAGTACTTTGACAAAAGTCTCATACGTAGATATTTCTAAAAATGAAATTCAAGAAATTGTTCCTGGAAGTTTTGCTAACAATAAAGAAATTTTAACGCTTTACCTAAATGGAAATAAGATAAAAGAAATAAAAGTTAATACATTCGTAGGCTTAGATCAAGTGACGAGTCTTAATTTGAATGATAACGAAATAACAAAAATCCAAAGTGGAAGTTTCGAGGGCCTCCCTAATCTCGATTATTTACGTTTATCCAATAATCAAATTGAAGACATACCATCCAACGCATTTAAAGGCCCCGAAAAATTATTATTCCTTTATCTTAACAAAAATAATTTAAAAACCGTAAATTCCGAAATGTTTTCCCCAGGAATGGAAAAACTTCTTGAACTTTACTTACAAAACAACCAAATTGATACAATTGAAGACGGAGCCTTTGATGGTTTAAAAAAGGTTTATATGATCATCCTCAGAGAGAATAAATTGGCCAAATTGAGTTTTGAAGCGTTTAAAGGACTTAAATCTATAACTTCATTGGACTTGAGCAAAAATTTATTAGAAACTATATCGTCAAGAACATTACAACCCCTCACCAAACTCACACAGTTAGACTTAAATAGTAATAAATTTGAAAGTTTGGAAAGTGATCTCTTTTCCTCAACACCTAACTTACGTAATTTGGATTTATCTTACAATCTATTCACTTCTATACCTTTGGATCAAATTAAAACGATTTCAAAATTAACCACACTTCGATACGATGGATACTCAATAAGCGTCATCAAAGAGAACATGTTTGCTGTTTTGCCCATTTTAAAAGTTCTCATATTAAATAACGATAACATTGAAACTATTGAAAAAGACGCGTTTAAAGATAGCAAATTAGTTAAATTGGATTTAGCTAATAATAAAATTAAAGAAATCGATGCATCCCAATTTGCTGGTTTGGATCAAGTATCCATTTTTGATGTAAGTAACAACAGCATCAGTGATTTGGATTCAATAATTTTCAAAAGTATGCCTAAATTGATACAAGTCAATTTGGAGGGTAACAAATTGAGTGAAGGAGTTTTGTTTGCAGTTAGAACTAAATATCCTGTAATTAAACGTACGCACTAATAAGTTTACATGAATTGTGAGTTTAATATTTTTTTAATAAATACAATGTTTCTGTTTTAACAAAAGTATCTCTAGCAAAATACATATTTACTGGCTAATTATTTATATCTACTAACAGAGCTCATAAAATTAGCTGTCATGACTTCCCACTTGACCTGAAATGAAAACTTAACTAAATTAAGTGGAGCACCCTTTACAATTTTGAATATTTTAAAAATTCGTACAATAACTGTCAGGTAGTATAGGGATTGCCAAATGTAAGCGACCTAGGCAGAAAGCAAAATTGTGTCCTACGTCATAACCAAGGTTAGATACGTCAAAACTATTGTGAAAACAATGTTTAGGTATTTTTTCCTACAGCTTTCAGGCTGAAATTTATTTTGAAAGCTCGTAAAATTAGCTTTCTGAAGATATTAAATTAACTTTTAATTAATAAAAATACAAAATTTTTGACGGGCAGGAAAAAGTTACTCGTATGGCTACATCCGTTGTTTTCGAATTATTTTCAAAAACTGCGACTGAAAAACCGGCCCTTAGTGCAAATTAGGCGAAGACGATACCGGAAAATTCCCACTAGCCCGCTGGGCCAGTCCAGCCCTGGACACTTGTTTGCTAGAGTCTGTTCCAATGAAAAAGGTTAGTGTTGTAGGGATAGGCAAGGCATCTACTAGCTTTGTTGCACACACTTTTATTCTAATTAGCGCGATCCTGTACTACTAGCGCACCCTTGCCAGTAGTCCGTGCAATTTTATCAAGTTTTATACAATTTTGTACCAAACACACTTTTTTTTCGTTATAAAATCATTTTAATAAATTTAATAAATATATTTATTTATATTTATTATCAATTGTAATTATTTAATTATTTTTAGAAAAAAAAAGGAGAAATAATTCGTATATTAATCAGGCAACGCTGTTCCACATATCTACAACACTAACCTTTTTCATTGGAATGTTCTATAGTTGTAGTTTGGAGTTATGGCATGAAAACTCACTAAATCCTTGCTTTAAGGGGGTAAGCTCCGCTACTAATTTTAATGGGTTCGGCCACCTTAAATTCCGCCGTAATTTGTCACTGTTTTCAAAAATTTTTTTTTGCAAACTGAAGTGTAAGGTGTATTATAGTGCGCGACAAGGCATTTTTTTTAATTATTGATACTTAGCTTTTCAAATATGAAATGAAAATTGATAATAATTGTTTACAAGTGCCATGCTTGTGAAGCGTATCATTAAGTAAAAGAATGAAAATACCTTTGTCGCGCACTACAACCATGTTTATATTTTACATTTTTGTAAAAAAATCGTCAAAAAGTTTTCATACTTTTTCAGAATTTCAGTTGAACTAGCCCGTATTTTGGCTAATTTCGGTATACAATTGCCTACCATTCAAGGACAGCTTACTTTTTTGCCAAAAAGACAGTCGCAGGGACATCAACACTGTAAGGACGTTTCAAATTTTTTGTTTTCGTACGCTTCGTTCGTCAATGAAGAATTATTTACCAAGCCGGGACTTTCTACCTTAACAAGATCGTCTTCTTTATTTTCGTTACCGTAATTCATTTATACTATTTATCAGAACCGTGGTAGCCGGATTGTGTTATCAGAGAAGGCTTAAAAATTTTCAAGGGAGACTGAAAGATAAAATCAAGGTTTTCTCTCTTTTGGGTTTGTATAAATCTGTTGACCACTGTAATATCTTCGGAGAATGGGTTTGAATGGTGGTGAGAATGGTTTTTTGCCCAAAGTTAGCAAAAATTTGACTTTTTCAAAATTTATGTTCTGTTCTTCGGCACCAATAAAGAACTTATCGTTTCATTATTATTGCGATAATTAATATGTATTATTAAAATGCAATATTATTATTATTTCCAAATCCCTGGCTACGATCCTGCTATTTATTTACTTCACCTCCGAGGTCACTTAAAATTGGCAACTTTTTTGATGAAGGTTTTGGTAGGTGGAGGGGGGCGAACTATTTTAAATTTGCAGGCAGGCGCCAGAATATGTAGCGCCGCTACCACAGAATAGGAAACAATTATTGTTTCCGATCCTGTGCCGCTACTGCATAAACTGTTAAACTTGACCATGAAACGTGACCACAAGCAAAATTGTTTTATTTCACTCCCTTTTTCGTCTGCTTAATTAGTAGAAAACTTAAAAGTCGCATAAATCTAATTTTTTATCTTTTTACCACCCACCACCCTAAATAAAAATTCTAATATTGCAACCAAATAATATCTACTTTCGATAAATCGATAGGTCTTGCATCTCTTGCATTTTGCGTTCTGGTTTTGGGATTAAAGTAACCAGATCAATGATTTTGATATTATATAATACCAAACCTATATAAAAATGATATTCTGCGCAAGTCGTTTCGATCTTGCAAAAATTCTATAAATAAGGATGATTTTTTAAATAGGATTTAATTTTAAATTAGCGAAAGTGAAACTGTGTGTGTCCAGCCAAAGGTCAGTATTTTTGGTTAAATTGTTTTGTCTTACATAAGACGGTGATTAAATTTATTTTTAGTGCAAAATATTAAGTAAAAAATGAAGACCAATTCCATTATTTGGATTTTCTTAATTTCAATCTTTGTCCATGTTTATGCAGTTCCAACATGTAACTATCTTATTGAGACGAATTCGATTGCTTGTAAAGACATTAATTCAGCTGAAGTTTTGAAAAGTGAAGTAACGAAATGCGTCCAACGTTCAGAAAATAATATTCAAAACTTTCAAGGATTGTTAATTGAAAACAGTAATGTGGACTTTTTATCAGCGGAAGTATTTAAAGATTTTAAACAAATTAAAGTTCTTAAAATGTTAAACAATAACATGAAAAATCTCCCAGTCAACGTTTTCCAAAAGCTAATTCACTTGCAAGAACTTAAAATCAAGAATAAATTGAAAGAAATCAAAACGAACGATTTAAAAAATTTATTTAATTTGCAAGTACTCGATCTATCGGAGAACGAAATTACAACTCTTCCTAATGAATTATTTCAAGATAATGGTGCACTTGGTTCTATAAACCTTGATAAAAACAAGTTAACGTCATTGTCTGCAGATGTATTCAAAGGACTCCGAAATTTATATACTTTAAAGTTAAACGGTAATAAAATAACAACTATCCATGCACAAGCTTTTACCGATTTGACACATCTTGGAGAATTGGAACTTGATGATAACCTATTGACTGAACTCGAACCTGCATACTTTGCGAATTTGAGTAATTTATACTCTTTGCATTTAAGTAGAAATCAAATAACAAACTTACCACAAGACATTTTCAAAAATTTACCATTGGTTAATTTGGTTATGGATGGAAATAAGTTGACCATAATCAATCAAAATATGTTAAGTACTTTGACGAGACTCATATACGTAGATTTTTCTAAAAATGAAATTCAAGAAATTGTTCCTGGAAGTTTTGCTAACAATAAACAAATTACAACGCTTTACCTAAATGGAAATAAGATAAAAGAAATAAAAGTTAATACATTTGTTGGCTTAGATGAAGTGACGAGTATTAATTTGAAGGATAACGGAATAATAAAAATCGAAAATGGAAGTTTCGAGGGCCTCCATAAACTCGAACATTTACGTTTATCCAGTGGGGTATTTTTAACCCCTAATATATATTTTTATATAAGTGTACTGTATTTTATTTTCTTGTTGAATGTTGACTTTTAATAAGTGCTTATTTTTTACTTAACGTTTTTATTCACAATCAATTTATTACACATGTAATGCTATACATGTATTTTCTTGGTTGTCTTCCTAATGCCTTAAAATACTGCGGCCTTAAAATTATATTTCAACATTTAATAGTATAAGTTCATAAGGAATAATGTGATAACAATAAAGTGCTAACTGAAAAATTATAATCTAACATTATTTATAACTTAATTTATGTATTATAAGTAAAAGTTAGCAAACAACTCGAAATAGTATTTTGTTTTATTAGGAGAGAAAGTACTGTTTTGTGTGACAAGACTGTGTTTGGCTGATGAGCGAGCGTAGCGAACAAGTCCGGCAATACAGGCGAGTAAGAGCGGACTCGATTAAAAAATGACCGAGTGTCAACGATTGGATCATTTGACAGAGGCGCTATTAACCTTGAATTTAAAATACCCTCTATCTGTGTTAATAATGTGTTACAGCCTTCTAAATTTATTATGGCTTTTCTTAAGATTCTTTTTGAGGTGTATTTAGCAGCTTTTCACCGCGACTCCCCAAATACCGTCATGGTGAGGAGACTTGGCAGGAATAAAATTCCCCTTTATATTATTGTGGACTAAATAATTATTGAGTGCTTCATTGTGGCGCACATTTGAGAGCAACTGTTTTATTTCGTTATTTTCCCTTACAAAAGTAGTGCTGTTATCAATATAAATGTATTTGCTTTCTGTTCGTCTCGACGCGAAGTAAATCGTTGAGAAGCGTTTAAAAAGCTTTCGGTAGTAGAATCCGTGACTACTTCTATGTGGATGTCCTTTGTTATTACTTATTAAGCAAACAAAAATACAAATATATGTCTTTATGCAAACACCCACTGACTCGACAATGAATCAGGAATACTTTCATCCCAACCGTATTCAGCTTGCCAAGGCTTTGAATTAGAAGTTTAGTTTTGATCACAAAACTATTTCGACTCTTTCGACCACACTGAGGTCTCACCCGGGGGGAACAGTCAGCGGGCGAAGCCCCCTGAACGCCGCACCCTTTGGGCTACTCAACGAGGACGATGATCCGCTCTGCCTTTCGTCTTAGCCCACCGCTCTTCGAAGCTTCATCGTTTCTTTCTTTGAAAACCACAGTTAAGGAAACATGTGGAGGATGCTCCTCCAAATCAAAGACATTGATTAAATAAAAGGAAAAAAAGGCCGCCTTCTTCATTTGTACCACAATGACAAATGTTCCAGCCATAATTTTTGAAAAGCTAACTTTATAATGTCTGATTTGCTTTCCAATTTTTTTTAAGTTTTCTTCTTTCTTGGATTAGTTGTTGGTTATCATTCGTTTTTACACTTGTTTGCTACATACGGAGCTATGGTAGGAAGACTCACCAAATCCTTGCTTTAACAAGATCGTCTTCATTATTTTCGTTACCGTAATTAATTTATACTATTTACACATTCACTTACTGATTAGAAGTCCCAAACTTAATGTTTTTTTAACTTCGCCTCTGAGGTCACTTAAAATTGGCAAATTTTGATTAAATTATTTAATAGTAACAATAAAAAAAATTGATACCTAATCCATTTGGTATAAATAAGGAAGATTTTGTCAACAAGATTTACTTTTAAATTGGCGAAGTGAAACTGTTTGTGTCCAGCCAAAGGTCAGTATTTTTGGTTAAATTATTTTGTTTTACATAAGACGGTGATTAAATTTACTTTTAGTGGAAAATTTTAAGTAAAAATGAAGACCAATTCAATTCTTTGGTTTTTCTTGATTTCAAAATCCTCGTCCATGTTCATGCAGACCCAAAATGCAGCTATCGTTATAAGAATTATGTTGCTTGTAAAGACATCAACTCGGCTGAAACTTTGAAAAGTGAAGTAGCCAAATGTATCGAACGTGGAGAAATTAAAATTGAAAATTTTTACGGATTGTCAATTGAAAACAGTAATTAGGACTTTTTATCGGCGGAACTATTTGAGGATTTTAAACAAATTAAAGTTCTTAAAATGATTAACAATAACATAAACAATGTTCCGGCCAACGTTTTCGAAAAGCTAACTAATTTGGAAGAACTTAAAATGAACTCCAATAAAATGTCAAACGTCGACCCTAAAGTGTTTTACGGAATACCCAATTTGAAGAAATTGTATATCTTTGATATGGAGGGTGCTCATCAAACACTTCCTGAAGGTCTGTTCGACGATTTACAATCTTTGGAGTCGTTAGATTACCATAATAACAAATTGAAAGAAATCAAAACGGACGATTTAAAAAAGTTAGTTGATTTAATAGTACTCGATCTATCAGAGAACGAAATTGAAGAAATTCCAGTTGATTTGTTTAAATCTCTCGTTAAACTTCAAGAAGTGGTTTTGAAAAAAAATCAAATTACATCAATCGATGAAAATTTATTTAAAGGTTTAACAAACTTGCAAGTTCTTAATCTAAAAGGTAACCAAATAACTTCTTTACCATACAACGTCTTTCAAGATCTATTGAGAATTGTTACTCTTCAGTTAAGTCACAACAAAATCGAGCAGTTGGATAGCAGAATGTTCGCAACGCTAACACAGATGACTACTTTTAAATTCTACGGTAACCAACTTAAAGAAATTCCATCCGATTTATTCACCAACCTGACAAGCCTTACGTCAATTTTTATGAGCAACAATAAAATTTCCAAACTAGAAGATGATGTTTTCCGAAGAGTCAACTTTTTATCAACTTTAGACTTAAAAGACAATCAAATTACAACCCTTCCTGATGGATTATTTCAAGATAATGGTGCACTTGGTTCTATAAAACTTGATAACAACAAGTTAACATCCTTGTCTGCAAACGTATTCAAAGGACTCAGAAATTTATATTCTTTAAAGTTAAACGGTAATAAAATAACAACTATAGATGCTCAAGCTTTTACAGATTTGACACATCTTGGAGAATTGGAACTTGATGATAACCTATTGACTGGACTCGAACCCACATATTTTTCGAATATGAGACGTTTATACTCTTTGCATTTAAGTAGAAATCAAATAACAAACTTACCAGAAGACATTTTCAAAAATTTACAATTGGTTAATTTGGTTATGGATGGAAATAAATTGACCATAATCGATCAAAATATGTTAAGTACTTTGACAAAAGTTTCATACGTAGATATTTCTAAAAATGAAATTCAAGAAATTGTTCCTGGAAGTTTTGCTAACAATAAAGAAATTTTAACGCTTTACCTAAATGGAAATAAGATAAAAGAAATAAAAGTTAATACATTCGTAGGCTTAGATCAAGTGACGAGTCTTAATTTGAATGATAACGAAATAACAAAAATCCAAAGTGGAAGTTTCGAGGGCCTCCCTAATCTCGATTATTTACGATTATCCAATAATCAAATTGAAGATATACCATCCAACGCATTTAAAGGCCCCGAAAAATTATTATTCCTTTATCTTAACAAAAATAATTTAAAAACCGTAAATTCCGAAATGTTTTCTCCAGGAATGGAAAAACTTCTTGAACTTTACTTACAAAACAACCAAATTGATACAATTGAAGACGGAGCCTTTGATGGTTTAAAAAAGGTTTATATGATCAACCTCAGAGAGAATAAATTGGACAAATTGAATTCTGAAGCGTTTAAAGGACTAAAATCTATAACTTCATTGGACTTGAGCAAAAATTTATTACAAACTATATCGTCAAAAACATTACAACCCCTCACCAAACTCACACAGTTAGACTTAAATAGTAATAAATTTGAAAGTTTGGAAAGTGATCTCTTTTCCTCAACACCTAACTTACGTAATTTGGATTTATCTTACAATCTATTCACTTCTTTACCTTTGGATCAAATTAAAACTATTTTAAAATTAACCACACTTCGATACGATGGATACTCAATAAGCGTCATCAAAGAGAACATGTTTGCTGTTTTGCCCATTTTAAAAGTTCTCATATTAAATAACGATAACATTGAAACTATTGAAAAAGACGCGTTTAAAGGTAGCAAATTAGTTAAATTGGATTTGGCTAATAATAAAATAAAAGAAATCGATGCATCCCAACTTGCTGGTTTGGATCAAGTATCCATTTTTGATTTAAGTAACAACACCATCAGTGATTTGGATCCAACAATTTTCAAAAGTATGCCTAAATTGATACAAGTCAATTTGGAGGGTAATAAATTGAGTGAAGAAGTTTTGTCTGCAGTTAAAACTGAATATCCGGTAATTAAACGTACGCACTAATAATTTTACATGAATTGTGAGTTTAATATTTTTTTAATAAATACAATGTTTCTGTTTTAACAAAAGTAAATCTAGCAAAATACATATTTTCCAAAGTCTAATTATGTATACCTACCTACTAAGAGCTCATAAACTTAGCTGTCATGACCGGAAATGATAATAACTTTATTAAATTAAATGGAATATTTTAAAAATTCGTACAATAACTGTTAGGTAGTACAATGCCCACGTAAATAAAATCAACCCACGTGATGAAATTTGTCACGTGGGTTGACTTTATTTACGAAGGTACTGTACCTACTACAGTGTACAGTCAGTGTCTACAGTCTACAGTGTTTTCAATAGTGTAGTAACTACACTATTCCAACTTAACCGGAAATGATAACAACTTTATTATTGTAAATCGAACATGCAGTATATTTTTCAATACAATATGTAGAAAATTCTACTTTAAAAATTCGAAAGTACAATTAGCTCTCATATTATACTACGCACTTGATGATTTACTTCCCACTAAGTTGGAAATGACAACTCTTTTCAATTAATTAATAATAATCTCTTCAAACTGAATTTGAGGAATAGAAATTGTTGTCCTACTTACTAATGTAATAGAAGGACTCCTATCATTAGTGCCTTTATGCTAATTACCTTCGTAATTATACTCTTATGCCTTTTTTTAGGTATTTGCACACCCGACTACTTAGTAAAATTATATTTTCAAAAAGTCAATCGAGGGCCCCGTAGACAAAATCTTTAGACTATAAATCCTTATCTCCACTTTCAATCGGAGTTCTAGAGAAAATTTAAAGGTTACTCGTATAGAAAAATCAAGTTACATTTTTGGAATAGTGTTTATTGGAATTTTACATTTAATTGGATTGTCATAAATTACATTATTTTAACTAGTTGAAGGCTTTGTTAATATAGTTCAATTGGTTGGTTTTTTTCTGTATGTCTCAATGTGTCTTAGTAATTGTGACACTGAAACGGATTTTCTCTTGTATGCTTCAGTGTGTGGTATTCTAAATGTGATTTTCGAGAGAATTTATATTCGCACAAATCACACTGAAATGGTTTTTTTCCTGTATGCGTCAATGTGTGTCTTACTAATCCTGATTTTTGAGAACATTTATATTCACACACATCACACTGAAATGGTTTTTCTCCTGTATGCGTCAATGTGTGTCTTAGTAATCCTGATTTTTGAGAACATTTATATTCGCACACATCACACTGAAATGGTTTTTCTCCTGTATGCGTTAATGTGTGTCTTACTAATCCTGATTTTTGAGAACATTTATATTCGCACAAATCACACTGAAATGGTTTTTCTCCTGTATGTGTCTTCAAGTGTTTCTTTAAATGATGTTTTTGTGAAAACTTAAATTCGCACACATTACACTGAAACGGTTTTTCTCCTGTATGCGTCAATGTGTGTCTTTTTAATACTGATTTTAGAGAACATTTATATTCGCACACATCACACTGAAATGGTTTTTCTCCTGTATGCGTCAATGTGTGACTTAGTAATCCTGATTTTTGAGAACATTTATATTCGCACAAATCACACTGAAATGGTTTTCCTCCTGTATGCGTCAATGTGTGACTTAGTAATCCTGATTTTTGAGAACATTTATATTCGCACAAATTACACTGAAATGGTTTTTCTCCTGTATGCGTCAATGTGTGTCTTACTAATCCCGATTTTTGAGAACATTTATATTCACACACATCACACTGAAATGGTTGTTCTCCTGTATGCTTCAATGTGTGCCTTTTAAATATTGATTTTAGAGAACATTTATATTCACACACATCACACTGAAATGGTTTCTCTTCTGTATGCATCAAAGTGTGCCTTAGTAATTTTGATTTTTCTGAATATTTACATTCGCACACATAACACTGAAATGGTTTTTCGCCTGTATGTGTCATTATGTGATTCTTTAATTGTGTCTTTGTTGAACATTTATATTCACACACATTACACTGCAGCGGTTTTTCTACTGTATGGGTCAATTTGTGTCTTTGTAAATCTGAATTATGAGAACATTTATATCGGCACGCATCACATTGAAAAGGGTATTCGTCTGTATGTTTAAACATATGACGCCGTAATTGTGATTTTTGTGAACATTTGTATTCACACACATGACACATAACAGATTTATCGCCTGTATGTGTCATCATGTGAGCGTTTAAATGTTGCTTTTGTGAAAATTTAGATTTGCACACATCACACTGAAACCGTTTCTCACCTGTATGTGTCAACATGTGTTGTTGTAATAGTGATTTTCTTGAACATTTATATTCACACACACCACACTGAATACGTTTTTCTCCTGTATGTGTCATCATGTGATTCTTTAATTGTTGTTTTATTGAACATTTATATTCGCATACATCACATTGAAACCGTTTTTCACCTGTATGCATCATCATGTGTCTTTGTAACCGTGATTTTTGACAGCATTTGTACTTGCACACAGAACACTTAAAAGGTTTTTCTCCTGTATGTGTCATCATGTGTTGCCGTAATAATGATTTGATAGAACAGTTATATACGCACACGTAACAATGAAATGGTTTTTCTCCTGTATGTGTCAGTATGTGTCTTTGTAATGATGCTTTGCGCGAACATTTATATTCGCACACATCACACTGAAACGGTTTCTTACCTGTATGTAAGAATAGATGTCTCCTTAATGAGTTTTTACTTCCATACGCACACGTACATATTGTACATTTAAATGGTTTTTTATTTGCGTGTGTGAACATATGTACATTGAAACTTGATTTGAATGAAGTTTGATATTTGCACATTGTACAGCGATTCATATGAGTTTGCATATGGTCTCTTAAACTTGTTTTTTTAGAACACTTAAAATCACAATTATAACAGTAGTATACTCGGTGGATTTTTAAACTATGTTCTTCTTCTTTTTCAATTTTAACTTTTTGTCGAATTGATTCTTCCACATCGTGTTCTTCTATTTTAATCGAACCTTAAAAATTTTAAACTCATTTAGTACCACTATCAGATCTAGAAAATATATTCTCACCAACATCCGAAAGATTATCGCTCGGTTTGTCGTAAAACGGCTCATCTTTAACTGATTCATCTGTAATATGGATATGAATTATAATTAAAAGTAAAACACATCAGGAGTGATTGTTACTTACTAATAATGTCAAACTTTTCGAAATATTCCTCTTGTTCTTCGTGTTCTTCTTTCACTATTACATCCATTTTGTACAATTTTGTTCAATTTTGTTTGATATAATTTGTGACAGCTGTTATTGTTTTTTCCATCAGCGCCACTACCGGTAACTTCTATAAGTAACGTTGTTGGAAATAGGGAAATACGAGGACTTTTTTAACTCCAGAGATAATCTCTCCAATCAGAGTGAAGCTGTGTGAGCACCAATAAGAGTGTTGGTATGGATATATATTTTGCCGCGTTCAAACTCAAAATATTTGAATTTAAAAACTTTAATACTAAAGTAAAAAAAATTTAATACAAATAATAATTACTGATTTAATCTAGTATTTATTTAAAAAACTTCCAACATGTACAAGAAGTTTATGCATCCTTACTTCTTACATGAAAATTCTTGCATTACATTACATTACATCAGGCGCGCAACTAGGATTTAATTTTGGGAGGGGATTAGGTCAGTGGCGTAGCGAAAATATCACGGGCCTGGGTTCCAAACTTTAGGAATTTTTAAACATATTTTTTTACTGTGAAATTTAGCAATTTTTTGTACTGAAAAAACACTCAAAGTTAAGTTTATGTTATTTGCTGGTAAGCGTTCTTTTATTTTAATGAACCGACTTGAACAAAATTAGTTTTAAGCATGTAGAAAAAGAAGTAAAAATTTCAATGAGAAATAATTCCCTGGCATAGTTGGAAGTAGATAAGATGATGATGATCTGTAGCATTTGAACATCTTGCAATACATTATACAGATTGAATATTGTTCGAGTTAGCATAATATTGAAGAAGGTACCTGGTACAGTACCCGTCATCTAACTTGGAACCGGTTATGGTATTCCGAGCTCCTTTCCAAAGCTCTAACGTCAACCTACTGTAGCAGTAGTTTTCAGTGAGTATTGCAAATTTAAAAAGTGTAAATAATATTTAATAATTTAATCTTACCGATAAAGTCGCCTCGAGACGCAAATGTCTCACCAATTTATGTGACAGAACGTTTAAATGAACATGAACTTGTTACAAATAACATGCATTGTTCGATTACGGAATGAAAAGCTTTCTTTTTTTTATTAAACAGGGTGATTCTGAATCAACGTCAAAGAATTTCAGGGATGATAGAATAAGTCGATACAATCATTCTTTAATGTTTACAAGTCTGCAACAGAGACATAGTCTACTCTACTTTATAGGGTAATTCTTATGTGCTGGTTGTTAATTAATGGTTTTTGCAGTATCGTCCTTGCTAATATGCGAATTTGAGGAAGTATCAAATATTGAAGGCTACAATGTAGACAAGTACAATAGAAGATGAGTGGCTACAAGAAACTGCAATAATATCAAATTATATTCCAAGAAAAGTTAACTGGGGAGGAACCCCTACATAAAATTGAAGGCAGAAGAAGGTCATAACTCATTCATAAGGAGTACCTAGCTAAATATAGGAGGGTTGCCTATGTGTTAGGCGAAACTTTAAATTTCACTAAATTACATTAAATTGCACTATTTAATTAATTTCTAAGGGTTATTTATGATAAACAAAATTAAATATTTAAGCAATTATTAAAATAAGAGTAATTTTATATTGAAACATTATTTTTTTTATCCTACCGAGCTCTTAGTAACAATAAACGTTACATATATGTTGTGATGTAAATCTGAAAAGTTTAAATTCAAAAAGTACAACAATTTTTATGATTCACTCTGTGTCATTTATAGTAAAGTATTCCGTAATTTATTTACAGTTTCAATTCAACTTTCGTGCTAAAAGGATCGTTCCAACTACCAGTGCTCTTAACACCAGAACATGAGGATTACAAGAAAGTGAACAGAGACCAAGATGAAGTTATTGTAAGTTTAAAAGATATTTTGAAATAATTATTTTTAATTAATAATTAAGTTTTGCAAATGAAAATTAATAATCATTGGTAGATTATGGCTTTGCTTTGTAATTAAAACAAGCACGAATATAAGAGGCAAGAGCTTTTTTACGATTCACCTTGTGTCGTAACATAATACTAAAACATGTCTTAATTCGTTTCAGTTTCAATTCAACGTTTTACTTGGAAAGATGCTCCCTTAACTGACGCTTCTCTTTGGCCCCACAACAAAAGAATTACTAGAAATTTTAATGGACCAAGATGAAGTTATTGTAAGTACTATCTATCTAAATTTTTTTTCTCGCAGGGTTTTAGCGAGATTTTGAAATAATTATTTTTAATTAATTAATGTTTTCGTTTGTAAAAATAAATAAATATTGGTTAATTATGGAATTGCTTTGTAATTCAAACAAGCATAAATATAAAAGGCACTAGTGATTAATGCTTTTGATGATTAAATTTGTGACGTGACATAATACTAAAATAAGTCTCAATTCGTTTCAGTTTTAATTCAACGTTTCACTCGGTAAGATGCTCCCTTAACTGACGCTTCCCTTGGGCCCCACAACAAGACGATTACTAAAAATTTTAATGGACCAAGATGAAGTTATTGTAAGTACTACCTATACTACCTAAAAAATTTTTCTCGCAGGGTTTAAGAAAGATTTTGAAATAATTATTTGTGATTAATTAATTAATTTTGCAAATGAAATTTAATTAATTTGAAACAATCATTGGCTTTGCTTTGCAATTAATACAAGTATAAATGGCACTAACGACTATGCTTTTGATGATTAAATTTGTGACCTGACATAATTCTAATATTTAATAATTGATTTCAGTATACATTCAACGTGCAAAGATGTTTCATTAATGCCCGTCTTAACTTAACAGTTTTTAGACCAATTCAAGAAGATTACAAGAAATATTAATAGACCAAGATGAAGTTATTGTAAGTACCCACCTATAATTTATTTCATTCATGCTTTTATACATTTTTAAATAATTATTTTTAATTAATTAATTATTTTTGCAAATGAAAAAAATAAAAATAAAAAAGGCCCTAGCTTTTTGACGATTCACCTTGTGTCGTAACATAATACTAAAACATTTCTCAATTCGTTTCAGTTTCAATTCAACGTTTCACTTGGAAAGATGATCCCGTAACTGACGCTTACCTTGGACCTCACAACAAGACGATTACTAGAAATTTTAATGGACCAAGATGAATTTATTGTAAGTATGATTTTCTCAAAGAGCTTTCGAAATATTTGTAAAGAATTACAGGGTATAATCAAAGTTAGTGTACCCGTATTTTTTGTTTTCTTTAATTCCTAATTTTTATTGCACATTTAAATGTATAATTTAATTCTCTTCTAAACTCTTTAGTATTGCTATGATTTACAGAAAATCAAATTTTATTAAACATACAGGGAATTAAAAAAAGCATTCACAACTTTAGACCGTGTAGTACGCATTCAAATGAGTTAAAAGTTATAATTGAGGGGTGTCCGTCCAATAGTTCATACTTTTCGAGTTACGGCCACAACTCAAAAAGTATGAACTACTGAACACCCCTCAATATAACTTTCTCTACTCATTTTAATGCGTACAGAGGGGTGTCCAATAGTTCATACTTTTCGAGTTACGGCCACAACTCAAAAAGTATGAACTACTGAACACCCCTCAATATAACTTTTTCTACTCATTTTAATGCGTACAGAGGGCTGTCAAATAGTTCATACTTTTTGAGTTGTGGTCACAAAAAAGTATGAAGTATTGCAAACCCCTTAATATAACTTCTGTTACTCAATTTTATGTACGCTCTTAATGTAGTGAATGCTTTTTTCTAAAACCATGTATAAATTAAGCAAATTTTTATTGATTATAAAAATTTCAATTAACTTTTTTTTTAGAAACTGTCTAAAATCAAATGTAAATCCCCTTTTTCCTAATAACTTCTTTCTTCCGGTACCTTCTTTACTACCATATCCAACTTAATTTTGTTGATTAGAATTACTTGCAACTGGGTGATCCCAATTTAGATGAATTTAGTTTCTTCAAAAATTATTTGTTGAGCTAATCACGTATTTTTCATTTACTTACTTAACAATTTTTACTTCGGTTTTTTCTTCTTAAATATTAAACACCTTATTTCTTAAAATAATGATATATTCTAAATTAGATACAATTTTTAATTGAACTATTCTTATTAATGTTGAAGCGGCATATCATAGCAGTTCCTTGAAGCATTTTGCTTACACCCTGTACTTTAAATTACTAATTTATTTTGCAAATTAAAAATTAATTAATTGAAAATAATCATCGGTTGTCTAAAGCATAGTAATTAAAACCTCTCTCATTTTATTTCAGTAGACGTTCGATATTTTGATTTGGAAAGATGATCCGGTAACTGCAGTGTCTTTTGGTCCACATGAAGAGGTTTACAAGAAAACTGAATGAAACCAAGTTGAATCGAAATACGTATTTTTTATTATTGGCTATTAAAAATTAATTAGTTGTAAATAATCATTGGGCGATTAATACTAAAATTTAAGAAGCAAAAGTCCTTTTGACGATTCAGTTTGTGCCCTTAGGTACATAAAACTACGACATTTCTAAATTAGTTTCAGGTTACCTTTGACGCGGAAAGATGCTTTCCTTCATCACACCGACAGTGCCTTTTGGTTTTGGCCCCAACATGAGGATGAGGATTAGGATAGACGGTTGGACGATCCCCAACATGAGGATGGACGAGGATTAATTTATTTTTGATTTGTTTCACGTTTTATTTCAAATAGAAGGGTAGCTACACCTCTTGATTAGTTTTTTTTAATTAATTTTTTTCAATTTAAATTCATTGCTTGCTTAGAAGGGTAGCTACCCCTATTTACTGGTCATCGCTAGCGAAGACGTAGCAGCTAGGTAAGTTGCTTCCAACAGCTCTTCTCCACGTTAAAGAGAGCGCTAGGGGAAGCAACCTTTAAGACCACTGCGAGTTGTCCTCGAATTGGTCGGAGGCTGTTCCTCTTCCGTAGTCTTTAATGTGGCGATGGGCGTGGTCTCCATGATGGAATGTGGGTGTGCGTTGGCGCCGGGCGGGGAGGGGTAGGTGGGAGGGGGGTCGGCGGTCCCCTCCCCCCTACCCCTCCCCGCCCGGCGCCAACGTACATGCGCACTCCTACACGGAGTCCACGCGCATGCGCATTAGAGACTAAGGAGGAGGAGCAACAACCGACAATTTCGAGGACAACCCCCAGTGGTGGACGGGCTTGCCACCCCTCGTACTCTCTCGGACAAGGTGCAGGGTTGAAGCGACGCCACCTACCTAGCAGCTACCCGATAAGCAGCCATTACCAGTTTTAATATTAATTTATATTTTGTAATTATTTATTGTTTTAATTATGTATTGTGTCTTGTGGGCCACCGCTTGATGAGCCGAACTCCTCAAGCGATGACTCCTCAAGCTTTATTTGTTACAGTTATTTCTTTCCAAACCTAACGAGGGATGGACTTGTTGCAGCCGTCATGGGCTGCAACTTTTAATCTCTTTTTTAATGGTATAGCTATTTTTATAATTTTTAATTCTTGCTGCATACATCGATTAGGACACAGACTGAATCATTAAAGGGACTTTTATGTCTCTTCAATCTCGCTTGGGTGATTTACTAAGCGTTGGCCCATCAATCAATAATAAATTGTTTACAAATAATTAATTTTAAATTTGTATAATTAATTAATTAATTACTAGTATATTATTATTATTTTCTTGTGTACATAATTATATTAAATATACGTTTTATAATATACTTTTGTGTATTTTTCATTTTAATAAATAGTAAACTGATGTAAATCTTGACATTTTTTCCCAAGAAAACAGCACTCTTGGAGTCCTTAAAACTCTTCTCTCCATACTCTTCTTTCAATTAACTTTGGACTTTAAAAGCAAAAAGTAAATTTGTTGAAGACAAATGAAGTCTTAATACATAAGACAATAAATTCCAGCTGGCTAAATCTGTAATACAAAGAGTGCTTCTTTACTTGTGTGAAATTAGATGACAGAGGCAGAGGAGATTGCTATATGAGATTAAATAACAGATGAGTATGACAGCTGATATTAAAAGAGAGAGCTAGAGAGGGAGAGACAGATATAAAGATAGAAAAATAGAGGAAGTTAGAGATAGATAAAGAGATGGAGAAAATGAGATAAAAACATACTTAGTAAAATAGAGGGAGTTAGCGATAGATACAGAGATAAGGAGATAGATAAAGAGACTGATGAAATGAGCTAAAAACATAGTAAAATAGAGAGAGTTATAGATAGATATAGAGACAGAGATAAGGAAATAGATAAAGAGACTGACGAAATGAGATAAAAACATAGTAAAATAGAGGGAATTATAGATAGATAAGGAGATAGATAAAGAAACTGATGAAATGAGATAAAAACATAGTAAAATAGAGGGAGTTAGAGATAGATTCAGAGATACGGAGATAGATAAAGAGACTGATGAAATGAGAGAAAAACATAGTAATATAGAGGGAGTTATAGATAGATACAGAGATAAGGAGATAGATAAAGAGGCTGATGAAATGCGGTATAAAGATAGAAAAAAGAGATAGATACAGAGATAGATATATAGATAAGGAAACAAATGAAATGCGATATATATCAGGTAGACAAAATAAATAGATAGAGAACAGAATTAGAGATAAAGAAAAAAATGACATGCGATATAAAGATATATAGATAGAGAACAGAATTAGAGATAAAGAAAAAAATGACATGCGATATAAAGATATAGACATAAGGAGACAGATAAAGAGACTATAGAAATGAGATATCAAGATAGCAAAATAGAGAAAGAAAATAGACAAAAATTGATATTGAGATAAGGAGACAGATAGAGAGATACAGATAAAGTGTCAAATAAGGAGACAGATAAGGAGCAGATAAGGTGAGAGACGGATAAGGAGAAAGACAAAAATAAAAAATGGCAGGACATAGAGAGAGATAAGAAGACTGTTGAAATGAGAGATAAAATGATAAAATGTGATAAAAACATAGTAAAATAGTCCGGAATTAGATAAAGAGACTGATGAAATAAGAGAAAAACATAGTGAAATAGAGGGAGTTTAGAGATAGATACAGAGAAAAAGAGACAGAAACAGAGATACAGAGACAGACATGGAGATAAAGAGATAGAGAAAGAAAAGTCCCCTGGACTTTTTCTCTGGGGCTTCTACATCTCTCTCTCTCTCTCTTTCTCTCTATCTTCTTCTCATCTTTGTCTTTCTCTTTATTCTCTCTCTCTATCTCTGCATCCATTTATCTCTTTCTATTTTACTATGTTTTTCTCTTATTTCATCAGTCTCTTATCTATTTCCTTATCTCTGTATCTATCTCCTATCTCTGTATATATGACTCCGTCTATTTTACTATGTTTTTATCTCATTCATCAGTTTCTGTATCGATCTCCCTATCTTTGTATCTATCTCTAATCCGGACTATTTTACTATGTTTTTATCACATTTTATCATTTTATCTCTCATTTCAACAGTCTTCTTATCTCTCTCTATGTCCTGCCATTTTTTATTTCTTGTCTTTCTCCTATCCGTCTCTCACCTTATCTGCTCCTTATCTGTCTCCTTATTTGACACTTTATCTGTATCTCTCTATCTGTCTCCTTATCTCAATATCAATTTTTGTCTATTTTCTCTCTCTATTTTGCTATCTTGATATCTCATTTCTATAGTCTCTTTATCTGTCTCCTTATGTCTATATCTTTATATCGCATGTCATTTTTTTCTTTATCTCTAATTCTGTTCTCTATCTATATATCTTTATATCGCATGTCATTTTTTTCTTTATCTCTAATTCTGTTCTCTATCTATTTATTTTGTCTACCTGATATATATCGCATTTCATTTGTTTCCTTATCTATATATCTATCTCTGTATCTATCTCTTTTTTCTATCTTTATACCGCATTTCATACAGCCTCTTTATCTATCTCCTTATCTCTGTAATCTATCTATAACTCCCTCTATATTACTATGTTTTTCTCTCATTTCATCAGTCTCTTTATCTATCTCCGTATCTCTGAATCTATCTCTAACTCCCTCTATTTTACTATGTTTTTATCTCATTTCATCAGTTTCTTTATCTATCTCCTTATCTATCTATAATTCCC